>VWZZ01005301.1:253641-380377 GCA_013399095.1 Psophia crepitans | reverse complement strand
TTAAAATATTTATGAATTAAATATTTTTATATATATAAATATATATAAAGAGAAGAACAAGTTTAGGTTAAAATTAGATCCTGAATTCAAGTCAGAGTGCAGTAGTGTTATCCCTGTCTCCAAGAGCTTCCAAAAACTGGAAAGAAGAGCAAGCCCAGCACTAGAGTCTCGTGCTGTTTGCGTTGTCTTTCATCAGATTCATGGATAATCTAGAAATAGTCTGGTGCTGGTGAAGATGCTTAAACCCAGTTTGGGTCTCGAATAACATTTCCAAAAGTGTTCCAGTGACTTGATGCTTAATCTACCAAAATTCAATGGACTTTAGATTTCTAGGTTACTTTGAGCTAGAACAGGTGGATGGTTTTGTAGATTTTCTCATTGGACATTTTGGATGTCATCTACCTGGACCTTAGCAAAACCTTTGGTACAGTATCACACAGCATTCTCCTAAAGAAGCTGGCAGCTCATGGCTTGGACCAGTATACTCTTCACTGGGTTGAAAACTGGTTGGAAGGACGGGCCCAGAGCGTTGTCGTGAATAGTGTTAAATCAACTTGGCAGCCGGTCACTAGCGGCGTTCCCCAGGGCTTGGTCTTGGAGCCGGTGTTGTTGAACATCTTTATCGATGACCTGGACAAGGGGATAGAGTGCACCCTCGGTAAGTCTGCAGATGACACCAAACTGGGAGGCAGTGTCCAGTCTGCTTGAGGGTAGGAAGGCTCTCCAGAGAGATCTGGACAGGTTGGATCAATAGGCCGAGGCCGACTGTATACGGTTTAACAAGGCCAAGTGCCGGGTCCTGCACTTGGGTCATGACAACCCCAGGCAGCGCTACAGGCTTGGGGCGGAGTGGCTGGAGAGCTGCCTGGCAGAGAAGGACCTGGGGGTACTGGTTGACAGATGACTCAACATGAGCTAGCATTGTGCCCAGGTGGCCAAGAAAGCCAATGGCATTCTGGCCTGCATCAGGAATGGCGTGGCCAGCAGGAGTAGGGAGGTGATTGTCCCCCTGTACTCGGCTCTGGTGAGGCCTCACCTCGAGTACTGTGTCCAGTGTTGGGCCCCTCAATACAAGAAGGACATTGAGCTGCTGGAACATGTCCAGAGAAGGGCAACAAAACTGGTGAAGGGACTGGAAAACAAATCTTATGGGGAGCGACTGAGGGAACTGTGGCTGTTTAGCCTGGAGAAGAGGAGGCTGAGGGGAGACCTGATCGCTCTCTACAACTACCTGACAGGAGGTTGTAGTGAGGAGGGTGTCGGTCTCTTCTCCCAAGTAGGGAGCGACAGGACAAGAGGGAATGGCCTCAAGTTGCGTCAGGGGAGGTTTAGGTTGGATATTAGGAAAAACTTCTTCACAGAAAGAGTAGTGAGGTGTTGGAACTGACTGCCCAGAGAGGTGGTTGAATCGCTGTCCCTGGAGACATTCAAAAACGTGTAGACGTGGCACTCCAGGACATGGTCTAGCAGGCATGGTGGTGTTAGGTTGACGGTTGGACTTGATGATCTCAGAGGTCCTTTCCAACCTTAGGGATTCTATGATTCTGTGATTTTCAAAAACTTTCTCAATTTTTTTTCCCTTGCACATCACCCCCTTTGTCCATGTACATGGAGAGGTCTCAGAAAAGCCATTAACAGCAATTTAATAGCAATTTCAGAGGGATGGATCTTCCCAGGAGTTCTAGGACTAGAACCTCAACCTTCGCAAAGAAACATTTTGTTCATTCCAATCAACTGAGACTACTGCTGCATTAGTTCTGCAAAATACCTGGAAAATGCAAAACTAAAAAAATTACACATGCATAGCCTTTAGATTGTTACGGAGTTTATTTAAAATAAAAAAATACAAATAAACCCCACCAAAACCAAAACTCTTTAGACCCCTAGACCCTTCCTTCACTGTAGAAAAGGAGAGATTTTTCTTTAAGTGCAGATTATCTGATTACAGGTAATTGGAAATAGCGGGGGTTTTCTTCTGAGGCGTCTGAGGAACTAAGTATATTTGTGCAATACAGTACAAGGATTTGTTTTCTTTCTCTGTTTTCAAACCACCTTTCCACAAATTATTTCCAAAATCCAGTAATTTGCAGTCTCCCAGTTACATAGTGTAACAGTGATTTGTACTATATGCAGTTTTGTGGTATGTTATATGAAAGAAACCTTATAAAAACAAATGATCTGGTATTGTATCTGATAGGTGCATTCTAGCTCAGAATAGTTAGTATAAGAATTCATACATTTACAGGGTTGAAATCCATACCATGCATTTCATTTTGCTCCAGTGTAGCTGATGCAGTGGTCAAATGCAGTGGATTGTGGCATTTTGAAAGCTTTAATCATTATTGAAAAGAGAGAAAGACTTGTGTGAATCACTTTGACTCACAGAACCTGCTGTTCTGGTGTCATGAAGCACAGAGGAAAGTCTGTGTTGCTTTTTTCTCTAGGAAAAAATAAGTATTTTAACAGCATTCTTTAAAGATCTGAAGGAAACCATCAGGCTTCTTGTATCAGTTTTCCTTTTCCTTTTTCTTTTCATCAGAAAACAACAGTGGCTGTCTATATTTATATTTAAGGCTTTTAAATGACTTTTTTAAACTCCATCTTGTATTTTACTCATCATCACTACCATTTAATTGCAAGGTGATGCAATATGGCAGAAGATAATATTTGAATAGAGAGCTCAAGCAAACACCATGTATGGTCTCTTGAATTTCATTTATGCCAGAAGGAAAATCTTTGTAATAGAGATGATGATCTGAGACCAGTGAGGATGTTCTTTCCCTACATGGTAGAGCTGGGAGGAGGGAGGAGGAAAGTGGTTAGATCATGACCTCTCCTCCTTGGGGTGCTGACTGTGTGAAATTAGAAGTCTTCCCTTGTTGGTTAATCCTTGAATTGACTATGGTTGCTCAGAACAAAGTGGAATAGGTCAAAGCACTGGTGACATTGAGGGGCCAACTTTGACTGACTCCTGATTAACCTTTGGGCCCCACCACAGACCAGGGCTCAAATGTGACCTTGAGTAGTTCCGTCTTTTGCCATATACCTAAAACACAAGGTTGCTCTGCAGAGATAACTTTTACATTAATAGACATACCAAAGGGATGTATTTGCCAAAGCCAGGGGCAGTGAACTTACCTGCCTTTTTCTAGTTCTTTACTAATCTGTATTTATGTAGTCAGTGCAGGCAAATCTTTTGAGACACGCAGAATCATTTGCAGGAAAAACACGCCAGCAGCACTGTGTGATTAGTAACCTTCCATCTCAAATCAGAACATTTAAAAGAAGTACAGATTGAGATTTGTTAAAAGCAAATATAGAAGATGCAGTTTTACACTGACTGAGAGCTTGAAATAAAGCAGGATTTCAACACAGAATACTAGTTATTGCATTTATTGTTATTTGTACAGTACATGTGATGTGCTAGGCACCTTACTGTCCTCAAGGTAAATCATAATCCCTGGACCTGTAAAACTTTAAAACAAATTTCAGCTATTACTCAGTGAAAAGGTGGCATGAATGAAGTAGAGATAGGTAGGCTGCAGCAGGACAGTAAGGGATGTAAATGAAAGGATGCATCAGTCTGTTTTTTTTCCAAAGCCTTAACTTCATATTAGAAATCCTTAAAAAAATAGGACTGATTTAGAAATAGCTGCCATTAGTGCCTCAATATTTCTGTGCATCAACCCACTCAGAAAACTGAAGATCCAAAAATAGATGTATCACAGTTCTACGCTGCGTATATTGTAAATGAACTGCAGGGGTATCCTTGACAAAGTTATAAGTGTACAGTATCTTTCAGAAGGATATTTAGCTTAGATGATAGTACTACACTGCTACTTGTTCCAGAGTTTAATTATCTTTCAGCTCGAGAGTCGCCATGCTGTGCTTCACTGTTTACTTCAAGAATATATTTAAGCAATTAGCATATGCTAACAAAAGTAGACTTGCAAGTTCAGTGGATTGCCAAGGTGTAGGAGAAGATGCAGCCCTTTGGAGTACACTATTCATAAAGATCCATCCAGGAAGTACTAAAATTAAATTGCTTTAAAGGCAGCTACTAAATTCTGCTCTCCATGAAAAAGTTTACCTTGGTTATAACCAGTTATGAGTTTCAGATCCAGTAAAGATCAAGTGAACAATTCCTGATATATCTCCCTAGACTGATTTCACTAACCATCATGAACAATGACCTGCATGTTATCCTGAACACGCTGTGAATTTCGTCATGTGTTACATCGTCTTTCTCCTCTTCTGTTATTTCTTTCACCACCAAAACATCTGTTTACTTTTCAGCTCTGTATTAAGCTGGCTTGTGTCTGATCTTAGAACGTAATAAAAATTTTCTCATTCCTTTATCTTGAAATACAAAGAAGAAAGCAGTAATTTACAACTGTGTGAGAAATTAGTCTAACTGGGAAATAAGGTAGAATTGAGCATGCAAATATTATGATTTGTTTTCTTCTCCATGTGCCTGGAAAGAGGAAGAATGATCATTTTCAGTCAATAATGACCTTGTTTAAGTGACCTGTAAGAGAAACTGATGGGTTATTCAGAGCACCATTTCCATCTCTTAGTCTCTTTGTTTTCTTTTTTGTTTTTTTTTTTTTTGCTTGTTTGTTTGCTGTTTTTTTTTACATGTCACAGTCTAAAGTGACTAAAAGTTGCTCAGCTGCTCACTAACCCACCAGTGCAACAGATCCATAAAACCAGGACACCTTCAGGTGACACCAAATCAGAGAAATCAGAGGAAGCATCTCATGCAGCACTTCCCCTGCAGCACCTACATTTTCACTTGAGGACACACATCAAGCAGAATGTGATATGTCCCTGAAATCCCAGAAACCATGCGCAACGTGTAAAACCAGACACTGCTGGCAGTCATCTGTGGGTGCCTGGAGCCAGGCGCTGTCACAGACAGCCCTCTTCCCCCTTCTCGCTGCAGGGAACGCTCGCTGACTACCAGGAGCTGCTACAGGCGGCCCCAGCCTGCTCCCTGTGCCCAGGGCTCCACGCCCGGGTGCCAAGAATAAACTGCATACTCTGAGATAAAAATTCTGACCTTTCACATCTGGAAACTCTTTTAAAGGGGGACAGTCCGGTGTCATACCGAGTTAGGTAAGATAATTGGTAAAAACGCTTTGGAAGTTTTTCATGAAAATGCCTCATCCATATACAAGTATTACACTGTGTTAGACAGTGTCACCTGACCTTGTTATGTCTTATTCATTCCTAATTAGAAATGAGGCATCCAGATGTGAAAGGTCATTACACTAGTTTCTATGACACCTATCATGGCGTATTTGTGTCACCTAGATTTTTATTAGAAATGCACTGAACAAGCCCAGCTCTCGCTGCCATATGTTTATTGCCATGTTCAAGGGCCCGCAGGTAAAAAGAATATTTTGTCTACCCAGATGGTTATTGCCACATTCGGTTTTTAACTTCCACAGCATCTCATAGTGCTAATTGGTTCACACTCTGATGCCAGCTTTCAGAGATGCTATTTTTGGTAATAACACCATTGATAGCAATTCCTCTGTAAAGAACACCTCTGTAAAGAATGAAAGAACAAAATCAGGGATTTTACCAGGCAAAAGGTCAATTTTTTAAAAAAATATTGATTCATATTAAGTATATGCTGAGTGCACCCTTACTTAAGCCTGTAAGTTGTGGTTCGGGGTTTTTTTTCCCCTTTTTTCCTATTGTAGCTTTTTGAAAAGTCATTTCATACATTTTTATTGAAGTGCTCAGAAAAACAAAAAAAAAGCAATAAAGAGACTAAAAGGCTCCTTTAAAAAAAGTCAATTTGTCTTTACACAAGAGCATTTATGTCTAAAAAAAACACACTTCATTTTGTATTTCAGCGCATATGAAATGTCCAGTAGTCATCATATTTTTTGTTTTCAGTTATGGAAGGTGACTTCTGATATCATATTTAGTCTGAATTTTTTCTTATTTGGCAACTAACACTGTTAAAATCAATTGTACCATTTGCTAAAAAAAAGGCACCATTCCACCTGAATCCAGGATGACAGAATCTGGCTCGAAACGGATACTGTCAAAGTTGATTGATTGTACCTTTGTCTCAAACTCACTTGAATGCAAAAAAAAAAAAATCTGGGCCTTTTCAAAGTCCTGAAAAATATGCATATAATGGTTTCATCACTCTCCAGTAATGACATGTGTAACGGGTATTGTTTGTTAATTTGAAAGGAAAGAGTTATGATCCAAAACATGCACTGTTACGCGAGCACCAATACACATCAGCAAGTCAGTAAATTACTTATCCAGTGTTAATATAAGGGCATTTTATTACATGCGTACTAGAATTAAGTTCTCCCTCTTCCTTGAAAACATAGACTCTGATGTCTGTAAGGTGTATCCATCTATTTTTCCCAAAGTAACAGAATGTGATTTGTGATTGAATTTTCAGGTGATTTTCAAATACATCTTGCATTTTCTTAAGGTTTCAATATGCAATGAAATAACGGTACACGTTCATCTTTATTGCAGTACATCAGCGAATTTCAGTTAAGACATCCAGGCTCTTGCTGTAATACAGTTCATATGTTATAGGTATCCCACGTAAGTATGGCAACAGAAGTCTTGATGGGACTGAACTTGTCTCATTCAGACAGCATGTTCACAGTTTCTGTCCCCAGCAATTTAGCAAGCTCTGCTGAGGATAGTACAAATTATAATATTGCCCTGTTTGTAGCTCAGTCAAATCTGAACAGATTTTCCCGAGGGTAGCCACATAGATTTTTCTAATGTCTTCCAAATTTCAGATACTATCCACAAATGATAGAAGTCTGCTAAAGACTGCTTTGAGGATTTTTAAAAGCCAGAAATATGTTTACAATGTCAAGGGTTGGGTAACCTCAACAGGACGTTATTTGACTGCCTGTTATAAAGATTAGTCTCTAAAACCAATGTCATTTTGCTATCAGACCATGTAAGATGATTTGATTTTTTTTCCCCACTAAATGTTTAAATCACTTGCTTTTCATATTATTTTTTTGGCAGGTCTTCTGAGATGGTCAACAGATGTAGGACAGACTACACATATACCAGGAATTAGGTTCAGTGCCTATTCTCTTCCTCATAGAGGGTAGTGGTATAGCATAGTTCATGCCATAAGGGCTAAAGTCTTTTCCACCCCAAAGCAGGATGGCCCTTCCAAAGGTACCTTTTGTGAATAGATATTGTCTGGCAAAGCTCCAGACAGTGCAAGCCACAGTTATGTTTGCCACACAGCAACTGTGATAACTGTTGGGCATGTTGACACTGGTGCCAGCCCTCATCCTGGCCAGGCTCAGGTTGTGATACAGGCTGTGATGCTCTGCGACAGCCCTCCTTGGGATGTGGCAGGGTAATGTGCTCAGGAGACCTCATCTCCTGGGCATCCAGATCCCCTTCCTACTCCCATGCCCGAGTTTCTTTAGAAACTGAAAGTGGTCCTGGAATCAGTGATAGAGATGTCAAATAACATCAGACATTCGTGATATTAATGGTCAAAGACTGCATTAAAAAAAAGGTCTTCTAAATTTTTTTCAAATCAATGTACAGTACAATAAATTGAGGGCACTTTTATGTGTCAGTAACTAAATGAACCCATGTACATTAAAACAAAGGAGTAAAGGTTATATAAATCTTAAGATCATCGTTTAAACATAAAACCAGATGTGATGGTAAGGCAGAGACTCTTCAGTGTTGTAAATTACTTCTCCACACAACATTAGCCTGATGACTCTTTGATGAGAGATCAATAACTTCTTGTCTATATAAAGGGAAATTTTAAAATATAAAAATTTTTAGCCATGTATTTTATTGTTAGCAACAGGAATTGCTCACCCTAATTCTTTATCTACAGTATCAAATGTCTCAGATGTAGATGAGGCCTTGTGGTTGTTCATTATCTGCTGTCTCTAGGCCCACCCTTCGAGAAAAACTGGACACAAAATTTAAATGCAATTTAGCCCAGATGAAACTTGGTCTTGAATGAGTGAGTTAAATGAATAGAAGCTACGTTAGCTTGTCAAGCAATGAAAATTATCAGGAACTTTGTGCTATGTAATTAGTCTGTCAGAAATAACATTTTACTACAAAGGTGAAAGGTAGATCTTTCTCTGAGCCCACACTATTTACATTAGTCCAATTTCTGAGTTTCAGGATTTTTCACATTTCTTAGTGTTTATTTTAAACTACTCATTTTTTAACAAAACCTGTTTAAGAAATCTCTCAGATGTTTGAAGAACTGCTGTACAAATTTTGTTATTGACTACAGTATCTTCAGGGTTTTTTTAATACATTTTCAAACATCAGTTGGGTTTTCTAAGGACGTCAAAATGTTGATCATTCTGACTGAAGTTTTCCTTTGCATTTCCTATTCTCCTGGGGTTTTTTTGGGGGAAAAAAAGGAAACATGACTTGAATTTTTATGTTACTTAGTGGGGTCAGAAGTACCATTATTTGTGGAGAATGCCATAGCACTTCTGGGTAGCTGATGTGTTATAATCAAGTCATTTTTTTGTGGGTTGGATGGGCGTTGACAATGGGTAAAAAGTTTATTATTTAAACACAATATTAAAAATGAGAAGGGGAGAGGAGATGCTTGGAGATTGTGAGACAAATTATGAAAGTAAAAAAGCATTATTTTTTTGCTGCTACTAAGTGTATCAGCTATAGAGCAAGTATTTGCTGTGGTGTGGATCGGTTTGATCTAAACCAAATGCTCAGACAGAGTGGAAGATCAGAGGGGCAAGAAAGAATGAAGTCAGGTTTGTTCCAAGATGTATGGAAGTCCAGATTCACTTAAAAAGGGAAATTGCAATTCCCCTGCTCTTCTAACTCCATTCATCTTCACTTAAAAGCAAGTTGTGTTAATATTGGAACTGGAACATAGTCAAAATACTGGATCCAGAAGCAAGCAGGAATGCTAGATCTCTGTGTTGGCAAACATGTAACTTGAGCCAGAGGAAAATATTTCTTTCAAAGCAAGTTTAATAGCCTCTAAATTACTGTGCTTTGCATAAAATGTACATTTGTACATTTTGTCCCAGACTTGGAGGCTGAGACATAAGCATTCACTTGGTGCTTTTCCCACCATCCAACTCATCGGTAGTGTTATGACAACAATCGGGGAGAGACTGGTCATGTCAAATGGTACAAGCTTTACCGTCTGCTAACTTTGCATAGAGCAAAGTTTGTTCTGTCGTATATGGAGACCATAAGGTTTCCAGGAACTGGCAGTGTTATTTGTACTCCTTCCTTTTTCAGACTCCTTGCTCTTAGAAAATAATCCTTTTGCTTGGGTTTTCCATGGATAGGAGAGTGAGCAGTCCTCATTGCTCAAGGAAAATGGGAAGATGTTGAGCACAAGGCAAGATTTTCTTTCTCAGTTCTGCTGAATTAATCTTTTGTGTCCACGATTTCTGCTTACAGAGTCTTAAAGTAACTATTGGAAAGCTCCATTCAGAATTTGTACAAAATCCCATTTCCCATTTTTGTGGGGTTTTATTCCAGAAGCAAGTTCTACAGTGGTAGAAATTTGTACATTGAAGGTGATTAAAATCCTTTCAGTTTTCCATAGGTTAGATTAGCACTACAAAATACTTGATAAGGGTGAAGGAGTTTGATATTTTGAGATACATTAGTCTCTGTGGGCTTTTTATTATTAATCATTATTAATTTTTATTATAAATAGTAATACTTTACCTCCAACTCTAAAAGGAGACAGCTTTCACAATTTGCTCTGTAATTTGTAGTCAAGTAACCTGAAAGTGCTGGTTTAGTGCTTCTTAATCCTTTCCCTTTAAATCTCTACCAACTTGAAATAAAAAAATAATAATTATTGACTGGAATGGATTATAGGAGACTTAGTATGTTCAACTGCTCTAACTTTGAAAACATTAGCATATGACATAGCACACCTTTGCTTGTTCAAGATTTAGCCAAGTTCCTGCTTATCTACATGAGGTGGCTCTGATACCTGGCATAACTGCAAATGGAGGACATTAGAGTCTTCTTGGCAAACAGATGAGCAAAATGAATATAGAAATTATTAAAGGAGTGTTGACTGGAAACAACATATGTTGTAAAAACTTGGCAAATATTTTATCCCATTTTCTTTTCTGGTTGCAAGCTGTCCAGTAGTTACAGCAACCATAGCTTTTTGTCCAGGTTTAAATGTGAAAAGATAAAATGCGGTGGGAAGGAAGAGGGGGAAGAGTCTTTGTCCCATCATTACACAAATGCTATTTCAGCTTTCTTTGTAGATAAATTTATAAGATAATTGAGATAGTTTTAGGATAAGTAGGTCACTGGCATTTAGGGGCATTTCAATTCCATGAGATCTTATTATCATTACTGATTGGAAGTCAGATGAAGAAATTGTATTTTGATGGCAGTCAGCCATGCTTTTTCCATGTTTGCTCAGAAAGAGGGAGTTACATGAAGTTTGCCATCACAAAGACTTCACCACTGTATGTTCATTTTTCCCCACTCCCATGTATAACCACTCTATTACCATGCTGGAAACTGAAGATACTTGCGGAAGCAAGCAACAGACCCAACAGGTCCAACAGTGGACCAAAGCTTCCTGTTGTCCTTTCGCAGAATAGCAGAAACTCTATGTCACTATGCCCAAGCATTAGAACAGTAAAATATATACATAAAAAAATAAAATCAAGCTAATGTTTAGCAGTTTACCGTGGTATATCCTTCCTCTACTTCCACTGCTTGATGAAACTGCTATCACTAGAATTTGAAATTATGAGCTTTTGAGCTGATAACGCTGCAAAGTTAAAGATTTATGATATTGATTTAGCATTTCATCTTCTTAACTTCTTGGAGTTTTGCTTCAAGTATTTGGCAAGTATTTCTGTACGATGGTAGATGCTGTGGAATTGGGGCCAAGAATATTAAGGAACACCAACTGCTGACAGGCTATATGGGTGATTATTCCTAGTTATATTCTCATCACATCAGTTTTGATTTAGGACCTCATTAAATATTAATCTGAATGAATTTGCTCCTAAGTTTCTACCTAGTTTAAGTAATAAGTGGACCTCATTTTTCTTTATGTGTTTAAATTTGCTGATGTACATTTATCTATGCAAATAAATTTCATTGCAAATGGATGTTTTGTGAAATCCTGTGAGCAAGTATTAAAAGCAGCATTAGGATCCTAAAGAGTCTGTGGCAATCTTAATTAGTTTTATAGACTGAATCCAATTATTCTTTATTGGAAGCCATGCTGTGTAATTCCAGTGCTTGCTCTTGGTAAAGAGTCTACTTCAGTATTGCAAAAAAGAAAATATTTTTCAGATGTTATCAAAATATTCTTTAAGACACTGAAGAACTGTTTGCATGAACGTGATGCCTATCATTTTAACAAAATGTCAGGGATGTCCAGGACTCAAAACTATAAACCAGTACTGTTTGAAAAGAAGACCCAGGGCCACAAAAGTGAGGACAGTCATGCCTTGTACCCCATACAGACCAACCCATGGCAGCAGCGCACACTCTCCAGTGGATCATCTCTTTGTCTGCTCAGGAAATGTTTTCTCAGCACCTGAGACCTACTGCTCCCCTAATCCCAGGTGATCTCCCACTCAGGAGGCTGCCCAGCACCAGGGGTTGAAGCACAGGTCTCCAAAGCTAGCAGCACAGATCACTGGGTTTGGGTGTAAAACACACTGAGGGTAGGAAGGGGTGAGGATTAGTATCAACTCCTGTCATCTGTTGTGTAACAGAACCAGCGATTTACACAAATGTTTGTAATTCTAATGAAAAAGGTGTGATTGTATGTAATTTAAGAGAGACCTGATCAGCCTTGTTGTCCCTGGGTAGTGAGAATTCAATCTTTTGCTATTCAAATACTAATTAAAAAAAGCCTTCCACTGATTCTAGTGATAATAATTTCACTATATCTCTTTTCTTTACAGGACTGAATGTCTTAACATTTAATTACTGTTAACAAGACCTTTATGGACAGAATATAAAATTTCATATACTGTAATAGCATTAGCATATTAAATGTAATTGTCAGGTGGCCCTCTTGGGATTACTGCTCCTGATTGAAGCCTATTCAGCTTTTTCCTCATTGTCATTTGAACTTCATTAAGTATAGAAATTCATTCCTCTTACTCTTCTCTGTGACAGACTTGCAGTCGAAGCTGTGTAAGCAGATAATTCACTTTGTTTGATCGATAGAAACTTGATCTGATTGCCTTCTGATTTGGAATGGTCTGAAAGATGAGTAAGATTTTTGAAAGTCAAAATAACCATACAAATAGTTGTTCTATGTAGAAGTAAATAAATTATAAACTATTATCTCTCCTTTCGAGGTTTACATATGTGGCTGGAGTTTAATATTGCTTCAAATTTCTAATAATCTGTTTGTGTTTTGGAAGGGCAACCCTGATAAGGAAGAAAATTTTTGAAAAGTCATTCTTAAAGTCATAAAGCATGGCCAAAGTTGAAGTTCTACAGCACCAAGGTTCCTGTTATTGAATGAATACAGTTCAGCCTTCCAGAAGTAGTGTAGTGGTGAATTTCACTGTTTTTCTGGTTAAAATAGCAAAAATAGAATGAGTAATTGTCTTCTTAAAAACAATGTATAATATTACCCCCACTACAGTAGTGTCAAGAAGCTTCTGACGCTTGGAAGAAGAGAACAAAGCATTGATAGCATCGACCTTTATAACAAGAAGTTATCTTTCAGTTGTTCTTCCACTAATTAGGATTAATATCCAAACATTACTTTGCATTGTTTTAATTGGCAGTTCTACTAAGATCAGGAAAAAAAGCAGGTGATGTTGCCATGCATAGCTGCTTTGCTATTCTTTTTCCCAGTCTCATTTGCTTTGTCAAACAATAATGTGCAGGTTCCCTTGGCCTTGTGATACAAGCATAGCAACTCACATTCTCAGGTGGCACAACACACGCTGGTTTAGATCAACGAAATATACACATCTTTTTTACATCTGATTTGATTTGCACAGTTCATGATGATCCTTAAGGAAGCAGTGAATGCTTTGCTTTCAGGAGATGGCAGCTTTGGAGCGCAAGGTCATGTTTGTATCAGGGAAGCATTCGTATGGGGCAGTGATGATGTACCAGCCTGCAAAAGCATTGTGTGTACAGACAAAAGGTCTTGGCTTTGGTGTCACAAAAAGAAAGCCCAAGCTGGTACAACACATGTTACAACTTCATAAAAATAAAGCTTCCTTTTTTTCCCCCTCAGTCAAGGATTTGTTATTTAAGCTTATTTTAGTTAGTGCTTTTTGTAAAGAAGCCTTTCCTTTCTGCAATTCGATTTGACTTTGCCATTTCTGTCTTTGCACTGCAGAGAAGAAACACTTTTTATCCAAATGTATATATTTGATCGTGCAGGGGGGAAAAGATACATTATTTTTTTCTTTTCTTTCTTATTTGAACTTTTCAAGATGTGTCAATTTGAGTAAACGTGACAAAGACTTTAATGGATGAAACAAGTTGTTTTAATTATATAGCAAGTGTCCTATTCCAATACAATATGGTTGAATAAGGAGGAGACAGAGATTGCTATCAAAACACTGATTTCTTTTATGTGGAGAAGATGGAGATGATGATGATGATAATCTAGTTATTTTACATGACATGCCATCAAGACATCACAGAGCTGTTTCCCTTTGTACATGCTGGTGGCTGCAGCTCATCTGGGCACTCCTTGAAAACAGATGGAACTTTCTGATAAGCCAGAGTTGGCACCTCAGCCTTGGCATGGACACCATGGTGGAGGTGTCGTTTTACATTTTCATCATTTTCACTAGACTTGGTGAAAGTAGACAAAAGGAATTAACAATTTGGATTCACTCTGCTCTTTTCACCTAAGCTAAGGGCAGTGATCATAAAAGTGATATGACCCCTTGGACCATAGTCCAACAGCCTTTGTCTTGGAAATACCCAAGGCCTTTTGAGGATTCACTTCGTCTCTTTTTCCTGCATAGTAAGTGAGAAAAATTCAACAAGGTGCTTTTGTCTGCAGACAAAACACATGCAACTGCCCTTACCATGGCAGCAAAGAAGCAATGTCCCAAAATGCCCAAGTCTACTTGGTAAAACAGTCGAATTTGCTTCACCTCTTTCACTGTAGCAGGAAAGGAGGAATTTTTCTATAAGGATCGTTCTGAAACCTTCCTCAACTCTGAGCTTCTAAAATGACCCTACCAAGAAATTTTGTTAGGAGAAAATACAAATAATCAATGGTTAAAAGTTCAAGAAACCTGAAAACCAGCAGTGTGATGTAGTGTTCTCCAGAAAGAGCACAGGAAGAGGGACCAGCAAATCCGTGTATGATCATTGATGTTTCAGATCAGTATCTTGTATTGTAAATAGATGGAAAGAAGCACAGAGGACTGGCTCTGTTTCAAATGTGGATTACAACACTAAGATCATCCAAGCCAAATAGATTATTGAAAATTTAAAGGTTTCATTTGTTAGCTCACAAACATCCTATTTGTGATCACTTCATAGATTGGAGGTGAAGAAGGAATGGACCAGAAGACATTACGATGATAACAAAGTCAGTTCTATTACAAAAGTATTTTCCTAACCTATGTCAGAGTTAACACTGTGTCAGTGAAATCTGTTAAGTGTCATAGCCTGAAAAGGCTAAGAATTAATTAGAGGGAATAGAAAGTGAATGAAAACATGGGCGAAAAGTCCTTTTCTGAGGGTTCATAAGGAAAATGAGCAATCACACACCCAAAGAAAACAAAGAAATCAAATTACCAAGCAAAAATGTTGAAGTTATTTAATGAACAACAGAAAAACATAAAATAATATTTATTAAAGAGAAAAGAACACGTTAAATGAGCATCAGTTTACTAGCTGTGTTAGACAAAAATGTCTAATGTGAAGAGATAAATTTCAAGCAGAAAGAGGAGATATAATTGTCAAGAGGGTATAAAAACTAGGTAGAAAAATATAATTCAAAAAAAGGAAACTCTGCTTCGCACATTAACTAAAACTTCATATCGAGCTTTGTAGTAGCCTTCCAAACATGAGGAAATAACTTTTTCCTGCAGGAGAGGGATGGAGCAGATTTGCAATGAGAAGTAAAATTTGATTTCTCAAGAATATGGACTAAATGCCCAAAGTTTTTTTTTCTTTAGCTTTAGTAGTTTTCACACAAAAATATATTTTCAATAAAATACCCTAAATATATACCCAGTAAGTTATAATTTGGAAATAGTAGAAAACAACCACCTATCAATAAATTTCTACTTTACAGAGAAGGTTAATCTGTAGTTTCTTTTATTTTATTTTACAGTTATTGCAAAAAACTATCCAGAAACTTCAAAGCAGGAAAGATTAATTTCACCATCCCAGAATTCTTTGCTTTTTTTTCCCAACAAATTGAGTTGTAAGTCATTTTCAGGTGGTTTCTCCGATAAGCTTAGGCAAGTGTAATTTCATGCAGTGCAATTCAGACTTACGTTCCCACTGTGAAAGAGAGCTCATCAGTCTGTCTTCTGGACAGAAAGGCAAAACCCGTCAGAATTACTTAGTGTCGGTTATATTTTCTTTGCAGTGCAACATAACTCTTCCTGGGAATGGAATGTACCTTGTGCTTGATTCCATTTATGGCCAAGAACAACCAATACAATTTAACAAAGCTTTTATAAGTATTTAGAGAACTGTATACTTGTGAATAGTGCCATATTAGTATCACTGAGAATTAAATGCTCTGTTTAGCCAAAGAATGAAGGCAGCAGTGAAAGTTTTTATCCCTTTTTCCAAAGATTGGCATGGGTTACAGAATGATTCAGCATTCACAATATAGCTTTTCAGTTTAGTTTGCCAGCAAGAACATCGCTTAATGCTGGTGGTGGTGTGATGGATGCCACTCACTAACTTGTCTCCTTGCCTCACACTGGCCACCAAATAACTATGAGACGGTATGAATAGAAGCCAGGATCCTGCAGTGATCTCTTCATGGAAGAAATGCTATGCAGGGCTGGAGCCATAATATAGCCATGGTCAGACTGCCTTCAGACTGGAGACTGAAAATGAAATAGTCTTTATGTTCTTATCCAAGTCCAAGATGTCAGAGTTCCTTGCGGGAAGATTTTTTTGTTTCTTGTAAATCATACGAGAATGAGGAAAAAAGAAGTTGATCCCTTGATTATTCTTTTAAATGGTCAATGTCTGAGGAATTTTGTCAAGCTAAGCCTCCTTTTTTGTTAGTGACTAAGAAGTACCAGTCTTTTGTAGCTCTTAAAAAGGGGGGAGAGTTCATTCCACATTATTTTCATATTGTTATGTTATTTTTAGTTATTACAGTAATCTTAATGTAACTGAATTACTCCATCTTTTATTCTAAAATCCCCACTTTTACAGGAAGGGCCATAATTTCATAGAACTTCAAGGTAGAAGAAAAGGATAAGAAATGATGGCAGAGGCTTTTCATTTTATGTTTCAATATTATTTTGATTACCACATGACATATATAAAGCAACAAAGATGTATTTGAAGATTAATTACCTTTCAGCCAATAGCACTGTAAAGACACAAAACTGCTAAATTTTGAGAGGAAAAAATTCTTGTCATGTATCAATCATTCTGATTTTGTTCTCAAACTACTAATAACATCAGAGTGTGTGTTGAATGAGTTATCATAGATCCTTTCAGTATTGAATTATGGAATGAAATTTCAGTTTATGAAAACTACATTAATATAAGAGAATTACCTGATAAAATATTGAATTCTTTGAAGTTAAGAAAGTTGATTAAGTGGTTTATTTGCATGAGACACTGGCAGGAATGAGGAAATCCTACAAAGGGTAGGAACAATAATGTGAAAAAAATGAAGAGACAAGGCAAACACAGAGAAGAGATGCTTGGTAGGACATATTGTGGCACCAGAGAATGGATTCAAAATATGAAGACTGCTATTTGCAATAGTTTTTGTCATTTGGTTCTAATTTTTTTGTGCTCAACAAAATATACGGTTATTTGAGCTGTTTGAAAGTAA
Source organism: Psophia crepitans (assembly GCA_013399095.1). Lineage (NCBI taxonomy): Eukaryota > Metazoa > Chordata > Aves > Gruiformes > Psophiidae > Psophia > Psophia crepitans. Next base: position 363,351 of record VWZZ01005301.1, on the reverse strand, counting down.
TTCCAACAATGCTTGTAGTTCAAGGCTATATGGTTAATATATAAGTTCTATATGTTTAATTGTTCCCTAGCACATTTCCTGGTGCCCAATGGGCACTGCTACCTTAGAACATAATGACCACTAACTTCCCCATCTCTCACCCCAAAAACCTCTTTATGTACGTACCTGATGTGTGAAAACAGCAAAGAAAGAGTTGTCAAAAGAGCATTCTGAAATTTCAATTCTGCTACTGGACCTGAAGAGGATTTTTCACAGGAGATGCTCTTGGCTTCAGGGCCTGGGATGGGCAAGATGGGTTCTTTCATTTGGACAAAGACAGATGAGAGAGGTTCTAGACAAAAACAGCTAACTGTGTAAGTCTGCACACACTGCAGCCAAACTACTCACCCCTACAACTATATAACAGTTTCACATCTCTGCAAGATATCTTTTTACTTCTTGTTATATTCCCATACTCTTGTCTTTGATCACTAACCTCCTATATATACAATCACTTCTTCTACTGCTTTAGTTCTCTCTTTTTTCAGGGAGTTTTTACGAAATTTGTGGCATCACAAATGGTTATATCACTCTCAAAACCACTTTGCCTTTGCATCATAGTAGCCTCTATTTATATTACAGTTCGTTGCACTCTAAAAGCATAAAAGCTTTCAAGGCAGTTGACTCTGTTAAGGTTACATTTGCCTATTGCACCAGACACTGTACACTTAGAGGATAAAGCATCAGATAAGTATTTAGACTGAAGTGGTCTTCCGTTTTCTCTAACTTTATGTGGTACTTCTATTGAATGTTTTTTCAGTTGTCTAGAGGAGTTTCTACGTGTCATCCTTTGTGGTGTATTTCTTGAACCTTTAAATAATAGTCCTATTTTGAAATTTTATAAAGAATTAAATTTATTTTTCAATGGATAAAAATTACTTACTGGAAAATGTGTAGGTTTTGGGGTTTTTTTCCCCTCTAGTTAGTTTGTGTTTTGCTTGTTTGTTTTATTGTAGGAATCTGATGATACAGTCTTAACCACATATTTAGACTTAAGTTTAATCACCTAGGTTTCAGAAGGGCTGAACAGACATTCTGTATCAGGCAAGTTAATAGGACTTGTTAGACGCCTGGTTGTTTTGAAATTACCCAAAGACTCAACTTTGTTGCAGGTTCATATTTGTTTTTTGGGGGGGGTTTGTTGAAACCTTGGCACCCATATCTAGCTGAATTTTTCACATAAATTAGGATTGTAATTTTATGGTTAGCTTGTAGTTCATCATCTGCTTCTCCTAATACCTACCTTGTGCTCATCATTTACAAATGATAATCAAACAAAGCACAAAACTTGGCATCAAGTATAAAGAAAATAAAATTTAAATTCAGTAACACTAGAGGGAAACTGTTATCATGCCAGAGAATTCAGAGAAATTGGGCCTGTTGAATGAGATGAACTAAATATATACAGTAGCACTCTCCAGACAAAGCTCAAAATTTGCAAATCCTTTTTCTCCTCTTTGAAATATAAGTCTATTTCACTTCAACAAAGAGATGTGCCTTTTTATCTTCTTTATGAGGTGTCATCTGCATTGTGTGATGCAAATGAAAAATTGTACCATGTGGGTTCAAAATTCCTTTTCCTTTCCTGCACATGACGTCTTTACTGCTGAAATCTAATGCAAATAAATCATGTTATCAATAAAAACAACAATCAGCACACACAAAAAAAGGAGGCGAGGGGAGTAGGTGGTTAGAACATATATGAGAAAAGACTTTATGACTTTGAGAAAGTCCAGTAGGTACTTCCAGTACCTAAAGGCACCTACAGGAAAGCTGGAGAGGGGCTGTTTGCAAGGGCAGGGAGTGATAGGACAAGAGGTAATGGGTTTAAACTAAAAGAGGGGAGATTTAGATTAGATATTAGGAAGAAATTCTTTACTGTGAGAGAGGTGAGGCACTGGAACATGTTGTCCAGAGAAGCTGTGGCTGCCCCCTCCCTGGAAGTGTTTAAGGCCAGGTTAGATGGGGCTTTGGTCAACCTGATCTAGTGGAGGGTGTCCTTGCCCATGGCAGGGGGGTTGGAACTAGATGGTCTTTGAGGTCCCTTCCAACCCAAATCATTCTGTGATTCTGCGATTCTATGAAGCAACAGGACTGCTTTGTCCCATACTGAGGTTTTATTCCCTTTTGACTCAGGAGGAACTTCTGCTTTAATTATTTACCTTCAAAGCTCTTTTTAACAGCTTAGGTGAGTTTCCAAATGGAGGTGGCAGTCTGACCCATGAGGAGAGGTAATGTCTTCCTATTGAATTCATGTGGGTCAGGATTTTATTCCTAGAAGCTGTTTGTTGCTTCTAGTGGTTTTCATCTTCTGTAAGTATGAGGACTTTACATGCTATACCTGTAGCATGTGAATACTACCAGCCGGGTTGTGGTTATCTTTCAAAACCACTGTCCTCTTTTGATGTAACTGTTTCTGTTCTACACATGATGTTTACGAAATGTGAGCATTGGTGTGTGTAGTATAGCTGTTAGTTTAATGGCTTGGAAGGTATTGTCACTTGGGAATGCAGTACTTCTAACCCATAAAAGGGCTGGGTGGGTCAACTGTTAGGTGTTTTTCTAGTTTTTCTCTTAGGATTTCTCAATTATTTTTGCAACTGCTTCCAGGATAATTCTGTCTGAACCAAGAAATATTACTGTATGTTGAAGGTATGATTTCAGTTACAGGTTTTTTAACTTCCAGATGCAATGGAGACTTCTGTTGCATCACCACTCATCATTAACTTCTACCTGTGCTGAACCTCAAGCTTTCACCAATAGCTCCTGCCAATCATGGAAAAAGGGCTCACTCAAAAAAGTGGCCCATTGCCACCAAAGCCGGGTCTCTGATGACTCTGCCACAGGGAGACCTCAATCAGGGCAGACTGCTCTGAGCACAGCGGGTTCAGCCTCAGTGATCTCCCTAAGCACATGTAAAGTATTGACTTGTATGAAGAATAGCCTCATTTTTCACTTCAGGTGTGAAAAGTCCAACCTTATTGCTAATCTTTGAGCATGGCCATCAAATTCATGTCATAAACGTAGAGTAAATCAGACACTAGCAGCTGTGCATTTGGGATGCTTCAGTGTCTGGCAGAGTTTGCGCTAGGTTTTCTGTCATGGGCTTGCAGATTTTTAAAGTCTGCTGTTGTCATGGGTTAGCCTGCTTATACAGCCACTGCATTTTCTTCAGAGGGAAACCTCTCATTAAATAGCTTCCAGGCATTGTAACTGCACATTAGCTTGCAGGAGAGCTCTAGCTCTTGTACGGAACCCAGAGGTACATAAGCCCTGTGAAGAGAGTGGTACATTTATTTCAGTGAATCTGATCTTTAGGCCACATGCAAAAAGGTGTTGCAGGAAAGGGAGCTTTTGAGTCACTAGAAATTAAGCCCTCCCTTAATGTTTCCTGAAAAAGGACAGACTTACACTGTATTGTCTTCAGTGAGCAGTTCAGTTTTGTATCTGCAAAATTAGGATAATGGAGATAACAATGTGAATTTTAACTTAGAGTTTGTGAGGCTGAAGCTAGAGTGCTCAATTCCATGTAAGTGCTTAGGTGAAAAATAAAAGCATGTAGCAAAGATAGAATTTATATTTTCATATATGATAATCAGAAAGTTCTTGTAGTCAGGTTTCTGCTGTTCATATTTTTAAAAATATTTTACTAGCTGAAAGTTTACAGCAGAATTTTTATGTGTTTAGAAAAGTTTGTTTGACATGAAATCTCATTTGGGAGAATAAAGCTGTTCTATAAAATTAAAGTTGAATGTCAAGTCTGTTTCATAGATTTTTCTATGATTATCTTAATTTCCTTTTCACAGAGCTGGTCTATACATCACAATAGGAAAATAGACTCTGGCACCTATGAGTGGTAGAAGAAATGCACTTACAGGAGACAATAACGAAGATTCATAAGAAACTGCAGTAACACATTTTATACAAATGGACTTCCCATAAGTTTGTTGGTTCTTACTGAATAGCTGTCATTAACTGCAAGACATGGCTGGCTTCATGAAGAATTCTAGGAAGGCTTGATTCATTGTTGTGACTTTATTAATAAGAAATTGTGAACCTGAGTTAACCAACCAATTTAGATAAGACCATCTGTTGTCTAATAAGATGTGACTGTAATTTGAATAGTGGTTTTGTAATAAGTGTATTATGAGATGAAGGACAAGTAGATATTAGCTTTGTCTCATTAGCTTCCAGGAAAAAAACTGTAGTTAATTTTCCAGTATGGAACATGGAATTTTTGGGGTTTTTTAATTCTTAGTGCATCCTCTGTACAAGTAGACCCCCCCGTCTGTATCTTCTCTACCATAAACTAATATCAAAAACAACAAGAAAATGGGGTGTGAGGCACCTTTTTGAACACTCTGTAGTCACTCTTTAGTGGCAGTAAATCTATTTTGTTCTTGCCTGATTCTCCTTGGTGCAGCTGGATACCCTGACTGCTGTGAAGATGAAACGGCAGGCACTGGTTTATCAATGTTATGTCAGTGTTACTTGGTTTTGCTTTGTTTAGTTGCCCTCTCTGGGCTAATACAAGAAGCTAATGTCAGCTAAGTACTGAGAGTGCTGGGAAATGGTCCTGTTATGTTTGGATGTTTGGCAATAAGAAAATGGACAAAGCACATGTAATGCTGACTTCTCAGCTCAAACTCTCCCAATAGCTCTCTCAGTTTTTTATATGGATGTTAAATAATACTGTAGAGTAGATTAAGCTTTACTACACACTATCATGCTTTTATTAGAACTCTAAAACTGAATTTTATAAAAGCATTGTCCAATTAAGCAACAAGGATAAATCTTTTTTTTGGTCATACAAAACCAGGCATTAATCCATATGCATGAAGATTAAGACAGAAATATGTGGAGATGTGTGTGGCAGTGATTTTTCTAAAAACACATTTAGAAGAAGGTTATGTATTTTGTACCAGTTTCTTGCTGAGCTATTATCTCCTCCTGTGTCTGAGTGTCCTTGAATATAGGAAAGTAAAACAAGTGGTTAACAAGGAATATAGTACTACTAATTAGAAGATTGTATTAAAAATGAAAATTATGTTGGATGAAACATAGCCGTCAAAAACTTGTTCATATGCCCTTAGAACTCTGTGTCATTTGAGTATTCAGTAGATCCTGGCCAGCTGAGTTCCTATTTGCTTCGTTTTGCAAGTTTTAATTTAGAAAATGAAATTTATAATGAGTATTGGGAAACTGCAAAATAAAACAGTCTGGAATTTTATGGTTAGTATGACATTGGCTTGTGAATGATACTGTGGGTGTTGGATGTCAGCAGAATATTGCACCCTGGAGTGATCATGACAATACCTGACTTCCACCAAGTTCTTTATTCTCGTAATAAGTGCTGTTTCTTCATTTATTTATACTGGTATTTATACTTCCAAACTGCCTAAAACAGTTGCATAATATATTGCAAGATAAAGCTGCTATGAAACACACTCATGAAGGAAGCCTAAACATACAAGATACTAGACTTCCTTTCACTCCTCATAGCCGAGTTCCTTGCTATGGATATTATGGTGTGAAAAATTATGCAAACACATTTTTGCACTTCCATGTTTCACAACACATGGACACAGGAAAATAAAACAGCAGACAATACCCAGCTCCTCAGTCTCCGTTTCTCCATTGGTGCTGTCTTTACAGTCTGAATGCTGAGCTTCAGGGACCGATGCTGACTCTGGAAACTAAGGCACCTTTTAGCTAAACAGCTGGCTATGCCATTTCCTAGTCAAAGGCAGAAAACAACCCAGTATCTCCCTGAAAGCGACCTGAGCAGGTCTGGTGCCAGGATCAAGGTGGGCTGTAATGTGTAGGACAGGGTCCTCCATAGACCTCAGACCGAGGTGAGGGCACACTGAGCTCCAGAGGCCAGGGTGATTCTGAGCCTCCAGGACAGAACCTGAAAATGATTCATTTAATAAAAAGATACAGTTATTGTATTGACTTTTTCAGAGAGGGAGGATAATGAGTTTTCTGTGCAACTTAATGAAGTATCACCAAAGAAGAAATTACATAATATGGAATCTTCAGGCAGGATTTAAAGAGCACGTTTTGTAATTCCAGAACAGTAAAGATTCATCGCACTTTCTCATTTCTTACCAAACCCTGAAGTGAAAATGCTGTCTCTCCATAAATCCCAGTCTGTCAGTCTGGACAGGGAACTGCTTTATTTTTGCATTCATATGATTTTAAAGCTGTAAAATAGTATCCACAAAATTTTCTGAAGCAATTCATTTTTTAGTGAATCTGTAAAGAGATGTAAGGAGCAGGAAGCCTTTTGTATTTGCAGGAGCACAAAGTCTCAGCTGGAAAATACAATCCAGGCAAAATGAAAATATATTGCAGGTGCTGATCGCCAAACTGCAGAAGATCAGAAGGTTCTGCACACACACACACAGAAGCGCACACACACAAGTCAGCGGTAGGACCAAAAACTTACAAATAATATTACAATATTTTAGTCCTGTTTGGTTTGTTTTCTTGGTATCTTTGTATGTTGTTTTTTCTAACACATTTTTTGATTTCTGACAAAGATCAAAATGCGCTATTTACTTTCAAGGAATATGTAAGGCTTAAAGTAAAAGGACACTTTTTCAGAAAAGACTCAGATAAATTAAACATGTAGCAGTTTGTGTTGTGGAAGACATTTTTTACAAATATTGTTACACCTGTTTCACCCTTTAGAATTGAAGATCATCTCTTGTATATGTGAATTCTGTTGAATATAATTAATCCCAGAAAGCAGCCATTGAAGCCTTTGGAGAGGGGAAGCAAAAAAAAAAAAAGCTTCTGTTTTAAAGCCAAGGTTATAGTCAAGGTTAATTCAGGGTGTCACAAAAGTGTGACTGTGACAAGATTTAGTGACGATGTAAGGGCAAATTAATGCAAGATCAGTGGCCTGACTATTGATTCTTATCAGGGGATCCTGCTGAAATGAAGTCATTATTTAATTACACTTTTACTTACACTATAAATGGTTCCCAGAATAGACTGCACTTGATTTTGATGTCTGCAGCTCCATCTTCACTTTTATTTTGGGTTCATAAGTGAGTAGGGAATGGGAATATGAACTCAAGAAAGTTTTCATCTATTATACTTCACATGCTGACATTTTCCCACAAAAAGCAAGTAACTGTTTTCATTCTTCCATTCAGAACAGTCTGTGATCTCAAACAATTCTGAGTGCAGGCAACACGCCTTGAAACATCTGAAGATTTCCAGATGAGAATTTCTCTAAATTTCATTCAAATCAGTGTTTGAGTGGTTTTCCTGCTCTTCTTGAATGTTTTAAATATTATTTTTTTCCACTCTCTCTAGAAGTAAACTTTAAAGTTACTGTTCGTACTAAAACAAGTAACTTAACTGAGACCTACAAGAAGTTCTTAGCTACTTTATTGGGACTTAAGATACAACAGCAAGGGCTTTCTATAGAATTCTATTGGGAAAGCTCAAGCATTTAGAAAATGACACCAACATGAACTGAACAATCAAATTAAATTGTTTCCATATTGTATCCCTGATTCTTTTGATCCTGAATCAGATCTATTTTGCAAATTTGTGACTAATAAAAATGTATCATTAAATCATGTTTAATTTGTCTTGTGGGCCATGCCCCACATTTTGTCAAATTACACAAATTTGAAGACTCGAAGCTTAAGAGAATGTTACTGGTTGTGATTACAATGATTGTCTGAAAAATATGTAAAAATGGGCAGAATTCACATTTTAAATGGAGGAATATGTTTGTCATTTTAGAACATGGAAGCATCTAATTCTGTGCTTGCATAATACATAGTACAGTGCAAACAGAGTCTTGCTCAGGGCAAGAATCTTAAAGAAATAATAATTCTATTGAGGGAAAAATCACAACTCAGTGGAACTCAAGTTTCATAAGCATTGATGATAGATTTAGATTTCAATTAATCAAATAAAGAGAGTAAAATTAAACTTTTTCGTTTGGATTGGAGTACTAAATTAAACCAATCTGCAGAGTTTAATCTAAACCTCATTGTATCCCACCATATTTATGAAAGTTTAAACTCCATGTTCTCATTTTTGTCTTGTATACTGTATTTTTACATGATTTTTAAATAAAAGAAAAATAAAACCATATAATTCACAGAACATAAAAGACAATAAACATAATGCAGGAAACAAACACAGCCTTCTGCAAGGCAATGTACTGCACTGTTAGTGAGATAGCCAAGTGTTATTTAGTCCATGGTGTGGACTTTTCTCCTGCAAGTGTTATTCTCATTTAAAAACTTTTCTTAAGAGAGGCAGAGAGAGAGACATAAAAACTCAGAGTATTAAATGAGTAAGTAACATAATAGCTTCCTGTAATAACCATCTCTAGTTGCCTCTTACTAATCAGACATTCAAAAAATAAACAAAATGCAGCGCATAAGGGGTTTGCTTACTATTTCATAGCAAGACCATTATGTTAAAAACCAGAAAATTAAAGAAACTTCTTTTCTTGTTTCTGCACCTATGTTCATAAGTAATAGTGTTAAAAATTTTGCATCTATTTTCAACTACTACAGAGGGAATATCTACATCTACATTGGAGAAATAATGTTTAAAGTGGTTTGTTAACGCTTTTCCTCTGAATGAAGGAAACATCCTATAGTGAAATTATTTCTCGTTCAGGTTGTCTTTCAGTGCCCTTGACAGCTGTAGGGTTTGAGAGAGAGAAAGAGAGCGAGTGAAGAGACTGTTTCTGTGCTTCAAGATTTCAGTCTTGGCTCAATGTGTTTCTCTTGTCAAGTCCTTTATTATTATTATTATTTATCTAACTTTTCCACCTCATAATAGGTGCCCAGCAGTTCTTTTCATCCTATCTCTAGCAGCAGCAATGTCACTGGTTTCACCATTTTGTGTGTTCATGCAGCCAGTCAGAAGTGCAGTGGGCAAAAGGGAAAATGGGAACATGGTTTGTAAAGGGCCGATTATGGTAGGAGCCCACTTTCAGGAGTTACTTTGTACAAGGAAATATTTCTGCAGAGTTATTTTGTTCTTTGCTATTCCAATGTTGTTTGCCGAAGCTGTCACTGGGTTTTATACACGGAGTTGGAGCCAAAAGACAGAAGAACAGCAGGATCAACTCTGGTGTTCTGGCACATAGCAAAGGGACCTTTCTATATAAAGAAAAAACTCGGCCACCCTGTTCCCCCACCGGGGAACAGAGACAGGGAGGGATGCTGCAAAAACCAAATGGATGCAATCAGGGAAAGTTTTCCTATGGACTACAGGGAGACCTTATTGCTCTCTCCAACTACCTGAAAGGAGGTTGTACTGAGGTGGGTGTTGGTCTCTTCTCCCAAGTAACAAGTGGTAGGACAAGAGGAAATGGCTTTAAGTTGTGCTAGGGGAGGTTTAGATTGGATGTTAGGAAAAACGTCTTCACCAAAAGGGTTGTCAGTCATTGGAACAGGCTGCCCAGGCAAGTGGTTGATTCACCATCCCTGGAGGTATTTAGAAGACACGTAGATGTCTTCTAGGGACATGGTTTAGTGATTGGCTTGGTAGTGTTAGGTTTACGGTTGGTCTCAATGATCTCAAGGGTCTTTTCCAACCTAAATGATTCTATGATTCTATGACTAGTTGCAGCTAGAAACCAATTTTTCACTTGCTAGGCTAAATCAGAAAGAAAGTGTAGCCTTCCAGTTGATAGCAACAATTCCTTACCTATGCTCTTTATTTTGGAAGGGTTGCTAGCATGGAAAACTTCACATTAGAAGTATTGCTTGATAAGCTCTAAAAACTGTTGAAGTTCCTGTCTATTTTCCTTTAGCCCTTTACTTTTTAAATTTCACTTATTTAAGGTCCATCAAGATGATAGAACAATGTTCATCAAACAAAACTTTTGACAAATCTTGGCTTATTTTACATGGTTGGTTGTTTGTGGGTTGTTCATGGTATAAGTTTGTGGGACTGTGGATGGAGGTGCAGAGTGTTCTTGGCAAAATTAGACATAAAATAAGCAATAACAGTGAAAAAGGACTACTTTTACACCATATTTTTCTCTGTGAATTGGAAAACCATCTTTTGATGAGAGTGGAGCAAACTGGATGTACCCAGGCAAAACTGGCCTCAATAGTTACTTTTGAGGCCATCCATCAAATGGCATTTTACTGACATGGGGAGTCAGCAGGTGACCATAGTTTGCTTCTTGGGCCAGAGATATTGGTGTTGCAGAAATCAGCTTTAATTGGCTATAATTGGCTGTTATGTTTAAAGTATCTGAAAACCAGGTAAGCACAAAGAAAGTTACTCTTGCACTTGCTCTGGAAGAAATCCTTTGAATCCAGGCAGTGGATCGATGTCCAGGAGACCTTGCACAGCTTTGAACGTCACTGCACTTCCCCATGTAAATAAAAACTTGAACCTTAGCAGCTGTTGGCACAGCATTTTTCCATTCACTATGCCACTGTTTAAGAAAGAAAACCAGGTATCTTCTACACTCTAACTTTTCATTAGAAATGTTTCAGGAGTCTTATAAGACATAGAACTTCAAGAACTAGTATTCTACTTAGGACATTTATTTCTAGAGATACTGTCAGAAACAACGTACTCTGAATGGACAGGTACAGTGAAATTGTACTTTTTCATGATGGTTTGTGGTACCTGGACCGAAGCTGTCATGTTCAGAATATGTTCCAATGTCCAGTTTAGATGCACAGGAAACTATTAAGTTTGTGGCATTTCTTATATCCACTGGAAAATTTGGCATCTCTGTCAAAGGTTTACAGTAATGCTGACTTCAGAGTGATGTCCCTTTTGTCTTCACTGAAGGTGAATGATATTAGTGCACTGACAAGGAAATCTCTCCCGACCAGTGAAATACCTTTGTGTTTTGGACTTGACTGAGACTTTTAAAAGGTTTGGAAAGAGGTTGTGGTAGTGTAGCTGACAGTTCATCCATACCGGAGATGGTAATGATGAGACATCTTTCAGCAGGCATTATAAATGGATATCTGGCATTGAGAGTGCCTTTATGGTTTGAGCATGTTTATCCTTGTGGTTCTGGAAACCAGACCACTAGGTGGATTATATTGCTGTATATAAATTGTATTCCAGCATGTTTTATAAATCAGGTGGCTTAAGCAGATAAAGACAAATGGCAATGAAATAGCTTAAATACAAATTTACTGCCGGGTAGCCATTATACACTGCTGTCTTCTACTTTTACTGAATTTTCTGAGTTAGCTGGCAGTAATTTCAGTCATTTGCCACTTAGAGACATGGGTCAAATTGTCATTCAGTCCAATCTGTGTGGTCCTTTCAGGTTCAACATGAATGGGGGCTTTGCCATCTAGCAAGGACTGACATCTTATTTAATGAGCTATAGAACATCTTTCACTTTGTTAAAGGAGAACTTGGCATGCTGGGGGAGAAATACAAAAATCCTTGTCCTGGTCTGGCTGCAGATGTATTCAGGAACAGTTCAGTCCAGAGCACAATTAATTCTGTTCTAACTTATTTTGGAAAGTCTGTGAAAGTCTGCTGGAAAGAGTGACACCAGCAGGGATGAGGGTGGTCACAGTTACAAGCCTTCCCCATATATACTGTGTCTCTGACCCAACATTTCCAGAGTCCTCCGTGAAAATCATAGCTGCAGTAGCTGCATCAGCCTCATAGTATATAGGCTCAGTGGCATGGGTGGGATTTTGGCCATTGATTGCATCACCAGAAGATCTGTGGAAGCACCACAGATCCAGATTCAACCTAAGAAGAGACCAAAGCACACAGAGTGGATTTATGTGTAGATATCACATCTTGACACACAGTCACAATGTGGACATGGTTCCTGGAAGCACTGCAGTTCTAAGTTGATGCATGGAGTGGATGGAGGAAACTGTTACCACTTCCCATGACCTCTAAATCCGTTTAATACAAAATCTTCAAGCTTAGGATGTAACAGATATTAAAGTGATAAGAAAAGATGATGCACTTGATCTTAGCCAGTGGCTGGGAAGTGTGCATCTGGGACAGGGGCCTCAACCCGTATTGCAGAGCACTTACATCTCTCTGAGGATGATATAGGATCAGTGCTTTCAAGGGCTGTTGACAGATCTAAGCCATAACACATAAATGAATGATTTCTGCACTTGAGAAAGTGAGAACAGTAAATCAAGACAATTACAGTAGTTTGTAGTGATAATTGAAATTGTTGGGGCTTAAATTACTATGGCAAAATGTCTGAGCAAAAGAAGATAATCATAGGCTACATTTTTTCCCAGTTTAATAACTTCTTGGAATTTTCACATTTATAGATCTAATGCCTTTTAGATCCTAGTCAGTCCAATACAGAATGTATTTTCATGCTCAGCTTTGGATAAAGAAAAAAATTTAAACAGCTCACCTCCTGAGAATTTATGAGGAACAAAATATTAAAAGGAATGTTTTCAGATGCATGTAGACTCTACTTCTGTTTTGTACATCAACCTAAAATTTACGGTAGATTAAATGGAGATAATCGTAAATTTCGCATTTAGTCTATCTCTGTATAAATGGAAAAAATAAATCTGACTGTCAGATATATTTTTATAGTGTAGGTTTTGATCTGCTTCCTGCAACTGTGAACAAATAACAGGTTTAAACTCACTTTTTTTTTTCATTTTCACTTGCTTATTTCAAACCAATGCTACATCTTTACGTTCCATTAGACTGTTTTCCAAAAATTGTAGTACCTAAGCTGTAATTTCATAATACTAGGTATAATAGAGCCATTTTTCTGCTGCAGTTCACCCTTTTGTTAACTACCGGGGAACAAGGCAATACGCCTGATTTTACAATATATGTACATGATTTTAGTTTTTGTATGTTTATGCGGACGTGAGTGTGAAAGAGGAAGAAAGTTGGACTTTTTACACAGGACTAGATTGTTTTAATACAATCCAATAAAACATTCTCAGGGAAATTATATACTTTACTTCATATCATATACCCTGCTAGTACTTCAGACCATGTTTTTCTTTAGCGCACAACTCAGAGGCAAAACACTGGGAAGAATCCCTGTTCTTACTGTAGGGACATTAATTCCCCTAACTGTTCTCAAGTTAATCACCTTCTTATGTTTCTCTTGTAGTGACTTGGAAGTAGGACATGCAGACATTAGTGAGGACCCCTCTGTTGTTACATTTTGTGTCTATAGGGAAGGGGTTATCAGGAAGGGGTTTAAAAGAAAATAAAAGAAAATATAATAATGGTTAAATAATGGGATGAAGATGCAAATTTACTTTCTACTATGCAGTTCCAAAAGCTGCAAATGCAATACTCAGCAGAAATGTGGGCACACATCCCATAAACAGGTCATTCCAGACCATAGTCATCATCCCAAGGTGCACTTGAGCATCTGTTAAATATTTTATATGTGGTATTTATATTTACAAGTAGCTTTGTGAAAATATAACAAGAGCATTTGAAAGACCATAAAAGAGGAAATGTTAACATGGAGCTATAAGGTGATCTCACATGATTTGGACCCACATAATGCAGCGGGCATTTATGGATCATATAAATAGATGGTGAGCTATTTATAAAGCATCCCTCTGCTTCCGTGCTACCCTGAATATATTGCCAAGACATTGTGTATTTTATTGAGGAGCCTGTGGTTGATTATTAGAACCCAGCAATGTATCTTCATAGATCCTTGCTAGGATACCTTAAAGATCTGACACCCTTATTCACTTTAGAAGTCAGGAAAATAGTTTAAGATGTTCCCTTTCAACCTCTGTACTTGCATATGGTCCACACAGACTTCGTTTTACTTTTCTGTCAATTGTGCTCCATCTTGTGCTTCATTCGCATCATGAAATGAAACAGGAGCATAAGCAAAGCATTATATTCTGTTGCATCCCAGACGACCAACATCTTGCTTTCTACTGGGCTGGAGGGTCTTCAGCAAACTGTCAGTCTTTAAAGCAGGCTTTGCATTCCTTGATGAAATGATGACTGTATTTTTGTACCCATCTTGTCTCTGACAAGGTGTGACCAGCTTATTGCTAACAGTTAGACTAATATTTCATTTCAAATCCCAGCATTCTTTGTTATTTGGCCTTTTGAATTTCATGGAGAAGGACCAATAATATGGGCAACTTGAAAAGTCATGATTTGTTTCTATGGAAATTCCTTTGATTTTTTTCCCAAATATTTTATGGCTGCTTATGGGATTTACCCTTTGAACTCACTTGAAAAATGCTCAATGTGGGAATATGACGAAGCTTATCAAGCAGACAAAGCTATCGACCTTGGAGTTTTCTGCTCCACTATCCCTACAATTTTATTTTTCTCTCTAGTAGAATATTCTCCTTTTAGTACTAGTCCACCTAGTCCCTGCCCTTTAGCTGCTGCCGATATGCAGCCAGGACAATTCATCAGTCCTGTGGGAAGGAACCTGCCAGGAATCGGCATACCCTTACTTCTGTGTCTAGATCACCATTGTCAAGAAATTCAGGTAGTTGTCACCTTACTGTAAACTTTAAAGTGTCTTTTACATCATGACTCCATCCATGTTTCTTAGAGCAGGAAAGAGCTGGAACATGTTGGGTCAATCTGTTGTCACTTGTCACCTCAAATTATTGCATAACTTATCATTGAGCAAGACTGCCAATATTGTGTATGCATTTATTTCTTTCTCATCAGGGCTACTGTGTTCTTGCTGACACCACACAACTAAGACATCCCTCAGCCCTCTTCACCACTCTGCGCTTCATGCCCTTTTTAAGTCAGTAAAGCAATTCACAGGTCAGTGAACAGCGAACAAGACTTACTTGTGAGTACTTGTGAGTACTTACGACTGATCAGAACAGTTTTGCTGCTAGCTCTCTATTTGAGAGAACTGATTTTCTCCTCAGGTGCTTTTCTGTTTTGCACTGGGAATCACAGATAGGCAGTCAGCAAGACTGCTCTTGGGCATGTAGTCTGCATTTCAAGCTTGGGTGTTGTAAGTAGGACTGATTTGACCATTCTTCACATCATTTTCTTATCCAGATACTGCTGCACAACATGTCTAACTGCTCGATTTGATCATTATCTCCTGCTGTGACAGTTCTTCTCTTTTTCTGTCTCAACCCTTTCTCAAGAGTTTTCCCTCCTGCTTATCTGGGGGTTTGATTTCCACATTATCAAGGACCTCCCCTTCTATTTCTGATTCGTACCTGGGTAATACTTAACCTACTTCTCTGCAATATTTTTTTCCTCCCAGTGAGCACAAAGCCGCTTTTGTTTGATGATGCAAAGCTTAGTCGGGCATTTTTTCCTCACCATTGTTTCTTAATGCCTCTTTCAACTTGGCTCTTCTTCTGGCTGTTCTACAAGGCAATCGCACATCATTGCTCAGTAACATCCCCCTGTTTTTCTAGTTGGAAAAGACAGTGGATTCTTCTTGCTTAACTTCAAACATATGCATGAAAATATTTGCACATGGGTTAGTCATGGCACCACAAGAAAGAGTAATAAACATCTATTTTATATGCCTGTTTTTAGGTTGAAGGGAATCTGTTTTGTAAGGGAGCATAGATCAGATTTTGGTATCTGACTCTAGTCGAGCAAATCATGCTAAGGACCTCCTCTGAAATGCTAGACTTTATGGATTTTCTTTTTGCTGCCTAAATTATTTGCAAGAGCCAGTTTCAGGGGGGTTTCTGACCCTGTTGCTTGCAGTCATGCCCCATTCTATTTTCAGCCCTGGAAAATTTAGCATGTTTACCTCTTAAACCAAGGCGTTCTTATCTGTTGGAAGCCATAGACATTTCTACACAAGGCTGGAAGAAATGGGCACACTCCCTTTTAAGTGAGAGGTTGTGGGGTTTTTTCACTGGGAAGAAAGCCGAGGAACTACTTTTTATTAAGAGAGTGTCTTAAAGTTTATGGTCCAGAAGAGAAGGTGGGATTTTAAAAGCCTAACAGCTGTGAGATTCCTTCCTTATTTCTAAGTAACAGAAAACTTCTCATCTCATGGGAGTGGAAGGAAGAAATTATTTCAAAGATTTTTCACCTTAGCTTTGCCCTTGAAATGCTGCAAAAATAACAGATGGAATCCATACCTCAAATTCTATTTAATGTGGGCTTACTCTAACAACAGATGAGAAAGATAAATATTTTTCCAGAAAATTTGCAGGACAGATTTTTCAGCTCAGTAATATCTCAGGGGATGCAAACCCTGTATCCTGGAGTATTTTCTCAGCTTGCACTATTTGCAGTCTAAGAAATTCTCATTTTAATCATATTTATAATCAAACAACATTTTTCCATCCAGTTTGTTTGACATTGATTATGCCTCTGACAGATAAATGGGACTTAAGAAGAACATTTTAATATTTATACCTGAGCATTCAAACATTTTACTTTGTAAAAACTTAAATTGTAAAAAAAAAAAATAGCTTTAAAGCATCACTCAGAAGTGATTCAAGAGATTAAAAAAATAGCTTTACCAAATATATTCTTGTGACTGCAGCTTTTCAAGTGGTTTTCTAAATTTGGATTTTCTGTATTCAGATAACCTGATAAGTAATTTTCCTAGTTTCCTAAAAATAGGAGAAGCTATTCTTTTCCTCTGTAAATAGAGGATCAGTCTCACCCAAGTAAACATCTGAACATTTTGTCCTTGTATTTTTTGCCCTTGACTTCTATGGGGAAATTGTGAAATTCCACCATTCATCTCTGCAACAATGATTTATTATTTGACGTAAAACTTCCTGATGTAATCACTTAGAGACTTGCAGTCCTCATTTTCCTATAGCCAGTTTCAGAATTACATGTTCTGATAATTTAGACGAATCACAGATGAGAGCAATAGTCATAAGCAGTGTTGAAAAATTAAGGTGCACAACTTTTAGAGTTTTATCCACCTAAAAACCTTTAAAAATTGCTTGTGCTGCTTCATTTTTTCATCTGTAAAATGGAGGAGCAATATTTGTCCATATTACAGAACTGTACAGAATTATACACACACTGAAGCACAACTATAGACATACTGAGATGACCAAATAACATGAAAAATGCCTCAACTTTTAATAGATGTTGGAAAGAAATCCAGTTGCTGTATTTCTCATGATTTCAAAATCATAGATAATGGAAAAGAACATCTCAGTTGGACAAGAACAATGGCTAAGTATTCCTCCTCTTTTAGAAAAAAAATAAGGTTGTTCCTCTGACCTGCAGTGCAGTAAGTGCTTAATGCTGCACAGTTTGTATCAGAAACTAAATGCGTAATTTCTTTCTTACATTAGAAAACTTTTCTAGGGTTCAACTATAATTTTTCTAATACTTTAATAAGCATATTGAACTATAAATTATATATTTTCTAGGAAAATATTTTATCGGATATGAAAATATTAACATTAAATTTACCACATTTTATCTCATCACATTCTTGAGATATACTATCCCAGAAATGTGGGATTTTGCAGCTGTTTAACTGACTGTAGTGTTTTGTTTTGATTTTGGTATAATTCAAGCACAAAGATGCTCATACAAAGCTGTAGTACTCAAACCAGGTCTTCTACTTTTCAGTCACCTGGGATGCTATGAATTGTTAAAAAGACAGCTATTTTTGTCTTCAGGAGGTTTGCATTAGACTACGCTTTTGGTTGATATAAGCAAGTATTCTCAAATTGACCTTCTAAAACATAAATTCCCAATTGAGTATGGCTGATGCAGTATTTCCATTTCTATATCAGATTGTGTTATAAATGCAGTAAACTGAGATCTTAGCATCTAAGAGCCAGAATGAAACGAGAAATACTTAAATCAAGCATTCAAATATCTTATGAATATTTCTATGTAGTTTAAATTAGGTACACATAGACATATTTTCAGCTGAAATCTGCTGAAAAGAATTTGTTTGATATCTATATTATTAAATGAAATCAGCAGTAACAGAGTGCTCATGAAAACAGCCAAAATATGGACAGGGAGAAAAATGATCCAAAAGTGAGCAAATCTTGTTTGAAGAAAAGAAAGAGCAAAAGGAAGAAAAACATCATTGCCAGTGAAGCTTTACCCACTTTCTCTAGCATTAAAAACAACAACAACAAATCAACAGGGAGTAATTCTAACAAGTTGAGAAGATAGTGGCAAAGATATATGATGAGAAGTAGTGCAACATCAGGGTTGCAATGGGTTTACACCCATTTCATGAGATCAGAAAAAAATGTTTTTGTGCTTCAGAAAAGCTTCCTCAGTTCCAGCAGGTTGAATGCAATTATTATCAATTCTTAATTAAAAGTTTTTCTTCTTCCTTCTGAAATCACAAGCACAAACTTCTATTCCTTATGTCCCATTTGATTTTAAATACAATTTTGGATAGAAATACTGGAATTTTACTGTGGAGTTTTTTGGACAGGAAGTGCTAGAATTGGGCTATAGAGTTGTCCACCCATATTTTAACTTTCTGGTGGAAGAATGTGGGGGAACTGGTACTCTTCATAGAGTTTGCATTTCTTTCAGAGTTGGTCGAGACATGCCAATTTATTCAACATCAAACTGTGACCTGGCCACATACATAAGCATTTTATTATTGCCCTAGTCCTGTTTGAAACTCTTGGGATAATTAGGCTATGAACAAAATTATGCTTGGGAAACTTAGCTCATGTTTCCATCTTTAAGTTATAGATGGACTACAAAGAGATCCAAAAAGTGACTTAAGGATGTCAGCACCCCAGTTTCTCAGACAGTTCATCATGCCTGCACAGGACACACACCACCAGCTTGCTGAGTGGGAGCTGGATGATTTAACCAACACACAAGTGCTAAAGACAGGGATTTGTTTCAAAACTCTCTCCAATTATTGACCATTTACATGGGACTGCAGGAATATACCTGTATAAAACAAAGCATTGATACCTCTTGTTGAACACCAAATGGGAAGGAAGTAGAATTTCACACTTTTTATCCATCAGCCTGGCTGTTAATGCATTCATACAGTCTGTGAGAAATAAAATGCAATCTTCTTCTCCTTCCCAGGCTATGGTTTATTCTAGTGTAGAGGCATTTTAAGAGTATCTACTTCCTGGACTTCTTGGCTAGAAACCGACTGGTTCCTCCCAACAGTGTCCCCCCAAGGTCTTCATGCTAAGGAAGGATTTCCTGTGATTCCAAATGGGATCAGTTCCTTTGGGTCCATAGGAAATGTAGGAAATAGTTGTGGTCTCTGGTGTGGCACTTGGTTTTAATTAATTTTGCTCATAT
This sequence comes from Psophia crepitans, assembly GCA_013399095.1. Lineage (NCBI taxonomy): Eukaryota > Metazoa > Chordata > Aves > Gruiformes > Psophiidae > Psophia > Psophia crepitans. The sequence goes on along the minus strand of VWZZ01005301.1, from coordinate 344,106 downwards.
TTGACAGATTTTATTATATGCCAAGAAATTACACGATCTGGACCTAAGTATGGCTTTATGCTGTGAGTTTAGGTACATTCAATATTTCTTTGGAAAAGCACCCCTACTTTATTACTAGACAACTTATACCAGCTACTTCGTTAAGAAATCTCTTATAGATACAAGTAGAAAAATTGCACGTCAGTGTGTTTGATCCTTCTAAAGGTGACCAGTTGTTTAATCAGTTTGTCTGATTTTTTGTATCAGAAAAAAGATTTATGATGTGTACCTGACAAAGCCAAGGCTTTTGATTATAAAACCAGGTCAAATACATAACAAAGCAGTCTGCAAATGCAGTGTTACAAGAGAGTACAATTTCATGGCTTTTACCCAAAGAAGTTCTCTCCTCAATTATTTATATTTGCAAGTTCACCATTGGAAAATCTATCTTCTAGATGAAACAATATTCCTCCTAGAATTTCCAAAGGGGAAAAACAAGTGTTCAGTAATGAAGACCATAAGAATCTTGTTTTTTTGGTTTTTTGCATGTATGCAAAAACATACATTCAGATAAAGCTGAAGCTGTCAGAAAATGTTACAAAATGCAGTAATGTAACATGTCCTGTGGCTACCAGGCTCAATCAAAGCTCAGAAAGGCACTTTTCTGATGTGCTGCATTCCACATATGCTTATACTAAAATGAAGATGTCCTAGTCAGTCAGGGAGACAGCATGATATAATTAATGACTCCTCTATAGCAGTTTCCCCAGTCACGCCATTCAGAGTGATGTGATTGATTTATAATAAATGATTTACATAAGGACTAGTTATTTCTAAACTTTGAAGTCTATGCAAATTTCTCTGCTGCGATTAGCATAGAGCCAATTGCAATGTATTTTAAAAGACAGAAAAGAAAAAGGGCCAAGCTGTATCCATCCACAAATGTTGGTTAAAGAACAAGTATTGAAATTCCTGAGCTGAGGAACAGCTCTCCTCAGCAAATGCAGGTTTTGAATACTTCTGAATGAAATTACTACCTGTTTTTTGACTGGTCTGCAGAAAAATGTTATTAGGTGTGAGAAACTAAATTATTTTTTTAAGTTGAAAATGAGCAATGGGTTTTGAAAATACATTTCATAGAATTTGCCAGCAGCAAGAAGTAGCAAGCCAATTATAGGTGGTTGAAAATCAGCTTTCTGTGATAATCTCCAGATTTCTTGTATTCATATCTTTCTGAAATACTCACACTCTAAGAGGAATATTTTTATGTTTGGTTTTTTCCTAAGATTTCAGAATTTTAGAGTAAAATTTCACTATTTTTTGCATGAAAGACAGTTCAACTGCTCTTGAGGGAGGAAAAAGACCTGGCTGTATCCTCTGAAAATAAAGACACAGAAAAAACAGCTGAAGCTTAGAATCGAAACTTGGCTGCTCATTGAAGGCTAGGTTCACAAAGGCATTTAGCTGCTGTAACACATCATTTAACTTTTAGCCTTCAGACTTCCAAAGTAGCTGAGTTACTTTAAAGTTTCCTCGTGCCACTAGTGGGAAGAGTTGGTCACCTAAAGGCACATCAGTGCTTCCAAGGGAAAGGGGAATATGGAACAAGCTGAAGAATGGGACTCATCATGTGCTCAGGTCACAGCTTAAATGTTAGCTCTCTTCCTGGATGTGTATTGGACCTCTCCATCTGGCTTTCTCCACGCAGTGCCTGTGCACTTTGTTTGGAGGACAGAGAAAGCTGTATGAAGATACCTGTCTTGTTTTGACCCCCTCCCTTCTTTCCAATGCTAACCCACGTTTAGTCTAAGCACTATCAAACATAACGCCCCGTCTTGCTTCCAAACATGCAACGGTGTATTTAGCTTCCTTTTACTCCATTGCCTTCAGTACTGCCTCCTATTGTTCCAACCCCTTTGAGCTGAAAAATAACCACACAGAATACAAATTATTTATTTGAGTCACTCAGTCACCATGTGGGACCCAGAAGACATGTAGTGGCAAATACTATGTAGTAGTATGGGACGTGACTGGTTTGGAGCAAGAGGTGCTAGCAGTAAGCAATGTGAATGTAAGTCAGTTCCTGCCATTTGTCTTCAGAGACAGCAAGTGATCTGCACTGTATTTTATTTCACCAGCACAGCATCTTCTGAAACAGAGGTCTGCAACATCCAGCTTGATCAGCAAGGAGCTGCTTGTGTTGGTCCTTCTCGGAGGCTGATATAAATATGTCAGAGGCTTCCACAGAAACTTTCTCCATTTGCTTTCTGTTTGTAGTCACAGCTTGGCTTCTTATCTTAAAAAGTGTATTACTTCTGTCTAAACAAAAGCAGGGCACCCTCCTTCCTTGTTAAATGCTGTTGATGTTTTACTTAAAAGCAGTATAAAGACAGGGACTGTCTTCTCCTCTAGCTATGCTTTTCAAGAATGAAATTGCCATGAAATTTTCATGCAAGGTCAAGATCCTATAGGTATATGTGCTGTCCCACTGGGATCAGGAAGGAGTGGATGGGTGAACATGTGGAGTCCAGCTGAACTTAGGGGTCAATGAGGTGCTGACAACTTTGCACTGGCAATATATCTGGGCCTGGGAAGAAGCATCATTTTAAGCATGAAAGGAAGTTCGCTGATAAAACTCAGTAATTTTGAAGATCCTATTGATCATACGTATATTCATTCTGCTTACATTCTGCTTTTGGTGCTAATCTTCTTGCAAAAATGGGCCTGTTCTAGGTTTGCAGGTATAAAAATAAAACAGTTGGATGAGTGACTTTAAAAAGTAGTTCTGAGCAGTGCTAGTAACGAAGTTCAGCTTTCCTTGCTTTTGGATTTTCTGGTCTTTAAAAAGGTGACAGTTCCTCTTGGTGCTTTTTTAACCCATGGGTCATTCATAACATCATTGCTCCACGTGGATTCTTTGAAATCTCTGAGGAACCGACCTCATGCTTCAGCCGTTTCCTCAACAAGGGCAGTAATAGAGCCTCTTTCCTTTTCTTCTCCCAGCTGCCTATTTTCAAAAAACTTGTAGGATCTTAATGTACTGACACCTGAAGTCCTCAGTCAAATATGATTGAAATTGGCTGAAGGTTTAAAAGCTATTGGAAAAGGATGGATAGTACACCTTCACACACACACCATCAGAGTGTTGGTCTAGTAAAGTGCATTTCCCTAGGAAATGAAGAAAAAGTCACTTCTGAGCATACTCAGAAGCATCTGCCATAACTCTTAACAGAACCATTTTCATGTTAAAAAGTCCAGTATAAAGAGTATGTTCAGCATAGTTCTCTCAAAATCAGTGATTTAACATCAAAAAGGGCGAAGGAAATTCCAGAGAAAAAGAAAAGAAGTGCCATTTTGGTACAACCCTGATAATACAAACCACAGAAGCCAGTTTAGTACATACTATTATAGTGCAAGGCAGATTCCGGCTTTCAGCACAAGTTATCATGAATATAGAAAAACCATTTAATCCCTTCAAATTCATATTAGAAGTGTTGCATTTATTCGTAAACCGACGGAATGAGTGAAAGGAATGCCATTCCTTTGCACTCTCCTGTACAGGAACGTTGAAATCACTGAGGAACCTGTAGCCCTTTGTCATTGCTCTAGATTGTCACTCCAGCATGAGAAACTTATGCTCCACTGCACCATGACAAGAATGCTATTGCAAGTAGTACCTAACATGCACTTTTAATCCAAGATAGAATTTCTGGCCTGAAAATGTACACTGCACTAGTACATATGATTTTTAAAGTCTGAGATTAAACAAATATGGAAACAAGAGGGTGAGGGAAATAATATTTAGCCAAGCTACTTCACATGGTTGTCGAATGCGACCAATTTTTGTGGTTTCAATTTAGATATGAACAATTCAGTGAATGTCCTCCAAAAGGTAATTTGTCCTATCCTTCAAGAGGTGGCATAAAGAAATGACCCAAAAAGGATCTATTTCTCTCCATTGAACATGGAAGGCGCATTGGTCAACAGATGCTCAGCATTTTGATGACTTAAAAAGATGAAGTGAAGGATCATTGGAAGTAAGAGAGAAGCCTTATGCACAAACCTTTCCCTAATCTCCATGCTCCCTCTCCAGGAAACCCATACCTTTCTAGTGCAAACTGCAGCACATATCACTAAAAATTTATATCTCCACACTTCCTTTTTTCAGCTGTGCCCAGTGTTAAAGACTTTGACTGGAAGTCCTAAATTCCCTGGATGTCTTTCCATTGTCTCTGGTGGCTGTTATAAGTTCACCATGTGCAGCCGTGCTGTGCCATGCTGATATGTAAATTGAAATGCATTAGACTGTTTTCTATAATGCTTTTTGTCACTCAAGATGTTGAAAGCATATAAAAAATACCCTGTCTGATCTTTTTATGAAGTTGTCTGAGAGGACAGAAGGGTATTTTTCTCTGAAAAACAAAGAATTATATCCCTTTGTCATGGTGCAGTTCTGAATAATTTTATAGAAAGCACCAAGATTATCCTGGATTTACTGTGCTTTAATAAAGAAGAGAATCTGATCCAGTGACACTGTGACTGACAGTTCCAGCTTGAGTAAGAAGAGCATGGAGACTCCTCAGGATCCTCCGTGTTAGGATCAATCTGTTACTGTCCAGCTGATTCCCTGGATGTTTTTCCTTCGCTTTCCAGAAGATTTCGTGTGGGAGGGCTGGGGAAGCAAGCACTGCCATCAGTAGGGGAGTGTTGATTTTTGCATTCCTGAAAATCGCCGCTGGCTGTGCTAAATGAAGATAATTGGCAGGAACCGATTAGTCTCATAGGAGGGTGTTATTAAGGGTTGAGTTCTTTTCACAAATTGCCCCTTCTGCATTTATTGCTTGAGAGGCGTAATCTCAGCGATCCCGAAATTCACAGAACAGGAGATTGATTTCCTCCTTTTTCTTTTTCTTTCCCCCCCTTAAACTCTGCAGGTCAGTCCCACCCCAGGGTGCATCCGGGCGTTAATGAAGATGTTGTACTGCCCTTACTGCAGAGGACTTCCCACTGTGAAACCTTGCAACAACTATTGCCTCAATGTAATGAAGGGCTGCCTAGCAAATCAGGCTGATTTGGATACTGAGTGGAATCTGTTCATAGGTAAGAAGAGTTTAAATACTAGTGGAAGGAAATGCTGGTAACATCTGCAGAGTTTTGTGAATTTAGAAGACACTGCCGGTCAATATTTGCAACGAAGCAACTGCAGATCCACCTCACTTTCTAACTGACCTTCCTGGCCTGAAGTAAGAAGTGACTCTTCCCCCTCACCCAAGCTACTCACAATTAGTATTTCATATTTCAAAAGGAGTGGTGTGTGTTACAGCTTCTGAGCTGAATTCACATGGTATGTGAAATGTTGAGAAAGCTTTGGTTGAGGATTTGATAACAAGCTTAACATGGCAGAAGTCGTATGTATTACAACAGAAAACTAGGCTCTCGCCAGCTGAGAAAACAATGACATTGTATAACATCCGGTCAACATCAATCACAGCAGCTGCTGCTTTTAATTCTGGTAGTATAAAAGCAAAAAACTTTTAAAGTTGCACACATGAGAAGTTATTAGTTCCTTGCTCTTGATTAGAATATGCTGATGTCTCCCTTTCAGTGTGCTGAACAGAAACTACCAAACGTGCAATCAAAATGTTAGAATGGAACATAGAATGTGTATTTAAGGAAAACTGCTATTACAGTTTTAGTCACATAATTCTTCACTTAAGTAAGAAAAAAAACAAGAAATAAATCTCCTTTAAACAGCCATCCACATATCCTGTAGGAAAAAAGCCAAACAAAAAAAAAACCAAAAAAACCCACCAAAACACCCCAACCTCCCAGAAGAGTAACATTTAACAAGATATAAGAGCTTCAAGTTGCTTTTGGTGATACACAGGATAGGATGAGCAATTAGAGAAGGCTAATGATAATCTAGAAAGAACAGAAATAGCTAGTTACACCACTCACTAATGAGCATCATAGCCTAGACTGGATTTCAGGAAAATAAAAGCAGTGGAAAACATGCTTTATTGCAACCAAAGAAAATAAATCTTATTTTCCACTTTTGGAAAGGCAAAATATGAGCAATCTCATTTTGCTTAATTTCAAACCCCACTGACCAAAGTGACTTTGAAAATTTGACTCTGACTCATTCATGGATTTTCACTTTACTCAGCACAGAGGTGGTGCAAGAAGGATAGGGAGAAGAAAACAGGATGAAAAATGAATCAGAGTATAAAATGAGGGGGGGGACACACACGGACGGACAGAAGCGTTGAGTGCACTATAGAAAGAGCATGAGCCAAAAATGCAAAGAACAATAATAAACAAATAATGCAAATAAACATGCCTTCTCAGTCCCTTGTACTGGTTAAAGGAGCTGACATTGGAAGCAGAGCTGTACCCATGGGACTACTGGTGTGAAAAGAAGTCAGTTCATCATCGGAAAGCTAAGTAGGAGCTGATGGGAAAACAATGCCAACCTGTTAAAAACATTGCATAAGCTATTTTTCCTTTGTCATTAAAGAGACAAGAGCTGAATTATCACTAATTCTGATAGAAGAAAATAGCGTAGGCTTATAAAAAAGAAAAAAAAAACACAACATTTTAACTAAAATAAACAACAGAGTTTTTATTAAGGCAAGCACCTGTTCAAATCAGAAGCTGGAAGGTAAGATTTCAGGTCTTAAGAGAAAATTTCCTTTTCTGGTGCTTTAAATTCAGCAAGAGTGCTGGGCAGGGTGAGGTATGTGTTGGGAAGTGCGGAAATGCTTACAGATTCAGACTTCCAGAGCCTTTGATGCAAAGCCCTTGTCTTCATCAATGTCTTTCAGATTTTGTTTGTTCCTGCTCTCAGAAAGAAAAACTGCATGAAAGCTTTTACATTTTGTTAAAACATAGTGCTAATTTATTAAATACTATGTAACACACTGTGTGTTTCCCTAAAGAAAAGCAGGCTGCAGTGCAATTATCCCTTCAAGACAGTGATGACAAGGAAGTATAAAATACAAATACGTCAAGGCATATTTCGTCATTGCTCTACCTATACAACTTCCCCTCTACAACTTGGTGGGGAAGGGAATAGAGGAGAGACAGAGATTTTCCTGTGTTTGGAAAAGGTATTGTTTTATCCCAATATTGAGGCCTCTGACAGCTTAGCTGAAGATGAGGGTCCTTAGTCCTCCCTTTATGAAAGATTGAAATGCGGCAAGTTGTCTCTGTCACTGACAGCTGTCAGAGGCTTTCTAATAACACATGCAATTCCCTTAGTACTAAACACAACAAAACTTCTACTCTCTGAATTAAAACGAATGGCAGCACTTTACAGCACTGCTGAACTATGAAAGATTGGAAATTATGCATGAGCAGTTTTTATCCCTGTTCTGATATCAGGAACCATGCACTAGGAAAAAAAGAAAGATAATTTTGTGCACTAACAGTCACTGCATAGGCAGGAATCCCAAATGTTAGTGCATATTCATACACAACAAGATAGTTTTGCTTGGCTCGTAATCTGTGTATTGCAAGGCTGTTTTGGCAAAAGTTGGTGTTGTGTGAAAACTCTCAGATGTGTTTATCAGTAACTAAGCAAATCCTGTAGTTTGGGTGGCGTGTTCTGGTATTGTTCTGTAGTTACCGTAATCCTCCAGCAACACCCAAGATCTACAAGTGAGGACAAGCGGAGGAAAGTAAATGGGCTCTCTGACAACAGGATGTGTTACATGTTCCACCTAGTTTATAAATATAAAAGTCAGGACTGAAATCACATTTATATAGCACCAATAAATCTTGCATCTACTTTCAAAGCTAGGGAGAGTGGGACAGCTTCCCCTAAACATCTGGTGCTTTCCAAGATTTTATAGACTGTGAAAATCAGTAAGAGGTGAAACAGCTGCAGCAGCATGACACATGGTTTATTATATTTTTCCTGTTTGTGTCACCTTAAGGTCTGTGTCCTTTTTGTGTAACATTCCATTATAGGCTTTTTGTATTTTGTTGCTTTCATTATTGCACAATAAAAGCCAAATGTAGCACATCTCATTCTAGCAGAATTCCTCTGAAACTCAGAACTTTGCCTGAGAAAAGAAGACAGCCTTTAATAATTATTTTATAATTATAAAACTGTAATGAATAAATGTTTCTTCCAGGTATCTATATAAAATATTTTAGAGTTATTTAAAAGTAAACCAGCCACACTGACTTTGAAAAAGTCTATTTTGACAAAGCTTGCTTCTGGTGTTTTGCCTGTTAGCTACCCCTCATAATCTGCTTTGCACCACTCTCTAGCAAAGTTAGCAAATGTGAGATAAAAAGAATGAGTAGAGAAACTGCACTGCTGAGGAAGGAGATTGCCTCAGGGGAGGAGCTGACTGATTCTGTGGAATGGGGAAAAGGGAATTTTCTCTGTCTCATGGCCCAACAGATATAGTCAAAATTATGCTTCTCTCCATGGAGCTATGCCAATTAACAGCGATAAGGATCAGGGATCCCACTGTTCATTCTATCACGGAAACACAGAAGAGACGGAGAAAGCTATTCCCACTTACAAGATTCAAACCCCATCTATCTTAGGGAACTGCATTCAATTTTAGCAATACTGTTACTCCTCTTTCTCTAGGTACCCTGTATTTCAGTCCCTGTTTCTATCTTGTGATTCTTTGACTTTCCCTAACATTAGCTTCCTCTGCAATCCATCATTTATTTCCCTTTAACTGCTCTTTTTCTCAAGCAGGAATGTCAGTCAAGGATCGAGCTCCCCTTAGTGGGCACCACGCTTTTCCTTGGTGCCCTCATTCAGCTTCAGAATCAACACCTGCAAAAAGATGATTTCCGTGAAAGCAAGTACATCTCGTTCTGACGACTGGTTCCGCAGGTTCAGGATGGCAAAGTGTCCATAAGACATTGGGTTTTTTGCAGGATTTCTTTCATAAGTAGCAGTGGGATTCACTTTCTTCTGTCTTGAGAGAAAATTGTAGATGATACTAAATCTGAATGTCAAGCAAGATTGTGAGCTAAATATGATAGTCCTTACTTAAATAATTCAGAAAAAAAAACAGAAAAGCAAAAATCCAGCTCGTTGCTCTAATTACAGCAATGGCTGTACGTGGGCTTTTTTCATGGGCATCTAAAGTACATCATAAATGCTTTGTTACTGTATTTAGTGGCAAAGAGTACACTACTGTAGTGCCTGTGTAGTAATGTAGTCCATGGATTGCTTTGCTGCAATCCGTGGAGGTTTGCCACTGCACGGCTACTTATAGCAGCAGAAATTGCAAGTAATTTATTTTTTTTTTAATAGAAATTATTCAGTGGTAAATCAGACACACCTTGACCTTAATCCCATGTTTTAGTAGGTGGGAGACTGCAGAAAACACTTCAAAAGTTGTGCAGTAACAGAGATGTGCAAATGACTGTGGTTCTGACAGCTCAGGATCGCTCCCTGTCTGAAAGGGAACCACAGGGTTCCTGCACTACTTCGTGCCCACAGCTGTCCTTCTGCTCAGGCTGGAGAGCAAGTGTTAGCAGTGTATTCAATATTTGACAAGTTCTATGGTGTAGCAAGGCGGGACAGCATGTGGTGTGTTCACACTGTAGTACTCAAGGCCAGCTAAGCTGGCATCCTGGCTCAGAGAGCCAGAGCCACCTCCTACTGCCACCGCCCTGCTAGACTTCAGCCACAGGAGAAAAACATGTCTGCAAGGTTTCAGCAAAACTGAGAGGGAGTTGTGTTGAGCTGGGGATCGGCCTCTTCTCACAGATAACTAGTGACAGGACAAGGGGGAACGGCTGCAAGTTGCGCCAGGGGAGGTTCAAGTTGGAGATGAGGAGAAATTTCTTCTCGGAAAGGGTGGTCAGGCATTGGAACGGGTTGCCCAGGGAGGTGGTGGAGTCACCGTCCCTGCGGGTATTTAAGGAAAGGTTAGACGCAGTACTGAAGGACATGGTTTAGTGGTTAATAGGAGGTGGGGGGGCGGTTGGACTGGATGATCCTTGAGGTCTCTTCCAACCTTAATGATTCTATTCTATTCTATTCTATTCTAAAAGCTTCTCCTTCCAGTCTTTAAGTTATTTCACTTACCGTCACTGCAGAAGCTCTGCACTATCAATAAACTTTCTTGTTATTGCACTTTAAGAATCCCTCTTTTTTCTTCCCATCAGTGTGACTCAGACACTGACCTTAGGACACCTCTTGAGGTAGAGCATGCCACGCAGTCCCACTTACAACAACTAGATCATTTTAAGTAAAACGCCCCATCAAAACCTTGACTACTTAACCCTAATGAAAGCTTCAAAGTGATGAAAATATGCAATCAGTTTTATCTACTGATTACAAAAGCCCTCAGGACTTTGTGTTTTCTGTCCTGTTTGCAAGTACAAGGATAAATATTTTCCTTTTAATCCTTCAAGAGACCACCTAGATTTGTCATTTTTAATGGTTTATTACAAGAATTACAAGAATAAGACTCTTCAAGACTCACTTTGGTTCATTGAAAAATCAGTCTATAATTGTAATAGTAATCCTTTACAACTTTGTTGTTCCTGTGTGTACAGCTACTGTAAATAAACACAGCTATAGCTGTGTAGGCAACTGCATATTGGGTTCATGAAAAGAGGGAACCTCTGAAGTGTGTTAAGAAAACATTCAAAACAGGTTGGGTTTTTTGCCCCTCCTTTCTCTGAAGTGTACAGCATCTGTCACTTCTATTTACCCTTACATGCTACAAACCGACGGATGGCAATCTGTTGTAACTCTCAGGAGGCAAAAGTCTTGCTCCTGCTTGATCATGTCAGGTAAGAGCTAAAACCAGGGAATTTAGCAACCCTCGTTACCTGGCACTTGAATTTCATTCCTTTGCCATCCTCCTCCTTAATCATTATATGAAAGTATGCTCTGATACTTATCGTATGTTAGCCTCTTGTAAGGACTCTGAGAGTTAAAATAAGTTACATTATTGCCTCCATGGAGAGGCACCGCAGGTTCCTGCAGTCCTGGGGTGCCATTACTCCAAATTCAGAGTTTCTAGGAGAAATTCATTAGTCTTGGTTTGATGAGTGTAAAATGGGTACTTGAATGCAAACACTGAAATTTCATAATGTGCTTCTTGACCTCATATGAAAACTGGTAGAATTCATAATTTAGGCAGCCTAAAAATTAAAACCTGTATATAAAGCCTTATTTTCAGTTAGTGTCAACTTAGCAAACATAGAATTGTTCAGGCTAAAATCATCCTTTCTTGTTTTCTTCCTGAATGAAATGAAACATCTAGTGAATCCGTCTTTGCCACCCATCAGGATGAGAATGGGGAAAATTATCTTAACTTAATGCTTTTCATCTTTTCTACACATTTCTTAGTGAAATTTTAGCACCTCCAGAGTTTGGAGAAGTAATATTTTCTCTAAGTCTCTTGTCTGTACAGAGTATAGTAGTTATTATTATATACCAGTGTCTATCCCTTTAGTTGAAATGAGAAGGTTTGGTGGATAACTCTAAGGCTGTGCAGTCCCATCCTGATTATATATGAAAAATTGGAATCTGTAGTTTAGAGTTACTTTTTCCCGCTTTAGCTTATGATTCCCAAAAGCAAGGGAAAATGAGTACTCTGTTGTGTGATACAACTGCAAATTCAGGTGATCAAAAGTACAGAGCAACCAGACTTGCAGAGGTAAATCTAAGGTTGTTTATGAAAAAAAACTTATAGTATGCTCCAGGCCCACAGGTCTCCACAATACATAGGTAGCCTACGCAAAGGAATTTGCAGTGCTATTAAAAAAACAGACTTAACATTATAAAACAATTACATCACTTCAGGATAAAAATATGTAGTTGCAAAAATGAAAAGTGAGCTCAACTTGATGATACCTAATTAAAAGATTGCACTATGATAATTTTTTAATTCTGGAAACTATATAATCTCTATAAACATATCACAGAATCACAGATTGGTAGGGGTTGGAAGGGACATCTAGAGATCACCGAGTCGAACCCCCCTGCCAAAGCAGGTGCCCTACACTAGGCTGCACAGGCAGGCATCCGGACAGGTCTGGAATATCTCCAAAGAAGGAGACTCCACAGCCTCTCCGGGCAGCCTGTGCCAGTGCTCCGTCACCCTCACTGTGAAGAAGTTCTTTCTCATGTTTGAGGTGAAATTCCTGTGTTCCAGTTTTTGGCCACTGCTCTTTGTTCTCTCACTAGCCACCACTGAAAAGACTTTGGCCTCATCCAGTTGCCTCCCACTGTTTAGATATTTATAAACACTGATCAGATCCCCTCTCAGCCTTCTCTTCTCCAGGCTGCAGAGACCCAAGTTTCTCAGCCTCTCCTCATAGGGAAGATGTTCCAGGCCTTTTATCATCTTTGTTGCCCTCCGCTGGGCTCTTTCTAGTAGTTCGCTCTCTTTCTTGAGCTGGGGAGCCCAGAACAGGACACAGTACTCCAGATGAGGTCTCACTAGGGTAGAGTAGCGGAGGGACTATCACCTCCCTCAACCTGCTGGCCACGCTTATTTTAATGCATCCCAGGATGCCATTGGCCTTCTTGGCCACAAGGACATACTGCATATCTTCAGTTACATCATCATTTGGCTTGGTCAGTACTGATAAACTTCAGATTATCTGAATTTTACCTTTTGCAGACCCTCCTAGTTTTAAGGGAAGACATAATGATTCAGTAATTTGAATTTTGCCCAGAGGAATACTGAAGATTATATTTTGACTTTTGTCTCTGTGTCCTTTTTTCTGCATTTTATTTCTGCTTGTATTCAGCTGTATTTAAGACCATATACCTGAGAAAAGTATTTTGTTGCACTGTGACACCATTTTACACTTTTAAAATACTTTGTCTTGGAATCTGCATCTATTTTAGAAAACTGCATAAATAAGAATCAATTTTCATACACTGAAAATAGAACTTGAAACTATGTAATATTTTAAATTATCTGGTTTTTTTCTGAAAGATTGGTTTACCAGCTATTTAAGAATCTCTAAACTTTGTATTAGAAACAAATGTTAAATTATGTTCTTCATTATTCAAGTAAATGTGAATGGAGAGATGCATGTAACTGAGCAAATTTGTTCTACAGCGAGAAACCTCCCTACCTTACTATAGTCAAAACATTTGGTTATGTCTGAAAATAGTTTGTTGAGATACAACATCAATAAAAGGTGATAGGTGCAAATCCCTTACCACAATGATGTCAAAGCAAAATTGACATTGAGTTGCTTTGTATTATAATTTTGAGCCATTGTCTGATGAAGGCTAATCTGTTTATGATAATGTCTTAGGTCATATATTACCTTTTTACAATCATGCCTTATGATCTTAAAAGGAAACTACGCATTTCTTTTTGAAATACAGAAAAAAAAAGTAATGTTGCAACCAGCCTTAATTTCTCCTTACAAATAAATCCTAATGCTGTACATGAACAATACACACCAAAAAAAGAGAGACTTTGGGTTGCAAATAATCTGCCAAATTCCATTAAAGAGACATTTGGAGGTTTCTTAATATCATTTCCTTATGCTTTTTTAGTCCTGGAATTTCAGAGCAAGTTTCAATTTGATGTTGCTTGAAGAATAAAAGCTCAATCCAAAACTCAGTAAGCGAATTCAAATGTGTAGACAATCTCAGTCTACATTACTACATTTTCTTTGCTTTTTAGCTGCTTACGAACATCTGTCTTAAATGAACCACATTGCCAAAAGCTCCAGCCTTATTAGCAGTATGGCAAAACCACTCAAATATATTATTTTGCATGGATGTTATATTAAATACACATGTTTCTTAATGTAAACAAAATGTTCTCTTTTTTATTTTTTCTAACAAAGTCACATAGATAGACAAGGGCACAGATTACACTCAGTTAACATTCTCATTTCAGAAAGACTTTTTAAGGATAAACTGAAGAGCGGTTGACTGAGCTATAAATTTCTTATGACTTGGTAAAGAGACTATGATAAAGATTCCTAAACTGTACCTTATACCACTGCCAGGTTTAATGGAGCAAAAACTTCAAACCAATAGAGATCAGAATTTTAGTAAAACAAAAGATTCAGGAAATAATTATTTCTTTCTGGTCTAATGAATTCCCTTCTTGCAATATGCCAACCCTCCACTTCTTCTTGTAAAGAAATCTTATTTCAGATGCAGGAATTATTGGGGAAAAATGTAGATTTTTCCTCTTTTCTCTCTGCCTCCCTAACAGAAAGTCTTTCCATTTCTATAGTCAAGAGAACTAGTTTGGCCCAGAGTGCTGTGACAGAGCTGGTATGGCCAAAATTCATTAAGCATTTTTGCAGCAGTGAAATCTGAAGTGTTCTGATGCATTTGAGAGATTCCAATGTGTTTAGAAGGTAATATGAAGGTAATATGAAAAACTCAGCTCTTATATTTCCTATTTCTCCATGTTACTCAGTGTCACCTGCCCTGTAATATAGCATTCAACATCGCTTAATGTCATTTATATTGCAAGTTAACCTATGGGAGTTTAAACTCCCATGACATGTATTTTTCATTTAGCCACCAGAATCATATACTGAACCTTCCATGTCAGTAGGAACTCACCTTCATAATATCACACTTCAATTCACAGCAGCAGTAAAGAGCCTTTCTATCTGTCTTGTCTTGTTAACTCTTAAAATACAGGTAACTATTTAGGAAAAAATAGCAGCTTGAAAAATAAAGAATGTAATTTTGGTTCCACTGGATATTTGTTGCTGACCTCAAAAGAGAATCCAATTTTTCGACCAAGCTTTGCATCTCACTGTGATGTTGTGAAATGAGATGAAGGTCAGTCTTCACTTTCAGTGTGCAGGTTACAACAGCATATTGCACTTAGCTCAACTATAGGATGAGTTGAAAACTGTGACTAGACTGAATGATGTGCTGTAGCAAAAGGACAGTGGCAAAAAGGCAAGAAGCTATCCTGAGCTTGAGCCAATAAAACATAGAGCATTCACAAGTTGCTACTTGAATTTCATAGATTAAATGATACAGAAAGTCTTCCCGTAGATTTCACAATTCTAATGAAACACGTAGGATCATACCTACTGGCTTTTAGTTATACCTCAGCATTCTTATTTTAATGCATTGGTTCAAGGAAGCTGATAAACAGGATAGAGACTGTCTCAGCTATAGGAACATAAGAGTGACAGTCTGGCACACATAGCTACAGCCTGTGATTTGTGTTTCTTTTGAATACTGAAAAGGAGGGATTTATGTGTTTCCTATGACAAACTGAAAACGAATCCATGAATATTTTGTTAGTTGCAACTTTGCTGATATCCACAGTGCTGAAAATATACTCTAATTCAGGTTCTCCTCTTCGTACTCTATACCAATCAGAAAATGAAATCGTTGTATTTCCTTTCTACTTTGCCCTGGGCGATTTTTTGTCAGGAAAACCTTTCTGTAGGAGGCATGAAAAATGGCTGCTCCAAGCTATGCTGATGGCTAAAAACACATTTTGGTAATACGGAAAACCTCTATTCCAGATATTAACAATGGACATTCTCATTTTAGCATGTTGATTGTACTCAGATAAATAACTTTTAAATTATTGTACAGTTTTGAGTCCTTTCATAATATTTAGTTTGACTGTCTTCTCCATACACAGTTAATATATTCTTACAGTATCTCTCAATGTTTTATTGACCGAAGTGTATATTATATTCTATCAAATGCAACTACCAGAAAAATGCATATAAAACCTAGTTGTGTGAGTGACACATGTTTTGAAGACTGTATATATAAATTAATATTTTACACATTACAAGGAAGCAAAACGATGTTAATGATAAGTTAGCACCTTTTTAAGAAGCCTCTGACATTTCACTTGTAATCAAACTTTTCTATAGAAGCTTAATAAAATCTTAATAAATTACTCAGGTTGAAATTGGAAAAGACAGTGTGGCAGAACTATAATTGATACAAATTATTTAGTAATCAAAATACGGCAGTGAATAATAGATGAAGAACTAATTCCGCTGATATTGAATGCATCTTGAAAAAGCAAAATTCTGAAATTAATTCATTTTGTCAAGTTATTTGTTACTGACAAATGAGGAAACCAAGTACTTATTTTTCTTTCTGTGAAAGCACTTTCAAGCTCCCTGGTCCTCATTCAGTTCAGGAAAAGTCCCTTGATTCTAAAATTTCGGCAGTTTTCTCTCCCCTTACAAAAAAGAATTTGATATTTCATATATCTATTTATATAGGCCACGAAGTGAAAAGAAGACCTGCAGCGTAAAGTCTGATGGGTAGGGTAAAGATATTCTTGTACAGCATTTAAGCTGGATTCACATTTGTTTGAAATCTGGCAGTATTAAACCCAAGAATACATGAAGATACTTCTGTTCTAGTCTGCCTTGTTGCTATTGTCCAAACTGAACAGGCTACAAGGCACAACCTCTAGACAGCTACCCTTTACAGGGAAGGCAACCATCAAGGAAACATAACTTGCACATTTTGAAGAATAAACAGACCCAGAGTGAAACAACAGGTTACAAATAGCTTTTGCTAGAGTACATGACACTGAATTATAATTTTCATTTTTCTCCTTCTTTCACGTTCTTCTCATTTGGCCAAAATATAGACCCAACTTGTGACTTTCTAGGACTCTGCAAGTGGCAAGAGTGCAGCCCTTTCCAGCTAATGCCAGTATAGGTAGTTTCCTTGTTGTTGTTTCTGGGGTTTTCTCCAGTTGTGCTCACCTCTTACATTTTCAGTGTTCCATACAAATATGCAAAGAATGTGGCATGCAGAAGTCTTGTACTGTAGCTTAATCAGCACTGTAGGAAATGTGTTTCTGTTTGCCACAATTCTTCACTTATGTTTCTAAAAACATTCTATTTTGTTGTAGCTTTCACCTCTGTAGACTTCTGAAACAAATGTTTAAACTGAAGAACATTGCATTTGCTATGGACAGAAATAATACGAATTTATAAAGAATAATCTCACTCTTTTTTCATTTTTAACTTGGTCAGAAAACCTATGTTATCAGAAGTCTTTTTTGTTCAAATTTTAAATTCTTTTCTACAAACCAACACAAAGTTTGAGAGGACTGGGGATACCAGTGAATAGTTCTGCCTAAAAAAATTCTTCATTTATCTCATGTGATGTTTTAGTTTTCCAGCTCAGTTTATTTGCAGATGTTACCATAACATCTTTTTTTTTAAAAGATCTGCCTCTCAATACATCCTACACATATGTGCTAAGCTTTTATAGGAGAGATGAAAGATACTCAGATCTCTGGTTTACTGTGTTTCAGGAGGTTTCTTGAGGGGAGGAGGGTAGATTTTCTGAAATTTTTCCCTTCATTTCAGACTAAAGCTCAGGGTAGACCGCAAGACCTTCAGGTATAAAAGTATTATTCCAGTCACTGAAGATCCCTAATGCAAACATGAAAAAAATAATTAGCTTTTCCTGTAGGCCAAATTGCTTTTCAATACTTATAAAAATATACCCTTTAAAATAAAAGTAAAAATGGTATTGAATTAATAGTTACTGGATGTGCACTCTCTGCTTTTCATTACTTTTACTGAAATTCTATTGAAATTAATAGAATAAATAGCTATTATATTGCCATAAAACTCCTTGCAGAAGAGTTAGAATTCAAGGCAAATGAGTTAGTTATGAAAAAAAGCATATTTTCAATGGGAACTGGGTACCTATTGAATTTCCTTCATTTAAATCTGAATTCTGTAGTTATTCACCTGTAAAGAGCTTTGCTTATCTCTCAGTTTAATTTAGACAGATACAGATAGGATAGAAAAATCCTTTTGTTTGATTTCTATTTGATTAGTGGATATTTTGCTGAAGGATATAAAAAAAGCTCAACTAATCCAAACTATTGTAGGTGACCTCATTAAAGACAAAATTGGAGAAGTTAGGTAATGTATGTGAAAGGTAAGAGAAAAGGTGTAGAGCTGTGCTATTCCATGTTATATACATGGATGCCTTTTAGTTATTGTTCTTATCTATTGCATGAAAAGGCATGGGACATGAGTGAGTTTCCAGAAGTATATTAAAAGGCTTTAGTAAACAAAATTTGAGAACACTAAAATGTTGTTACATTAAAAAGCTGTATTTAAACAGAGGCAAGTAGCTGCTGCTTGAAGAATAGCAGCTGTAGTTGGTTTATTTGGAGGGGATGGAACAACAGCCTTTATAGGCTTTAGAGAAGTGCCAAGAATATGAATGGACATCATCCCAACCAAAATAACTTTTTACAATACTACTATTTGAAAGAAATAATGATTCAACACTCTGCAAATGTATGTGTCACCAGTTGGTGACTTAAAGAAACAGAAAGATTAAAAACAGGCCTTTGGGAATCATTGTTTTTTCTTTACTTGACCATAGGGCAGTGGAACAACAGGTTTCTTCCTGTTTTCCTGTAGGTAAACCAGAAAATTTTCATAACATTGATGGAGTTGTGTGGATGATCAGTAACCTAGACAGAGCACCTGGATTAACACAAACCATTTTCTAATTATTGTAGTAAATTGTGTGGTAGATTGCTGTCATTTGGGGCACCTAGGAGCACCACGATGACCTATGCATCCCTTCCCACTATTTCAACAATTAAGCTTAAATGTCATCATTAAATGGAGGATTGTCTGCCTAGCGAGAGCAGCGCCTTCTTTTATCAATGCACATCTATTTCCACAACAGCTTACTGGAGTAGGGGAGTTTGTACGGGTTGGAAATTCATGTCACACCAAAAAAGTGTTACTACTAAATGAACAGTGAAACACAGACCTCTATAAGAGATCTGCCACATGTTTTTACTGCTGTCGAGGTGCAACCCGAGCTTTATTTAGTTTAGCTACTAATATCTGGTTTACATACTAATTACAATATAAAAGAGCGCACAGAATTGAGCCTAGGGTTGCTGTTTGTATTTCCCTGAGCTCCCAGCTGAGTCTTGTGACCTGTACTGAGCTTGTTGATGGCCTAGCTATGTCTGTTGGTACCTGTGAAGCTGGAGTGAATATCCACGAGCAGAATACCATCTTTCCTCTTGCTACAGAGACTGGAGGAATGGGTTAATTTCCTTTTTTTAAGGAAAAATGCACAGGCAAGAAGAGATGTTGAATAACAGTCTTAATCTGTTTGATTTCCAATATATACAATTCCTGCAGGTATAAACCTGAAAAGAGATTAATTATCATCGTTTAGGGCTTATGTACTCATAAACTGCTACTAAGGCATCTCAAAATTCCCAGAATGATTCAGACTCTGTCTCTACATCACTGACTTTCAATCTCAAAAGGCTTATTGAATTCCCAGTTTTTAAGGCCATAATTTTTAGATTTCGATGTACACTCAGATAAGTTATCACGACTATCTGAAATTTCACATAAATGCGGAGAATTGTGCCTTTAGGAAGGCCAGACTGAAGACAGCTGAAATTATTTGTTTCTCTGCAGAGACTCACTGTGCACGTAATACACGTAGCAATGGTCCATAGGAGCACAGGAAGCAAACAATCCAGACCTCCTGGGCTCTGAGCAGCTGCTGACCAATGCAGGTTGCACTCAGGCGTCGGAGTAGATGTGCATTTTACATGCTTTTTATGCAAAATTCCGAATGTTGCCTGAAGGGATGGCTTCATTATTAGCTGACCTAAGTTGATCTAAGCTGATGCTGCTTCAGAAAAGAGCGATGCAAGACACATAGCCTTTCAGGATCTTTTCACATATCAGGCACTTTCCTGTGTTCAGTCTCAGCACTGGGGGCCAGAGAGCTGATCTCTGTGAAAAACTCTTTTCCTTTCTTTTTTTTTTTCTTTTTTTTTATATTTTATTTCAGTGAATGTGTTTAGCTGAGTTTGTCCTCTGATTTGGTTCTCCCTGTGATCCACGGAAGGGATGTGTGGTGAGCTAAGAGACCTCAGTAAACAAAGAAACAGCACCCTAAGAGGCTCTGTGTTCTGATTTCTTTGTGTTAGTTATCCTCCTTTATAATAAAAAAAAAACAACCCACCCAACCCCTCCTAGATTTTTAGGTTAAAACCTTTTAATCCTTCCTCCTCACAATAGCAGAATTTAGCCAGATCCTCCTCAGAGATTCTCAAGGGTGAGGAGCAGCCATAGCCCAGTCACCTTTTGACATTCAGAAGTCAATATAATACCCAAAAACTGACAACCGACCGACCTCCTCTTCCTCAGAGGAGACAAGGAGAGCCTGAACGCCTACTTCTGTGGGTCCTCTGGTGTGAAGGAGCAAGGCTCTGCTGCGGCTGTTACTGCTGTCTCATATGGGAGAGGGGGCTGGGGCCAGTGCCATGTTTTCTCCTAAGCATATGGGCTGGCACAGAGTGGGAAGGTGTGACAGAAAACATTTCTAGTCCTATGAAGGCAGCATCTGAGCAGGCTACACTCGGGAATCTCTGTCTGGCCATGATTTCACGTTTGGCACCCGTCCTGCTTAAGCCGGTTAAGACAGTCCCCACACGGCGGCCGGCTGTGTGTTTGTACCACTGTATCATCAGCGGTCCCCTGATCCTGTGATCCGGCACACAGACAAACAGCACTACCAACACAGAGCGGGGACAGGCAGCACCGTAGGAGTGAGCGGGCGGGAGAAGAGCATGGTGGGGAGAGAAGAGCCCCCTAGATCAGTGGTGTCAATAGAAATACAAGCCAGGTTGTGATTTAAGAGATTAGTGTGGTTTTACAGAGAGATGAATCTATGGGCAACTGCCATGAACAGGTCAGTCACATTTCTGCCCTCACCATGTGTTTCTGCCATGTCTTTTCCAGCAGCAATGAAGCGCTCAGCCTGTAGAGAGCTGACTGGGATCAGGAACCAGCAGGAAGCTAACCCTTTCACAAAACGGGCATAGACTTTCCGCTGCCTCAGCTACCTGAATTAACTCATATGGCACAATGTCACCTTATGGCAGAAGGAAATAATTCAGGACAAGAGATGGAATGAGGTTTTTGTCCTCAGTCATAGATCTTTAAGTGGATTTAGCAATAACACCCCTAAGGAAGATCCTGAGAAGGCTGAGTCTAAGAGCTGGAAGCTGCCAAAAACAGCAAACCCATTCCCAGCCATGTGCTCCTTCTTCTTCCCTTCTCCTGACCTTCTTTCCAAACTTTCTCCAGCCTACTAACCCGGTAGAAAACAAACCATGAGGGGAAAAATTGTTTGAAATTCTCAGCCACACTAGTGAGTAGCATCAGCTCAAGGTATGGCCATCTCAAGTAGAAATGTAAATCATAACTACATGAGATGGCTGAGGTCACCATTGCTGAAAAGGCATCTTGTCACTTATTTCTTCTGTGACCTCTAACGGCTGCACATTTGCACTAATTCCTTTGCACTCACTTTGATGCTGATAGGATGGTTTTGTGAACAGGACCATTGCCCAAGCATGAAATAATCCCTCCACCCAACGTTTTGGTTTTGGAGTTTTTTTAATGGTTTCATTTCCTGGTTGATTCCTAAGTTGTCTTGGCTTATTGCCCCATTGGATCATTATATGCATGCTAGAGGCATTGAAAAAAAGCTGTGGGTGCTCATAACAAGGAGTTGAGATGAGACGTGGAGTGAGAGAGTGGGATTTCCCTCTATTCTTTTAACACTACTAGGTTGGTAAAAGCTCTTACCTGTCACGCCACCTTAAGGGTCTGTTTTCAGTTCTTCACTACAGCTATATGTAGCACAATGCTGAAAAAAAATGCATCTCCCTAAAGAAAATAAACTGTCAATTGTTTTATAAGTTTGCAATTCTGAAGTAATGATAGTGCAGATAACTCCTTGTTCGCAAGTTCCCTTTTCAAAATGAGAAAATTAGTTATGTGCAATTTTCTACTTTTGATTTGTGCCATTCATAATGTTTTATGCTCTAGTATGATGAAACTCAGATTTTGCTTTATTTAATTTTCAAATAATCTTATAAAAGACATCTCACAGTACCATAGTGATGGATGCAATTGTGATGTATATTGCATCCTCCTATATGCAATGGACCAAAATGCTTTAGAGGCTTAAGTATGCTTATAAACTGGAAATAATGAAGAAATAGGTGAGAAAAAGAGTAATTACAGTAGTGGAAAAGGATAAAAAAGATGTTTTCTGATGTGATTTAGAATAGCGGGCTGCTAAGCAGGGATACATAGGAAAGCTGACAGGGACAGCAAAAGCTCTGTTTAAGAAGGCTTCTTCATGAATAATGGTAACAAAATTAAAAACGACAGAGAGAAAGATGGTATTAGACAGAAGGAGTGGTGAAATATGAAGCACAGACAAAGTCTGGGTGGTATCTTGCAATAAATGTGTCAGAGTATTACCAGAGGTCAGCTTTAGTCTGGATTCTGAAAGTAATGCCATATTTAATATCTTTGCGTTTCATTGTATCCGTGAGAAAACAGCAAAGTAGCTGTGAATACAGGCCAGCAGAGCGGAAAGCTCTGACAAAGGCTGCTGCAGCCCATCTCAGAAGTCTGTTGACAGTCCTCCTCTTTCCTTATGTTTTTGAGATGCTTTAGTAAGAAAATTAGAACTGCAATAGCAGGTTGGGCCAATCAGCACTGACAGTAAAACTGAGAGATGGCATTTCTAAAGGATCTGAAGATGAAAACTATGGTTAAATTCACACACAAAACAAAGAGTTGTGGAAGAATGGCTTGCTGAGAATGGACACGTAGATTTAGCTGAGCTGGCAATAGGCATAAATAATAGACTACATGCTGAACCTATTTAATTAAGGAACAGGTTGTTTTGCTTACTTGTGTAGATAATAGCTGTTATTGCTCAACTAAGAATAAGCCTATGTCAGGGGCCCTTAGGCGATGCCACCCATGGGAGGCTAGGACCCTGTCCTTGACTGTTTCAATAACAAGATGCAGCTGGACCCTTAGATAAGGAACTACTAACCCAATTATAAGCATGTTGTGATCCTGGCGACTAACCAATGGTGAGCTTAACTTTTGCAAAATATTTGTGAACGGTATGAGCTAATTATAGAACGGTATAAAAGACTATATGAGCTAATTATAGAACGGTATAAAAGACTGTAAGTGTGAACGGTATAAGAGACTGTAGCCATGTACCAATAAATGGAAGCATGATGATCACTCATATTGAGTGCGCCTGTCTTCCCTCCGCTGCAACAAAGAGTTATAGTTTAGGAAGGAGAAGTCCTCTCCATCTTCCAGATTCTGAGTGTTTCAGGTGAAGAAACGTTATTTCCTCATAGCTGTGCCTTAAATAACAGGGTTGCTTTTAGTGTAGACATTAGCGAGAACTAGAACACCATGAGAAGAGTTTGTGCACATCACTTTTGATGAAACTTACCTGAGAAGGGTAAAATACAGTTTCTTGTCTAAGTACACAATGCACAATCCTGAGTTGTAACAATAACTGTCTCTTCAGAGATGGTTAAGTAGGAAATGGAGATTTCCCATGCTCTGCAGGAATAACCTAGACTAGACAGGTGTCATACATTTTTTCCTTACTATTGGCATATTTCCCTTTTACATAATAAATCCATGGTTTCAGCCTGATTTTTAATAGGAAAATTTTTAACCCTTTAAGATTTCATTGAGCTACATGTTGTCTTTAGAAGCTTTTTGCATGGCTGGTATGCTGCTACAGCTTTTTAAATTGCAGTAATATCACATTACGTTAACTGCAGAGAGCTTCCCAAATAGATATTTTAGTTAACAGAGTGTTCTCTGTTATCTCCTAAATAAACATGATGTTTTCTGTAACC
This sequence comes from Psophia crepitans, assembly GCA_013399095.1. Lineage (NCBI taxonomy): Eukaryota > Metazoa > Chordata > Aves > Gruiformes > Psophiidae > Psophia > Psophia crepitans. The sequence goes on along the minus strand of VWZZ01005301.1, from coordinate 320,413 downwards.
AGAATGTTCAACAGTAGCACAGTTCTGAGATAAGAGTAAGCACATGAGGAGGACTGTAATTACAGCAATTATGGAAAAGTAATTTACTGGTTATATAAACTGAACAGCTTTGAAAGAGAGTGGATCAACCATAAAAAGAAGTTCAATATTGAAAATAAATATTTTGGGATCTGTGAAATGGTTGTTATGTGGATAAGCAAACTGTAAACGTTTTGCCTAAAGTGCATGTATTTTCATTTTGGAAGCCCTTATAAATATATGTTTGTGTTTTTATAAAAAGACTTAAAGATGTCAGAATTATACAGAGATATGCAGATCTGTCATTTCCCATCTGGTATATTCCCAGGGCCTACTGAAGAATCAAATAAATACAGCTGAATTTACATGTCTTTGGGGAAAAAGAAGCAAACCCAAGCTTTTACATTTTAGAACAGGTAAAACAATCATTTATTTAAAAGGAAATCAATAAGTTAATGCCAAAGTATGCAATAGAGATATCTAGAAGGAAATTTGGTCCAAATATTTCTCCCACAATGTAGATGCAGCCTTACACTACATTTAGATGGCTCTGAAGCCAAATCTGTATGTAAACAGTTATGTTCTAGCCCAAGAATATTTCAGTGCTTGGTCAAGAGAACAGATGGAGTTTGTCTCTGTTTCTGAAGACTCCACAAAATGGGATTAAGAAAAGCAAGTCCACATATCCCATACGAAATTTCTAGAGAGGTTTGCACCTTCACCACATGGAGTACACAAATTTTAAAGGCTATGTAAATAGAAGGATGAAAACAATATTCTAGCTAAGATTTTTATCAAATCAGGCCCCGTTTTGAGGTGGCAAATGCTAGGGCCATGCTGCGGGTAGATGTGCTCTGCAACACACGCCCAAACCCTGCCCTCCTGACCAGGGTGCACTGTACATCTCTGTGTCCCCATCCTTCCCATGAAAGTCAGCACTTAGGGAGGAGAGCTTTACACCTCAATTTCATTCCAGAAGGAGGTGGGACATGGCCTGAATGCACTCCCAGGACCTGAGGGACACTTCAGTATCTCATGTTTAAACAAAGCTGAAATAGTTCACTAGCAAAGACAATGAAAGCATTTAGATCTTGCTTACCTGTCAAGTCACAGCAGCTCAAAAGCTAACGTAATTGATCAGGTAATAATAATCTTTCTTTGATCTGATGCCTGAAAATGTATGGTCTGATTATCAGTTACCTATTACCTGCACATGGCAATTTTACATTCATATCTGTCTCTGATTAATAGCATCCATTACAAGCACTGGCCATATTCCGCAGTCAAACTAAACCGTGTGGCAATTGTATGTTCCATTGCTGTGTAGTAAGTCACAGCACTTAATTGCATTATCACAATACTGAGCTGTTACAAGCAAACCAGAAGCAAATAGCAAGGCCTGAATAACTATTTACAGTCAGTCAGTCTTCAAGGACTGTTACACAAGAAACTGTCGCATGTGCTTTGCAGGGAGAAAATTAAGATTTCTGTCTATGAGTTAAATGCTATTGAAAACTAAAGGGCTGGGCCAAAACCATTATAGAAAATAAACTGCTTTAAAAACAACCCTGCTGCTGTAAATGCTGCTTTTTATATGAAGCATTTGACTTAAATGGATTGCAGTTACTCTTGAGTGTATGAAGAAAGGTACCCTGAAACATTTTAAAAAGCTCTTGTATTCCACCTTTAAAGCTTTGGTGTATTAACCTGGCAGAAAATGGCTTCTAAGAAAGCCTTACTTACATGAATGACAAAGCTGAAGAGGTCTGTACGCTGTGGGAAGAATACATCACTTTGTCGGGGGAAAGAACACAGGTACCAGTGGGGGCTCATAAAATGGAGAAAGAGTTTGCAAAGGGATGAAATACCACAACCCTTGTTCTTTTATTTTGTAGCATGTCCAGAATTTTTCACTCCTGTTTATAACCCATGTTTTTAAAATCAGTGAAGCTGAGCAAAAGGGAACAAAATAAAAAGGATACCTACCTGTACCTTACTAACAATTCTTTTTCAACGCATTTCTTAACTGCATCTTTCTGACGCAGCCCTGAAGAACTGAGCAGGGGAAGTACCAGGGGCTCTGCAGAAATGTAGGAGACATTTGTATACAATTCTGCAATATCCTGCTGAATGAAACCTGCAATATAATATTGCTGACTTTAATTATCTAGCTTTAACTAGAATTAAATTTGACACTGTGAAAGGTATAAATGAGGTTTAAAATGTATAGGATGACTCAAAGTATTTATGATTATTCCAGAATGGAAAATCTTGTATTGTGCTTTAAGTATGTATTTGCTTTCTTTAGATTATTTGCTTTAAAATAACTTCATTCAAATAAAAACTACTCTTTCACAAAAATAGTCTTCTAATTAAACAAAATATAACTTAAAAATATACATCAGAAAGACAATCCCAACTCTATAGTAGAAATGATCTTATGCTTTCAGAAATCTACAAAAGTATAAACAAATCTCCTTTCATATCCCCAAATTTTATTATTCTCTTAATAATACCCTCCCCAAGTATTATGAAAAAAGCAATGAACTCTTTCCACATGCCTAGGGCTCAACAGGCCAAAGGTATCTATAATAAAATAGAGCTTGAGTTCCATTTGAGGAGCCCTAAAAACAACCTCATTATCAGCAGCCTCTTCTAATGTTGACTGTGATTTTCATTATCACAGAATCATGATAATGAAAATTAACAGATTTCTGTGATGGAAGCAAATGAAAAAGATTGATATATGTTGCTTTTGATAACTATGTTCTTGCATAAAATGCTGAATTATTTTAAGTCAACTGAAAAATAAAGTACAAGTTCATACAGTGGAGAATTAGAAAATACATTATTTCACTTTCCTATTTCTTCTCTGAGGAAACTCATTCTGTAAAACCTTAGTAAAAAAACCATTAAAACGTAATTTTGTAAAGAGCAAGTAATACGGCGATGTATCATTTTAAATTCAACTTTATTAAAAACAAATATTTTCTTAACAATGCAGAAAAGTATGTACCAAAAATTGCAGGAAGCTATAGCAGAATTAGTTTAGGGTGAGTAAACAAACATTCATTTGTAGGATAAATTATAAAGAATGACCCAAATAAGTATATTAGGAGGCATATATGAAGGGGAAAAATATCTGATGAGGTTTAGAAAGATATGAAGTTGATGAGACGGAGAAATGCAGAATACTGTGGTAAAAGCCAGCAGGCACAGATGAGGACTTGCTCTGAATGCTGGTGTAAAGTGAAAGAAATAGTCTGATTTGGATAATGGGAGAAAAACAACAGAAATCAAAAGCAAGCATCTTAGCTTAGTGTTGAATAACCTGTCACCGTGCTGAGTAGCTGTAAAATTAGAATAGCTGTGATTCTGAAGGTCACAGTTCATCTCGGATAAAGGAACTCACTGCTTTGTTTGGAATTAACTGTGCGTATTTCCATCTGTTGTTTACTTTCACTTCAGCAAGGCTTTGGCACCATCTATCATAACATCTTCATAGGTGAGCTTAGGAAGTGTGGGTTGGATGCATGGACAGTGAGATGGACAGAGAACTGGCTGAATGGCAGAGCCCAGAGGGTTGTGGTAAGTGGTGCAGAGTCTAGTTGGAAGCCTGTATCTAGTGGTGTTCCCCAGGGATCAGTGCTTGGTCAGTTCTTATTCAATATATTCATCAGTGACCTGGACGAGGGGACAGAGTGTTCCTTCAGCAAATTTGCTGATGATACTAAACTGGGAGTGGTGGCCAACACACAAAAAGGCTGCATTGCCATTCAGTGAGACCTGGACAGACAGGAGAGTTGGGTGGAGAGGAACCAAATGAAATTCAACAAGGGCAACTGTAGAGTCCTGCCCCTAGGGAGGAATAACTCCAAGCACCAGTACAGGTGAGGGGTTGACCTTCTGGAAGCAGGAGAAGGACATGGGAGTCCTGATGGGGAACAAGTTGAGTATGTGCCAGTAGTGTGCCTTTGTGGCCAAGAAGGCCAATGGTATCCTGAGGTGCATTAAGAAGAGAGTGGCAAGCAGGTGAAGTACTCCACATCTGGAGTATTGTGTCCAGTTCTGGGCTCCCCAGTTCAAGAAAGACAGGGAACTACTGGAGGGCTATGGTGGTGATTAGGGGACTGAGGCATGTCTCTTATGAGGAAAGGCTGAGAGAGCTGGGTCTGTTTAGCCTGGAGAAGACCAAGAGGGGATCTCATCAATGCTTATAAAGGGTGGCTGTCTACATGATGGAGGCCAGACTCTTCTCAGTGGTGCCCAGTGACAGAACAACAGGTTACACAAAGTGTAACACAGGAAAAACTTCTCAATATGAGGAAAAACTTCTTCACTTTGAGAGTGATTGAGCACTGGCACAGGCTGCCCAGAGAGGTTGTGAAGTCTCCTGCTCTGGAGATATTCAAAACCCACCTGAACAAAATCCTGTGCAACCTGCTCTAGGTGATCCTGGTCTAGCAGGGAGGTTGGGCTAGATAATCTCCAGAGACCCCTTCCAACCCCTACCAATCTGTGATTATGGGATCTGTTGTAGGCAGGATAGGTTCCTTCTACTCTTTCTCCCAGACAGAATTTTTTCAGAGCAAAAATTCTACTTTCTTTTTACATGGGAAAGACTACCAAATGATCTTCACTTGTCTCTCTGTGACAAACAAGGAATTATGCATCAACCAAGAAACCTAGTGGGATGTCTTTTTACCCTTGTGTATCTCTATTGTCTTGGGCTGCATTAGGCCCCGAGAGAGTCAACAAGGCAAAGTAGAGCAAGTTCATAAAGAGCAACCTTGCCTTGAGCTTGAAACACATTCAAAGATGGGATCCTTGTTTGGTGACAGTGATAATCTTTGCTTTCTTTGTGCATATTAAGATGAGCGATGCCCAGTCTGGCACATGGGAAAAGATGAGGTGAGCTAAGTGATTGAATCTGTTTATACTGCAGGGAGGGCAAATACACCCATATCCCACAGCCAGGGGCTCCCAAGCAGCCTGTTCAGAGAACATGACAGCTGCCAGCCTGGGCTTCCTTCTCGTGGAAAGAAGAGTGAGAAGGGGACAGTGATGCAAGCCCAAGTTGTGTTCCATCACAGAATTAGCAGCGAAATCACATGCATGGAGATGGGAAGCATTTCCAGTCCAACAATACAGACATAGCCAAAATGAACATCTAGGGTAAGACGTGAAAATTTCAAAATGCAGGTGAGACCAAGGCTTATACAGAATTTGTGGACAGAGATAAGAAATACAAGGTCCATCTGTGAACTGAAAATAGGAGTAGAATAAGTAGCATGAGGATGACACCCAGGTGATGCAGTAAAGAGGCAAATTAGAAGGAAAAGAGTATTTCTAAACTATTTAGACTGTAAATACATTGGGGAAAAGATTGTGCTCTCTAATAGATTTATGAATTATCTCCCTATCATTGAATTATCTGCTTGTGGAATAAAATTGTTACCAAAAAATGAAGAATAAGAACATCAGCATTTACAAGATGATTAAAACACTCCAGTGGCACACCAACAACCAGCCAAAAGCCTTTCTTTCTAAAGTGCCAAGGTAGCAAATTTGAATATAGGTAACTCACAGTGGGAGAAAAGAGATTTCTTATATATTTCAGAATTGGTCAAGTTCATAAGAGTCACGAGCAGTTTTCTCAAGGGCTTATATCTCTCTAATGGAATTTTACTGAAGATTGATTACACTACCTTAATAATTAGAAGGTCTTAATAAGCGGTTTACCTTTGATAAATAGTATTGTTAGAAACTACCGTACTCTTGTTGTAAGCTAATAAGGTTGAAGTGTCAAGTTTTAGAATGCATTTTAATCTTGGTGTTACATGGTAATTAAAGGTAATTAATAATCCAGAAATAAGCACTGGCAAAAAAGCTCCAGTGCTTTCCCCTTGTTTAAGAAGTTCTATACAGAGTGTAGATGAGGTATGAGCACAACAGAAAAGTTCATAAATGGGAAAAGAGAGTTTCCATCATTTTGAATCAGGGTGAAGGAGGAAAGCTGCACAGGACCAGAAGCTGTGTCTACATGCAGGCTCAGCACAGAAAGCTCTCTGAAGGAGCAGGGTCTGCAGAGAGATCCAGAGGTATCAGGGTCATGGGCTAAGGCAGCACACTCACATATCTCAGGGCTGTGGTTTCATGAACTACCTTCGCATCTACGATGTAACTGAGCTGCTGACTCCTGGGCTGGATGAAACCCCATTTCTGATGCGCAGACTGTGTTACAGATTATCAGCTTCTTCCTAAGGTGATATACCTGCCTTTCTAGGAAGGACTGTGGACCATCTTTCTGCCCAGCATTGACTATGTAAGATCACTGCAAAAGCAAATAGGCAGATGCTGCTCAGTGCTCTGGGATCACCCCCACACACACTGAGTGTGGTTTTCAGGGCATATGTGAACTCTTGCAAGAACTATCCCAGTTATCCCAGAGGCACCCTGAAGACACTACCACAGCACGCAATGTGGAGAGGAGGTGAATTCGGCCTTGGTCCTGGCTTGGGTTAGCTTCTGTACACCTTCATAGGTGCAGACAGGGAGGCATTACTGCAACAGTTACAGCTTTACCGAAAATCCAAAAGGGGGTTGAGTTTGGGGAGAGGGGTTAAAACTGGAAGCGTGAAACTGGGTTCTTAAACTAGGCATTAGACAGGCATTAGAGTGTGCCTGTTCCCTAATAAACCTTACACCTCATTGCCTACTAGCGACAACGTACTTCTGGAAACACTCCCTTTTGAAGTGCATAATCTAGGTATCAAATATTTTTGAACAGGTAGAAGAAAATATTCATCATCCTATAGCAATGCAAAGTAAAAGTAGCCCCCCTCCTTGGAGGAACACCAGGATTCTCACGCAGTTCATAAAGCAGGTAGTCACCTTTTGCAGTAATACAATATGTCTTAAATTTTAAGCAAGTAAAAAAAAATTATCATAAAGTAATTAAATATGTTAATTCCCCTTGCTGACCCGAAGGGATTGATCATGACTCTTAAGTGGGCAAATTTCATTTACTTTATATAAAAGCAGATGCAGTATAATCAATGAAAAATTTCCTGATTAACCATAAAAGCCCTGTTTGAATAAGTGATCCCTGGCATTTTAATAGGTTTCAATATAACTACAGTGTGTAAGCAGGGTTTATTAATATCATAGGACTGCAAGCGTAGTGTGATATGGGTGGATTTGGTTCCTGTTTTGTATAAATGCTAATATCCTGTGTAGATGACCTTGCACCTCCTTTCACATGTATTTTAGCTCAAGGCAGTAAGTGAAATTTAAAGCCTAGCTACAAATAACAGAGTGGCGGAGAAAGTAATTTTGATTTGTGAGGACTCAAAGGAGAATTTTCGCTCATTAAGAATATGGATAAATAATTACACATCTTAAAAGCTAAACTGTGTAACAAAGATAAGGGAGTGAACATAAAAAGAAGTAGACAGCATTATAGTTTCTCTAAATACGTGCTCTAAATATGCACATAGTGTAACCAAGGCAAAGAGTTCCCTAAATCTTTGGGATTTATGGGCAACCAAGGCAACTCACTTTGCAGGTGGAGGGTCACATAAAAGCAGGTTCAATAACAACATTTTATTTTAAAAGCTTGCTAAATTTTTTTTCTTTAACGCTGCTGCTGTGATATACTCTGTGTGGCATGAGTGAAATATAATAGCTCATGTTGCTGTAAAAGTTGTTTTGCCACTTGTTTGGGATGACCTGCATAACTCACAAGCAGCATACTGGCAATAAAACCTTTTCAGCACTCTACATGATTACTGATTCTAACCGTATGTTGATACATACACTTATGTACATCATAAAGCACAGGCTGTGCGTTAGCATACCGCTTGATAAGACAAATGTCAATGGAACTTAACAATAACAACCAACGTTACCAACAGAAAAACTGTAAACTTTAGTTGAACATTATAAAGTCAGCTGGAAACCTGGTTGAGAGCAAATAGCTAAGATCAGTCTGGCTTTTGCACGAATTTTGATAGACTGTCTTAAGAAATATTTTTTCTGCATTTGCTTCTCTTACAAAAGATAATATTTTGTAAGAGAATATGCCATTGCAGATAGATTACTTGTTTTAAAACAAAATATTTCAAAAGTTAGCAGCCCTGTTTCCATTGTCATGGCAAAACTGATCCCTGGAAGATCAGGCGTTAGGAGTGCTGATCTAAAGCTGGGCTTGTGGAAATACTGAAGAGCAAGGATCTTTGATTTTCCATCCCTGCCACAGAAGGGACTCCAGGAAGAAGGCTCGCCTTGACCAGAAACTGAATCTGTGGTGGGGCAGAACATTGTGCCAGGGGAGGTTCAGGTTGGAGATGAGGAGAAATTTCTCCTCGGAAATGATGGTTGGGCATTGGAAGGGGTTGCCCGGGGTGGTGCTGGAGTCACCATCCCTGCAGGTGTTTAAAGAAAGGTTGGATGTGGTACTTAGGGACATGGTTTAGTGGGTAATAGGTGGTGGGGGGACGGTTGGACTAGATGATCCTTGAGGTCTCTTCCAACATTAATGGTTCTGTGATTCTATGATTCTATATGCAATGCCATCTTCTCCATCATAGCACTCCACAGTCTCATTTATAACTACACATAGTTGAGAATTGGGTGGAAAATTCATACAGCTTGAACATCTTTTTTTTCTTTTCTTTCTCTTTTTTCTTTTTTTTATAATCAAGGTATGTTAGTTGATCACAACTGAAATCTTTTGTGGGAAGATGCAAGCTTCCATGAATCTGTACCAGTATCTATTCTGATAAGGGCACTCACATCACATGTGGGGGACTGAACGGCAAGAGGCACTTAAAACCATGATGGTTTTGTTCTTTTTCCTTGTTGGTGAAAAGTGGCAAGAAGATTCAGGTTGATCGATATATGGAGTGCTGAAATTTTTGAAATCATTAAAATTTACATGTGAAAAGGAATTAATTTTCTATCTATTTCTAGTAATCTCTCCTCAAATTTTCCTGAGAGGAACCGATTAGTGATGGTACGGTTCTCACAGTGAGGGATTTTCTTGCCAGTAGCCTGATGATCATGATGATAAATGCCCTTATAAGTGGATGCATCTTTAATTAAAAGTAAATACATGAAGGAAATAACTGTTTCTGGAGCACTTAAAATGGCTTGTTTCAATGCTCTTGTGTTTATACCATAAGGCATATCTCAGGTAGCACAGTGCTGTCACTCATTATTCAGTACACACTTAATGAGACAGACAGTCAGAGGAAAGTAGCAGAGACAATATGTTTCATCAAGGTTATCAAGAAAAGTTAGGGAAAGGAAACTTGACTATATTAATTGTGCATCCGTTAACACACAGCAGTCCCAAAGATACTATGCCTTTTATCTTGTACAAATATTGGTAGAAGAGCATATATCATTACTAAAGGGAAAACAGTGACAGCTAATTTGGAAACCTGGAGAGCAACAGTGACCTAGACTCTAGCTAGGGTCTTGTTTTGGTATTCCAGCCGCCTTGATTTAAGCCTGTGGTTGCGTTAGTGATCTTTGCTGTCCTGCTGGTTCTGTCTTAGTTACTTAGACTGCAAAATTTCAAGGCCAGCATGTATTCTAAATAGAATGTGCCCAGCCATGCCACAAACTCATTTTTGGCTTCTTCTGCTAATATGCTGTAACTAATGTTCTGACCAGTAGTCAGAATCAGGTTTTTCAATAAAATTCAAACACTAAGAACTGACAGTCAATCTTCTAGCTTTATGATTTCCTGCAAACCTGTATTGCAGCTTTGGTCGATGGTGTATCTGATGTTCAGTGGGATGTCACAAGGAGGGGTTTAATGGAAAATATAGATGTTTTATCAGAAGTGAAAGATTGATGTATTTCCTAGTTGTAGTTGAATCAGAAATAATAGTAAGATGATGCAGTGTATGCCTTCATCTTAGGACCAGAGTTTTTCTTTTCAGACAAATAGTGCAAATACTTTTCCTAAATTGGATGCTGGCATGCCTCCTCTTCCTCTTTTCCAATTTAATGTCATTCCTTTTAAGTCTAGGTATCATGATGGGTTAACCTTGGCCAGCAGTCAGACACTCACCAGCTATTCACTCACTCCTCCTCAGCAGGACGAGGGAGAAAATGGGATGAGAAAGCTCATGGGATGAGATAAAGATGGGGACATTGCTTACCAGTTGTCTTCATGGGCAAAACAGGCTCAGCTTGGCAAAAATTAATTTAATTTATTGACAATTAAAATATATTTGAGTAGCAAGAAGCAAACATTAAAAAAATACATTCATTTCCCTCTTTCCTGTATTCAGCTTCACTCCAGGCTCCAAACTCCTCTATTCTCCACTGATGGGCGCATTGTTAGTGCAAAAAGATTTATCTCTGCCTCTACTTCCCCCTCATGTGTTTTCCCTACTCCAGTGTGGGCTTTCTATGGGCTGCAGTCCTTGAGGAAAAAGGCTGCTCCAATGTGGGTCCCCTCTGGGCTGCAGTAGACACTGTTGCAGCATCTAGAGCCCTACTTCCCATTCTCCTTCTCTGACCTTGACATCTGCAAGGCTGTGTCTCACTCTGTTTTTCCCTTCTCTTCTGCCTGTCTGGCATTTTCACCCTTTCTTAAATAAACTTTCCCCAAGGTGACACCATCACAGCTCAGGAGTTCAGCTGTGCCCTGGGGTGGGTCAGCTGGAGATGGTTCTATCTGTCACAGGGCAGCCCCGGCCACTTCCTACACAGGCCTCACCTGCTGCCCCCACTAACACCAGCACCTTGACACCTACTCTGAATCTAGGCACAAAGGTGATGAACTTTTAGCTTGCAGTCTTCCTAAATGTTCTGTATAATCAATGGATGGCATCTCTAATGGGTAATTCAAAACTTGGGGAATCAGCCACTGGAGGTGGCCATGTCTCTCCAGTTTTTCTATAATATTACAATCGTTTCTGCTAAATTGAATAACATAGATCTCCAGGGCAGGGCATACAGCACCTTCTGTATATACTTCACTGAAACTGAAAAAAAAAAGAATTATAGACACTGAACTGGATGACACAAATATACCACCAAGCTACCGTAATCAAACATAATTATATCCTTTTATTTGCTTTAAATTTGCCTACAGGTGCAATAAAATAAAAGCATGTATGCAGTGGAGGACATTTGTAATACTAGCAGGGATGGCAAGTGGGCTGTAAAAAACATATAATAGTTTTCAAAGCACTGAACCAGATTAGCATGGATTAACATATTTGTTTGAAAACCCATGGCAGGAGGTATTATAAGTGCTTGGCACATCATCCCTTATTACACTGCTTATTTTTTCAGCAGTACAGAATAGGTATTGCATGAAAAGAAATCATTTTGTTGCATGTTTCAGTTTCCCACAAAAGGAAACTGGTAAACAAGACGAGGAAATCATTGCCTGCAATACTGAAAATACAGTAGTGACAGGTCCATTGTTTCCAATCCAAACACTTTTTCACTGATATACAGTGGAATGCTGTTGTAGTTGAACATAAAAGAGTTTGCACTCACCTTTTTTTCTTCTTATTTGAAAAACAAGTGACTAAATATAAAAAATATAAAAGACTATCAGGTGACAGTGGTCAGAATGGAAGTTATTCACACTATCTGATTTTTCCTGCCTTTTTTCATGACACATTTTTTCCAAAGGAGCATCACTTACCATTCAAAGGATGGGTGGTGCTCCAAAGAAGGAGATTTTGAGAGCCAATATGACCAGTGACAGTCTGTAGCAGCCCATCTTTATTTCCTTTAACAGTTAGGAAAGGTTCAATACAAAACTCCGTAACTAATTCAGAGGAAAGAAACTCTTTGAGCAGGTGTGCAAAATGTATTAGTGTTGCAATAGTTGCAATGACTCAGAGATTTTGATGCATCAGAGCTGTTCTGAGAAGAGCTAGCCAGCTGAATATTGAAAAGTATTATCATTTCAGTTGGGTTGTCAATCACTGGACAGGCTGCCCAGGGAAGAGATTGAGTCACGATCCCTGGAGGTATTTAAAAAACGTGTAGATGTCGTGCTTAGGGACATGGTGTAGTGGTGGACTTGGTAGTGCTAGGTTAATGGTTGGACTTGGTGATCTGAAGGATCTTTTCCAACCTAAATTATTCTAGGCATTCATGTGATAGCCCAGATAAAGAGGCACCAAATGACAGAAAGCAATCTTAAGTACTGCTTCTATGTCGGTCCCTTTTTATGTGTTTGTTTCTATCCCAGGACATTTAGCTGGATGTTTCCAGTGCCAGAACATTGGATCAAGTTTATAGTTTTAAAATGTGTATTGGGTTTGCATACCAAGGTTTCAGTAGCACTGGGGCTACAGGGGTGGCTTCTGTTAGAGGCTGCTAGAAGCTTCCCCCATGTCAGACAGAGCCAATGCCAGCCAGCTCCAAGGTGAACCTGCTGCTGGCCAAGGCTGAGCCCATCAGCCATGATGGTAGCACCTCTGGGGTAACACAGTTAAGAAGGGGGAAAAAAACACCAGGAGCTTTTGCAGCCAGAGAGAGGAGTGAGAATATGTGAGAGGAACAACTCTGCAGACACCCTGGTCAGTGCAGAAGGAGGGCGAGGAGGTGCTCCAGGCACTGGAGCAGATTCCCCTGCAGGCCATGAAGAAGACCATGGTGAGACAGACTGTCCCCCTACAGCCCATGGAGGTCTACAGTGGAGCAGATATCCACCTGCAACCTGTGGAGGACCCCACATCGGAGCAGGCGGGCACACCCAAAGGAAGGCTGTGACCCCCATGGGAAGCCTACGCTGCAGCAGGCTCCTTGCAGGACCTGTGGCCCCGTCAGGAGAGGAGCCCACACAAGAGTAGATTTGCTGGCAGGTCTTGTGGCCCCATGGGGGACCCATGCTGGAGCACTTGGTGTAGAACTGCTGCCCATGGGAAGGACTCACATTGGAGAAGTTGGTGGAGGACTGTCTCCCATGGGAGGGACCCCAGGCCGGAGCAGGGGCAGAGTGTGAGGAGTCCTCCCCTGAGGAGGAAGGAGCAGCAGAGACAGCATGTGATGAACTGACTGCAACCCCCATTCCCTGTCCCCCTGTGCCGTTGGGGGGGAGGGAGTAGAGAAATCAGGAGTGAAGTTAGGCTTGGGCAGAAGGGAAGGGTGAGGAGAGGTGTTTTAAGATTTGGTTTTAGTTCTCGTTACCCTACTCTGATTAGATTGGTGATAAATTAAATTAATTTTCATAGAATCATAGAATCACTAAGGTTGGAAAGGACCTCTGAGGTCATCAAGTCCAGCTGTCAACCTAACACCACCATGCCTACTAGACCATGTCCTGGAGTGCCACATCTACACGTTTTTTGAATGTCTCCAGGGACGGTGATTCAACCACTTCTCCGGGGAGCCTGTTCCAATGCCTCACTTTCCTGAGTTGAGTCTGTTTTGTCCATGGTGGTAATTAGTGAGTGATCTCTCCCTGCCCTTATCTCAACCCATAAGCCTTTTGATATTTTTTTTCTCCCCTGCCCAGCTGAGGAGGGCAGTGATGGAGCAGCTTTGGGGGGCACCTGGCCTCCAGCCAGGGCCAATACAGCACAGAATATTTCAGCACACATGGTTCTGTGGTTAATACAGATTTTACTCTGATTCACCAAGGTCTTTCTGTCCAGTCAGAAAACTGGAAAGAAAAACTAGTCAGAAACTGGAAAACTCAGGAAACTCACTGAAAATTTTCATTTATCTGCAAGGTTAGAATTTCCCCATCATCCTGCCCTGAAATAACATAAACAAGCATTTTTAAGGGTTGCCACATTGTGTTCTAAGATCCCAGATATCTATTTTGATACCTCCATGGTTTTACAACAGAAATGTGTCAGTATGTTGGCCTCAAAAGACTTTGTTTCTCCAGCTGTGAAATACATAATGTAATATTGGAGATTAAATGATTGGTCACAGACTCCCAGGTTCTTGAGGGATGGACTGAAAAGCTCATAAAAGACTGAATTATAATTTCACAAAAATATTAAATCACTTCCTGAGGGAATACTTGAGCCTTATCCATTGTGCACATTAGATGAAATGGGCCTCCTTTGGGAAAAATACTATGTGGGCACAGCGTTAAAAGTGATCATACCGCATGCACACAGGGGGCAGTGGTAGATTTAGAGTTTTACGTGTAACCTAAACTATGGCATTTTTCTGATTTTCAAGTTCTTGCTTTTGCAGCTTTAATACTTTATAACGTGGTTCTACATAAGCATAAAATAAACACACCAAACCATACCTTTGGTGAGCTGCTGAGAGATTTTCGAATCAACGTACATAAATGTGAATACCCTGCAGGGAAGAGAACCTCTTTTTTCACTCAAGGTAGTGCAGGTCAGCACATCACTGCTTGAGTTGATGGTATACTTTCATTTATCCTTTTCAGCCGTTTGAGCAAAAGCTACAAATATATCTTATATCCTGCAGATGCTTGACAGTACCTCTAGAATAAGTAAGGAAAACTAACATTAAGTGATGGTATAAGCAAAATCTGACTCACACCAGGCTGTTTTCTCTGGTGCTACCAATAAATGACAGACAGTAAAGTGGGAAGAAGGAGTGCTAATCATAAAGGGGATGCATTGAGAAGTGATAGACACAAATGTGGGTGAAAGGGCTCAGAAAGAGAAAGGCAAAAGGATTTTGTTACTTGGGATTGTGCTGCTATTTGATGCAGCTTGAGAAGGCCCTTGATCCATCAGATGCTACCACCTTCCTAGGTCCTGCATAGATCAGAGCAGTAAACGTAAGTATCCTTCTAGCAAGGCCACAAAGCTGGCCCTTATGTTTAAAATGTAAGCAAATGGTTTCTTAGATCGGGCTGCTCTTTTCTTGGAACATAGCCTCTCTGGCTCATTTGTCTTCATTCCTTTACAAAGTTGTAAACCCCACTTTCCAGCAGAGCTGGTGTTGCCATACCTCCTTTGTATCTCTACTCATTCACTATTTACTATCCTTTCCTAAATGGTCACTTTTTTCTTTTTTGTGTGTGTGTGTGTCTTTTTTTAACTTTCATTCTCCTGGCAGATGTTCTAGGATTGTCTCCATTTGCCCCTTTCATACCTGTAAAACAAATAAAATTAATTTTGAATACATTTCTGGAAGGGACCACTGAGTTACGGAACCATTCTCCTACAACCACTGGAAAACATAGCTCATATTTCCTCTCATAGTCACAGAAGTTAGGAGCGTTGTCCAAGCTAAGTTCTTGGACTGTCTCAGTATGGAAAAACTGAAGAAAGAACAGCTTTTCAGTGGAAAATTCCTCCTATCCTACACTAGCTGTAAAACAGTCATAGGCTCTAGGTGACAAAATTGGAGTAGGTTTCTAATATTTAATTGCTTAAAGACAAGCATTGGGATAGACTTAATCAACGTAGGCCCAAAGAATGTTTCCTTCAGTTGCAAATATCTGTATAATGGCTTCACACATTAAAATGTGGGTTTGTTAATGTGCATTAATCAACTTCACTTCCAACCTGAAATCAAAGTTTTACTCCTGCAGGAGGAAGGGCTAATGCTTCTAGGTTTTCTGAAAACAAACAGTCTTTTTTAACTTAGAAAAGTGGCCAGTATGCCAACCAGTACATCCCTCAAACCAAATTGTAGCTGTGACTGTGCACATTATTGTGCACAGACTACTGAATTGACAGTAGTCATAAGTGTTTTCAGTTTGCTGGAAAAAGCAGGAGTAGTGGCAACATCAAAAGTCTATATTGACAAACTGTTGAAACCAGAGTCAAAGCCCTGGTACCATCTACTGCTTCATGACTGTCAAGTAGTACTCGCTAGGGGCCTCAGAGTGACATGAAGTGGTTTGTTTAAAAGTACAGTCCAAAATGAAATAAAAAGCTGTAAAGTTTATAAAATTCCTGGTAATATTATAACACCTTATAACAATAGAAACTGTAATACTTATTTGTCCAGTAGGAATAAACTAACTCCAGCACAGAGAGTTGGACTAAAGGGAGAGGGTTGTTAGGTTACTCTAACTGCAACACAGCACAGCTTTGGCAACACTTCCCTTTCCATCCCTGACTCCTTTTCCTTAGTTTCAGTACTTGTTTGTCTTCTCACCTGTAACTTGACCCTTTTCAAAGTTATACCATCAGCAATCCATGAACTCTTCCCAACAGACCTTTCATTTAGTGTTGAAATACCCATTTTTAATAAAAAAGAAGTAGGTTCATGGATCCAGTATTACAAATTATGAATGGTTTGTCAAAACGAACCTGAACTTTCAATTTTTTTACTGTTCTCAAGATGCAGAGTTTTAACTGTATTTATTTTACTTTTAGAGTCCTAAAATTTATAGGTCAAATGTGTCCAAAGAAAGAACTATCCCTTAAGAAATTTAGTGATTCCATTGTAAAATGTGATTTTCATTTATTGGATCCATAGTTTAATATTAATTGGTGTTGTGGGTTGATCCCAGCCAGCAGCTGAGCACCCACACAGCAGCTTGTTCACTCCCTGCCCCGGTGCAACAGGAGAGAGAATTGAAAGAAAAAAAGCGAGAAAATGTTGAGGTCCAGTTAAAGACGGTGAAGGAAAGAGGGAAAAAAACCACAAGTATTGCAAAGGCAATCATTTTATGACTTCACATCACTCACACATACACATGTATGCACTGGTTTATATAATTTCATGTCCATGCATTAATCACAGATGTAAAAGACATATCTTTAACAAATCTGGAAAAATATACAATGTTTTAAAGAAATGAGACTGCAAAAAGTTTGGAGATGGCTTTTTCTGTCACATGCACTATTTACACTTTCATATGATTTACGTTAATTGAGGGGGAAAAGGTATACTGGAGCTCTCCTTTAAAAATTCAACTTTTTTATGTCTTTCATCCTGTATTGGTATGGCTGGTGGAAGTAAAAAGAGAACCCAGAAGTACCATAGGAAAAGAGGGAATGCTCAGACTAAGCCTAGCAACATGAAAGCACATGAGGTTTTTTTAAACAACTGAATAATCCCATCTTGATTTAGTATAAGATTTTGTAGATGAATTACTGGAGATGAAGTTCCATCAGCAAGATTTTTTCTATTACTCGTTATGATCATTTGCCCCTTTTTCAGTTTTTCTTCTAAATTGTGGTAATATTCTTAGAAATTGTAAGGAATTCAAGAGGATAAGTAGCACTGAATAGTTGAAAAGTTAAATCCATTCATATACAATAAGCTACCCTAATAGTTTGTGACATAAAGCATTTCAACAAATTTTTCTTCATTTGAGAGGGACTTTAGAGCTCAGAAAACAAGCTAAGGTGCTCATCTTCTGGGAACTCCTTTAGAAATCAGGTTATCTAGCACAATTTGCTTGCTTCAGGGTTAGTGAAATCATCTAAATCCATTCTTCATAAGGGTTTCAACAGTACTATGGTGATTGCCACTGGTTCTGCTTTGCAATTAAAGCAAACCTCCATGACATCCATTTGCAATGGATCCTAGAAGATGTCTCGATAGGAATGGGGATATTGCCACTCAGACCATGAAATGTGTTTGCTTGGCTACAAAAGTGATGGGCAGCTGTGTTGACTGTGAACTAGTTACACAGTCCTTCCAGGTTTAACCTGTGTCTGATTGCCACATTGTCTTTCTTCTCCACATTCTGCATTATCTACCAATTTTCACGAGTCTTAACCCTCTGGAAGTTACAACAGAATCAACAGAACAAATGCCTCAAATAGAATTAGAAAGATGTCTCATCTTAAGAATATTGATAAAATACTGGATACAGGTCCACATTTTTCTTCTTGGAGGCAAGCCTTTTTTTAGGTTAAAAAAAAAGAAAGGAAAGGATGAGGAAAACTTCCAGTGCACATAAAAGTACTTCTGAATGACAGGCAATAAGAAAATAAGACCTTTCCATGCAGAACTCCACAAATACAGTCTGAACTAATAGTGTCTAAAATTACTTTGAATACATTGTAACTTTAATTCATTTTTAAATCATGGTCACTGTAAAAACTTCTTGGACCATGCAAACTATCCTGAAATGAACACTCTTTCTCTGGTATTTTCCCAGAGAGATTTTGTCATCAAGCAACCTGGAGGTATTATAAATTTTCATGTTCCCCTTGTTTTCCGTGGCATTTTAAGGTTTATATAACATGGCAGTCTCATTCGCAAGGTAAAGAGGTATTTAGAACAGTCCTGGGCTTGTTGAAGTATACAAATAAGTGTCCAGGTTTTCAACTTTACTCTGCATGAGGTTCTTAACAGTCTCTTTAGGACTTGCTGAGTGCTGGAGATGTGAATTGAAATTACAGCAATTCTAAAAGGCCATGAGTTGATGTAGACGGGAAGACCAGGCAAGTTTTGGTGCCTGCTTAGCTACCAAGATCTGTATCTAGTACCTGCACCAGCAGCCTGATTTTCAGGGAAGGACAACATTCACAGCCTGCGTCAGGCCTAGCTGACAGCTTTCAGACAGTTGTGGCCGTGGGTCAGAGGGGCCCTTCTCTTTTTAACGTCTGTAAGTGGCCTATGTTTATCCATTCATGCTTTTACTTTTTCCTTCCCCCTCCGAATCCAGCGATCATTTTTAACTCGGGCTAATAGGGCTGTATCTGGGATACCATGCTTAATGGACGGGCTCTGTTTCTCCCACCAGACAACAGAGGAGGTATCTGCCTGTTCTTAACCCAGACTCCAGCCTGATGAGTATTAGTGCGTTTTATTCTCATTACAAAGCAGCAGTGCAGCACAATCATTGTATAACAGAAGAACAGGAGAAACAAAAGGATATGCCTGTTGGAAATAAGTTATTTTAAAACAGATTTTTTTCAAGTGTGGCATGCTTTTACTGTAAAAACACTGGATAAAATTTCTCCTTGTTGGAATATCATAGATGATTCAGAATCTGTACTAATTAGTTCTTAAAAGTAACGTCAAAAAATAAATACATTATTTTAATGCTGGCAGATACTTCTGTAAAAAGAGATGCATGACGTTGGTACATACCCACTACTGCTAAACGGTCTTGCAAATTCAAGAAGAGAACTCTGCATTCGAGTCTAATTATACCAAAAGCAGTGTCAATGACACCAGAGTAATCTTGAACAGAACACTCACAAAAAAAATGGAGGTGGTGTTCTGGGACCTTCGATGGTATTAATAAGGGTTTCATCAAATCAAGAGATCTTATTAAAGAGATGTGCTGTATATATCTTAATGACAGACTATTTAAGAGCTTATCAGGATCCCAAATGAGAACAGTAATTACCTTAATGGGATGATGATCCTTTCCAGACATAGGATACTAGCTGTTGGAAGTAATGTCTTTGTCTCCTAATTTTTTGACTTACTGTAATAAAAGAAGAAATGCAATTCCTGTTATAAAAACAAAAATAATCACTCCTTTAAAGTTTAATCACTGTAGAGCTCCATTAAAATATCTGTACTAAACTACTATTTACCTTTTTTTAAGTCTGCACTGAGTTAAAATAGAATTTATTAGATAGGATATACTGCTAAATTGGTAGGGACCAAGGCTATTGCCTGTGTGCCTGCAGTTTAATTCTTGATTGTCTTAGAAGGACCTTCTTTTATATGCAAGAAAATTCCAGTTTTATCCCAGGAGTCTATTTTTTTTTCCAGTCACGTATAATGTATATAGTAAAATTCAGGTTATTTGAGGAAGTGGCAACTAAATCTGTGCTAGAAAAATACTATAAGGATATTTGCAAAAAAGGGTCTGAAAAGAAAAACAGGGAATATGAGTGTCTTTCTGTGCAGATACATGTGTTTAAACATCCTTTACTAGCTATAATGCTTCTTGATTCATCAGGTAACAGCTGTCTTGATCAAATTACTTGCTTCACTAAGATCCAATCATTAGAATAATGTAAAAAGCAAGAGTAACAACCAGTCCCTTCTTTTCTTTTTTCCCCTCCGACTTGAGTAAAGCTGTACCTGACCTCCACGTCAAGAAACCCCCAGAAGAGGACAGCTGCATGAGTAAACCACTGATATCAGTCCTTTCCTGGCTGTAAGTGATAGGTCTGCTGCTTCAAAGTACTTGCAAAGTTCTCCTAAGAAAGTACCTTTAAAAATGAAAAAGGAGAGGGCAAGTTGATCAGCTTTTCCTTGTGGTTTTGACTGGGGCTGTCTTGCTGCTCATTAAGCAATCTCTGTTAAAACAGAGGGAGAGGTATTTCAGGCCCTCACATCACTGCCAAGTCCAAGTGGCATGGGTTGGCTTGGATTTCCCCTGCTGAAAGGTAGCTGTATTCACGGAAGACAGGCATTGTCTGCATGACATATTGTTAGACTCTGGGCTCAATTTGATGCTCCCCTGACCTTGAGATACAAATTGGAGGCGGGGGGCGAGGTCTCAATTCAAAGTGTCTGATGTGATTTGAGGACTCTATAAAAACACTGTGGTATTTCTATAGCATGAAAAATTATTACTCTGCATGTCCAGCGACATATCAACTGGCATGTGGGGATGTTTGAGGGCATAAAGCTAGTTGGAGGGGTGTTGTATGGAGGAAAATAAACCTGGTGCAGTTTTGTCTGAAAAAGTATTGATTTTCAGAAGGGATATCAGAAAGAAATGTCCTTCAAATAGTGCTCCAGCAGTGTCTTAGGGACAGCTTGTTAGAGTAATCCAGATCATAGACAGGAAAGTGAACTATCAGTTAAGCAGTACAGGTGATCAAATGGTTCAGATTATCATTGCTGTATATGTGGTTCTTAACAAAAGACATTTTAACCTCTTAGAAAATTAAGAGCTG
This sequence comes from Psophia crepitans, assembly GCA_013399095.1. Taxonomy (NCBI): domain Eukaryota; kingdom Metazoa; phylum Chordata; class Aves; order Gruiformes; family Psophiidae; genus Psophia; species Psophia crepitans. The sequence goes on along the minus strand of VWZZ01005301.1, from coordinate 299,627 downwards.
TAAATAAATACACCAGAAATACCTTGGTAACTGCCATACAGAAGGAGAGGAAGAGAATTTTTACTTTTTTTTAAATCCAGTTTACTAGTACAATCCCCTCCTCTGATTTATCATTTGTTGAAGTCATTACAGTGTTCCCAACATTCGAGCAGGTTTAAAAAATTCCTTTGTAATCCCATGAATGTGCTTGGGACAAATGAGGAAAATATTACAAATTCCATTATGACAGTAAACATGCAGTAACTTTGCTAAGACCATGTTTATCCAAAATACCTTCACATTTAACTTATAATTCAGAAAAGGTACTGTGTTTTCCATTCTTCCTCTTTTTCATTTCTGAAGACCTGAAAGTTAAGGGAATGGGCACTAGAGGATGGAACTTGCAGTGCAAAGCTGTGTTCTGCACTAATTTTACTTCAACAGCTGGTGACAGATGAGAAGACAAAAAAGAGTTGGAAATTATGTCTTGCAAGGAAGACTAGTTTCCTCTACATGACCTTGCATAACAGTATTTGAGACTACCAAAAAAGCTGCTCTTAAAATACTGGTGGTAAGGCTATGTAGCTACTAATTCAAGAATGTGTAAGGTGAAGATGCAGCAGCATTTTAACTGACCTCAAGAACACTCGCTTTTAATTCAAACCAAACATTAGTAGTCAAGCAATTCATTTTTTTTTCCCATGTCCATGAAGCTATTGACCTGTGACATGGTTTTTATTAGCATATCATTTACATTTCATCCTCAAAATTTCATGTAGTCATTATTCATTAAACTATGAAAGCAAAGATGATGATCAGAAGGAAGGGCTGCCTGTGGGCATGTGTTTCTGATCCAGGTATTGACCAGCTGAAGTGAACCGAGACTGTTTCCTCCTAATCCCAGTGCTGACTGCTTCTGCAAGGAATTGCTGAATTTCTAAAAGACGCAGCAAAACACAATTCCTTTAAAAGGTGTCTTTGGCAGAGGAAGGTTCAAAGTTGCAAAGTGCCACTTGCTCCGGGTGGTATCGCCTCTGCACTGCCGTCCTTGCGGGACATACTCCAACTTACTTCTCACTGCAAGCTTCCATTGAGCCCCAGGAATTAAAAACTGACATGATAAAAGTGTGTGTGGTCCCTAGCTTCTCCAGCTTCCCCCTTTACACTGCTAGAGCTCTGCTTCCTTCTACCTTCAACCTTTTTCTCAGGATGTTTTATGGATCATGTACTTTTTATCAGCTTCCTCTTTGACTTGCACCAGCTCTACTGTTTTGTGGTGTGGTGTGGTGGTTTTTTTTGTGGAGTCACAGTACATTTATTCTGAAGTAACGCAGAAAACAATTTGATGTGACCGATTTTCCTTCACTCTCTTCTCAGTTAAGGCGTGTGTACATTAATAATGATGGAAAGAAAATACTGTTTTCAGAGTTGGGGGTTGGTTGAATTGGTCCATGTATTTGTTTTTCTGATGCAACAGGCATCTGCGTGTTGATGGATTCACGGCCCTGCTCAAGCCTTGTACTGTCAGTAGTGCAGGCGAGATTATAGGCTGGATTTTTGCATTCAGATAACTTATTGAGCTAAACACCTATTGCTTATCTGCAGGCTAACAGTATTTCAGAAGTGTCAACTTGTTTATACTAAAGGCTATATTGGAAGCTTTGTGCTCCCTTATTTACTGCACTCTCTGACTGACAGAATGACTATTTACACATATTTAACTGATACTCCTACCCTCGTCCTATTTCATGACCTTTACACATCATGCTTACCTACAATCTCCTGGTACAGAAAGAAGTTTCAAATATACACGTTTAGAGCAGTCTCTTTCGTGACCATCAGATGGGAATGATATTCTTCTAGAAGCTGCTTTTTTCAGGTTGGTTTTTTTCAGTTTTGTGACATTTTCTAAAGGGGCAAAAGTGATTGGATGAATGGATAATTATCAGTAAGATACTCCCAGCTTGCTCAGCCCCTTCGAGCTGGTAACTAAACCAGTCTTATAAGAAAAAAAAAGGGTCTTTCAAGTCTCCCTTGTCTGACAAAAAGTGTACAAGAGACAATCATTCCGATGCTGAGCTATGATTAATCAAGTCAAAAGAAGAGCTAACCACAAACAAGACATGATAAAAAACCTAGCTAGAGTATGTTACTCTTGTTCTTGTTACTCTTGTCCTGATACTTTCAAGTATCAGGACAGGTCTATGGTCAGATTGTGATCATCTGGATTTGCACACTTTCTGCCCAGAATGGCTGTTTCTTCATCTTCAGGAGGTCAGATTTTTTTCATATGGTTTTTAAGCATAGCTACAAGTGGCTGATATTTTTGTTTGGAGAAAGCCACCTTGATTTCACATGGATCATATGATATCAACAATCATGTCATTTTTCTTAACAAAATAACTACCGTTAAAAGATTCTGAAAGATGAAAGGAAAACTTGGTCATATTAACCCGAAAGGTGTTTGATTATTCATCTTTATTTTCATTCCTCTTAGGAACTGCTAGAGCTTTCCTGGAGTATATTTTTTGCTTATTTACGGTGGAGGATACAATTACAGATCAATTTTGTTCTTAGGCAGTAGAAAGATGTTGTGTAAGCAGAAGGCAACGACAGCTGAAGGTTTTTTATGCGGTTCTTTAATTCACTAATTAAAAAAGATCATTCTAGCAAACAGAACTGCCTCTTGAGATAATGCTTAATGAACATTTCAGTGACTGGATACCTTTAAACTCTGGTCAAGATTGCTACAGTTCATAAGATGGCATTCAACGAGACTGCATATTATAGCATGCAAATTAGTTTTAGCTTTCATCAAAGAATTTTGAACTGTTTAGCATTTTTATATCTCTTGTATTTACATTTCCTGAAATAATTGAATTTGTAACAATTGTATGCCTGCGCAGATCGCTTTAACTGTGTGCATTGATTGTTACACGACATCAGTTTTACTTCATTTATAATAGAGTCTTTTGACATAATGCCTCCATATAGACATTGTTATCATTCTTGTGGGAATCATCTGGTTTGGGAGATATATACCCAGGACTCCTTACAGTGTGACATGTACAATGCTGACTGACTGAATCTTAATAAAACCAGCTTTCTGTGAGAGTAGCCGACGGTTTTGGGAAGACTCCTGGCAGAAAACTCCTAGTAGGGTGTGATGAGGATAAAAAAAAAACCTCATGAAAAGGTAAAAAAAGCAACTCATGAAGATGACTAAACTTTCTTGATGATCTTCATAGATTCCTCTATCTCTTGGAGGGGAATTAAGAACAATACGCTGCCCAAATTAAAAACATAATGATATAAAGCCAGTGGCCATTAATAAACCAAACCAGCTGTTCTTCTCATCTTCTGGGATGCAGTCTGGGGCTTAGCAGCTAATTGCTGATATTGCACCACTACCAGAAAGGGCAGGGGATTTCTGTTGGTTCAGATTATAGAATACCTATTTAGGACGCAATGATCTTTAACATTGAGGAGCTGAGGATTTTAACGTATCATGGGCTAGTAGTTGTTGTCACGGCGGAGACTCACCACATGCTCTGTCTTAGCAACAGGCTCTGTAGGATGGTGCATGTAGCATGCCTTCAGTGAAACAACTGTAGTGTGATATACACTTCATCAAGGGGGTTGGAGGGGAAAAAAAAGCAAGCTCATTAGGTGCAATACATGTAGGAATTTGTCAGATCAGAAGTGACTGAAGATAACTGTTATGGAAATAATACGATACTAATGTAGTTGTTCTTTCTTTTATTGTCAGGATAATTGAAATACTTTAAAGAAAAAGCAATCTCATGGGTATGGAAGCAATGCTCCAGTTTTAACACTCTATTATGCCTCATCTCTTTTGTCTCTTTTTTTTATTATTATTTTTTCAGAGCTCCTAATGTCTGTGCTTAGAAGGGTTGATACAAACTTGGTATTCAATCAGGAAAGAAGGACATTTGAGATAATTTCCTTTCTAATTCATTTGTTATTAATTTTCATCATCAAGATTGCCATATTCCTGTAGATCTTTGGTTCTTCCCATTCACAGAAGTTTTGTAATAGAAGGCCATATTCACAATGTTTTGAGAACCTAACAGTGAGTCCCACCAAAGCACACAGGCAACAATAAGGATTCTTGGTGCTTTTTCACTTGAGCATATGGAATTTAAGATGCACAAATAATTTAAATGCAGCAAATATCATTCACATTTTCAAGTGTCTGGCTCCCAGAGAACCACTGCCTACACAGAGTATATAGAAAAAGACACATGGAAATGTGTTACCCATCAGCCATTAGCTATACATCTGAATCACTGCAGAGAGATTTCTCTATGGATAGTGTTTCAAGCCCCAACTTTGCACCAGATTTGAGATTCCTCCTCTCTTTGATTTAAATGAACCATTAATTTCAATTGGATATGGGCATCTCATTATCATTTTTTTATTTAGGCTTAAGTACAGGACTGTTTTTTCATACTGCATGTTTTGCTAAATGTAAAGTGACAGCAGTATGAAAACTATTTGCCTCAACAGTTTGGCTTTGATGGTGATATGGAACTAACATTTGGATTTGGAGCCCACATTCGTGCTGGTGGTTTTGTTTTGTTTTGATTTCCTCTCATATCACATCAAATCACACTCCCTGAGCTTGTTCTACTTTTCTTTGTTCTTTATCCACATACTCTCTACCGTAATACTGAGGGTTTAATATTTATTTAAAAAATTGCTCACTCTTGGTCTGAAAAAAAAAATTTAGCGTAAAGCCTCACATTTTCTTCAGTTTCACATGTGTTTTTAGTTACTCTTTTAACATGAAAAATTTCACCAGAGATGGAAATTAAATGAAAAATTATTATTTCAAATGGTATCAAGTATAAATATGCGATGTTCCTTTATAAAATAAGAAGGCTGAAATAGTAAAGAAAAATGATCATTGGAAATTATTCTAGTGCCTGCCATATGAAATTATGTCCATTTTGATAAAACCTCCATGAAAACAACAGAAAACTGTGTGAGCAGTGAGCAGCACCAACTAAGGAGTTCTTCAAATATGTTTGCACTGTCAGTCAGGTGCTGCCTTTTGTTTCTGCCCTTGCAGATTGCATATTACCTGGGGCAGCGATTTCTTAATTGGGTGGGATATTCTGCTTTTCACTCAAGGGTGAAGCTGACTTATTTGAATCAGAGGCTGAACCGAAAAGGGATGGGAACTGCTCTTATGACTGCACTTTAGGAGCATGCAGAGCCCAGTCTTCTGCCTTCATTCTCAGGATGACATAAGACACTTGGGTAGAGGACATTGAAATCCAATGTGCATCACTTTACAGTCTTTCACGCTTGCTTTATACAGTTGCCCACATGACAGGGTGAGTGATAAAAGAGCCTGGACAAAATAAGAAACCTTGTTTGTATGTTGCTAGCTGGGCTCGGATCTATGTCCTCTCTGCTGCCTCAGAGCACCTCTCAGAGGTTCCCCAGGCCAGAAGATTTCCACAGCCGTGGAAATGCTCCTCTTTTGCCAGAAGCCTCCTTATGGCACTCTTTATTCCTTCTGTGTATTTTTTTTAGTTTATTGTTTTTAGTTCTCTCCTTTGTCACTTTTGCTTGCTGCCCCAAATGGAAAGCTTGCATTTTTACCTTTTGCTCCCTTTTAGAGAGAAGAAGGAGGGGAAAAAAAATGCTTTTCTACCTTTAACTGGCCTCCTGAATATGCCTCCTATGTAGACAGGGTGGTCATTACAGTTAATGATTGTTCATTGTGCCTAATCTGGTGAGTGGTAAAGAGCTTTTCAGAAAATGACAGAATTCCCCGTCAGTAGATGGAAATAAAAAAAACCACAGACTTTTCACATTAATTTTATACAGTTGACTAGAACCCATAAATTGCACATTGGTAGAATCCTAACTCATCAAAGCAAGGAAATATCTGAAAGTATTTCTCTGAGATAAAAGGATACAAGTGCTTTCTGCACTTCAGTTCTCCAGGAGATTTTGGGTCACTGGCCATTTTCAGTGTTTCCTGCTGTTTCTAAACTTTGTGTCTATAAAGTTCCACAAAACGCATTTTGGGTGCTGAGCACAAAAATGTGGAGTTAAAAAAGTATGGCTATTTTGATTCCCTTTTGTGACAGGGTGCTGAATATAATTATGTACAGTGAACTTGAACTCGGCATACATGAAGTAGGAGACTGAAAATTATCTTTGAGATTCAGTTTAAACTTATAGGGTCTTGAGGGAATATACTGGGAAGCGCTTGTCAGTCTCACAACATCTGCAGCAAGGATGTCTGAGCAGAAGGGCAAATTAGCATATCTTCTGAGAGTGCGAGTGTCTCAGAGTAGCCACAGACGTATAGTGTTAAGAAATGCCTAATAAAATTCAATCTAAACTTGTGTAATCCATTAATCGTCACAATTTGAGCTAGTTAGGTCAGGGTGAACCTTCAATGTGCTGAAGAAGAGTTTACTGTCTTTGACTTGAAATTAACATTATGTGCCCACGATCCTAGTCAAACTAACAAACAAAAAGACCCCAGTCCTTAATGAGCAGTGTCTGAAGATAAGTAGTTTCGATTCTGCTTAGAATTTGGCAGCTTTGAAAGTTCAGATCCTTTGCTATTTGGAACAATATAAGAGAGCTGCCATTTGTGCTTAAAAAAAAAAATCTCATGAGAGCTAACTGCAGGCGCTGTGAGACAGTCAGATCGATTGCCTACACTCATCAGAGGCATAGTGTGGGGGATCTTTGCCCCAGCTGGTGCTCTGGGGAAATAAGGCAGGAGAAGGGATCGGTCTAACACCTCTCCTGGGGACCATGAGTAAGGCAGCTCCTGGTGTGTCTGTGCTGGCCCACATGTTGGTCAGCCCTACTGAGCACTCCCACGCGCTGGGACCACAGTGTGCAGTACAGGAGAGACATGGACATACTGGAGCAAGTCCAGCAAAGGGCCTCTAAGAGAGATGAGGGACTGAAGCATCTCTCATATGAGATTACAGCTGGGAGTGTTCAGCCTGGAGAAGGGAAGACTCAGGGGAAAACTCATCGATGTGTGTAAATACCTGATGGGGGAGACTAAAGAAGACAGAGCTGTGCTCTTCTCACTGGTGCCTGGTGAGACCATGCGAGGAAACTGGCACGAACTGAAATACAGGAAGGTTGATTAGGAATAAGAAAGGACTAGTTTACTGTGAGGATGGTCAAACACTGGTACAGGTTCCACAGAGACACAGTGGAGTCTCCATCCTTGGAGATATATTCAGAACCCAATTGGGCAAGGTGCCTGATGCAGCTGACCCTGCTCTGAGCAGAGGGTTGAACAAAGAGGTCTCCAGAGACACCTGCCTGAGGAATCCTCTGTGATTTGGTGCACTAGGGAGCATGTTCCACTTCAAACATGGGTCCTCTGCAAGAGGGGAGCCAGCCTCCCTCCTCTGTGGTGTTATGGACAGGCTTTCAATTGGAGGATAGTATAAGCATGTAGCATCAAGGAAAGAAAGGTGGTGGGTACACAGACATATATCCCAGGTGCTGCAAGCAGAGTGGTTTGAACTAGAGAGCAAGACCTGCACACAGGGTCCTGTGGCGAGCTGGGGGTCGGCCTCTTCTCACAGATAACTAGTGACAGGACAAGGGGGAACGGCTGCAAGTTGCACCAGGGGAGGTTCAGGTTGGAGATGAGGAGAAATTTCTCCTTGGAAAGGGTGGTTGGGCATTGGAACGGGTTGCCCCGGGAGGTGGTGGAGTCACCGTCCCTGGGTGTGTTTAAAGAAAGGTTGGATGTGGTACTTAGGGACATGGTTTAGTGGGTAATAGATTATGGAGGGGGTGGTTGGGCTGGATGATCCTTGAGGTCTTTCCAACCTTGATGATTCTATGATTCTTCACAGAACCAATCTGTAAATATTTCATGCTAGGAAGAAAGCAGTGACATGGGATACCCTATTTCCTTCTTTCCACTCCAAATCTCTGCCCCACAAAAAAACACTACATATGTAGAAGTTCTGCGCATGCACATATTTTTCAAGTTGTAGAAAGCAAACTTGTTACAGCAAGCAGGTAACAGTGAAATCTTTAAGAAATTGCCTCTTTAGAGATCCAGCAAAATTCTAAAAGGATGGTTCAACAATAAACATTCTGGGACACGAGAAATGTTTAATTTTTAAATTGCTGTCACAACTTTTTCTAACAAAATCTTTCAGATTTTAAAGCCTGTTAAATAAATCTTTCCTGTGTCTCAAGTATATGCGTTGGAAGTGCTTGAAAGATTTTTCGAATATTCCTTATAGATTTACCTGTTCCCTGATACAAATCTCCGTGATGGGACACTGAAACCTTTGCTCACGCAAGCTGTCATACCACTACCAGCAGAGCTATCTCTGTGTCAAAGGCACTACGCTGAGGTAAGGGTTTCCAGTACAGAGCCTCCGGAGACCCGTGAAAAGGAATCCTTTCAGAACGATGTACAGAAAACTTCTCTATAATCTTTATTTTATTGAAATAGTTCTGATTTGACATAACCATGGTAATTTCATCTTCTGAAACAAAATCACTGACAAGACTTTATATGTCACAGGGAAATTACTTTAGCAACGAATAGTTTGCTGCTGTTCCAGGTATGTACAAGGGTAGGAGTATGACCCTCTTTTCCAGTTCATGCCACAGGCTATAAAGATATATTTAGTAAGGTAAAGCATCCAATGTTATTTCTGAGAACTGATTATTCTTTACAAAGTAATTGGCTTCTGGCAAATTGTGTATATAATGAGTAAACTGAGAAAGGAGCATTTAATTCACCCACTTTGTGACCTCATCCTGATTTTCCAGCCTACTTTTTGACCTTTGCTATTGGTTCCTCTCAGTCATTTGCCAACAACATGAGCCCTCTTCATTTGCATCTCCTGCACCTACCTTCATCATGATTTATCCCTCACTTCTTGCTGCAAAGGAAATGCTGGCCCTGCTGCTGTTTGTACGCCAGGGCAGAATAACATGTAACAGCACATAAAAAAGCAGCATTCACAGATATTTGATAGTGTCATGAAATAATCTGAAGATCATTTTGCCTACAAATGGTGAGCAAAATCCTAGCACTACTGAATCAAAGGAATTTCTCCCATTGACGTCAGCTGAGCCAAGACTGTAGCCCAGATACTCCCATAGATTCATTACTCACAGAGAGCCACAACTATTTAAATCCATAAAAAATGAAGCATTGACTATTTTTCCAAAGAAGAATATGAAGTAAATAGTAATGACATAATAGAAAATGTCAATGGAATAATAGATTTTAAGCTCACAACACTGTTTTTACACCCTTTTCTTGTTTTGTTTGAGGTTTTGTTTGTTAGGTTTGGAGGGGAGGTGCTAAAATAGTGTGGCTTTTGGCACTCTGATTTCTGTATGCATTTGATTATGCAGGTCTAAATACAGAATGATATTTGACAATAGGTCTCAAGGCACCATAAAACAAAACCAGTGTCTCTTTTACACAGGACACTTTTGTATAAAAGAATGCTTCTTTGTAAAAAAAAAAAAAGTAAAAAGATACATTCTTTTTTTAATACAGTGTGTCAAATTGGCTTAATTTTCTTATAATTAATCATATTTTCGTTTGGTCTGTGGATTCTGAAAATCATTACTGAATACATAAAACCTGGGATTTTTATGATTAATGTTGACTAATCAAAGCAAAAACAGTTCTGCTCAGAAATAACTCAACAAGCAATGGTTTCTCCTCTGTACTCCCTAGCAGCAGAGGAAGTATACTTTTAAGAGAGTACTATAATCTAGTTTTAGTACAAATAGTGAAATCATTTAGGAAATTAATCACTGTTCTCAATCTTCTTTTAAAGAGCTGCCTTCCCCTGCCCCAATATACTGTGCTCAATTGCCTCTTGGTTTTGAAGGGTGTTTTTTTTCTATCAGCTCATGCATGCAGTTGAAGAAGTTTAACCATCTCTGTACTCAGAAAGGATGTTTCATATATTGCATTTTTACTCACCTTAAGTAGACTGTTGCAGTGATCTGGCATTTGAATTTGAGCAAATTATGCTGAATAACAAATATAGCAATTAATCAGAGGCTTCCTTAGGAAGCAAAAAAATGAGGATAATCAATCTTCGAACGTTCTACCTTACCTTGCAGTTTTGCACTTTTGATTAACACATCCACCGCAAACCCCTGTTGTGCCTAGCAAATCTCTATTTCCAAAGCTATCCAGCAGAAATGGGACAAAATCCTAAAGATCCAGATTTATTTATGCAGAATTCAACATCTGTTGAGGCTCTTGAATTGGGAGCCATGACTCTTTTTAAAATGTGAGTCATCTTCTAGGCTGACCATGGAAGGCAACTGTATTCCTAAATTCCAGAGGTTCCTACAGACTGACTGCAACTCACTCCATAAATTTAGTTGCAATGAATTTGGGACCAACTGTCTTGAATTACATTTGCAAATTCTGTCTAGTGTCTGAGTTTCAGAAAGTCACTTTAAAATTCAAAAACCTGGAGACTGACCCCTGTTGTGGTCTATACTCCATTCCTTCTCTCCTTCTCCAAGCCTGGAGAGATACCTTTTATTAAAATTTGGGGTAGCTTTCTTAAAGCAGACTCATGCATCCAAAATTACTGCAGCTGACACTTACGTTCTGCACTGTGGTTTTTACTTGGAAATTATGAAAATTGAAGCAAGATATTTAGGAAAAAAATTTGTCATGATGTGAAAATTCATCAAAAAAGTGACTTGTGAGACAGAAATGTACAAAAGCATGACATTTCTGTTTTAACTTAATCACAGCCTTCTCTGAATTTCAAAGATAGACTTTAAGTTTTATCCTGCATTTAATATATTAATTCAAATTGTAATGGCTTCTTTTATTTAGCCTTGCCTATAAAATGTTTATAAAATAACTAATTTTTATATATCCAGTTACTCAAATATGACTCATGCTTTACATTTTCTAATTTGCATATTACCCTTTTTCAAACTGGATTTCCATTCTAGCAGTTCAATCCGATTCCAAAAGAAAATTCAGATTACTGACTTAAGATTTAGCAACCTTATCATTCTTTCCTTTAATTAAAGTAGCAAGATAACAATGATTCTCTTGTCAGGCAGCTGTGACCTCAGGTTTTGTTAGCACCATGTGATTTTGCTGAAATTGGATTGAATCTTTGACAGTAAATAATGACCTTCACTGAAGAACATTCCAAAGTCTTTGTTAATGAGGATCTGCAACTTATTCCTTATGTTAATTGTGCAATTTTATGCCTTTATATTCCATTACCTACTGTTTTCTTTCTTGGCATGTGAACTATTGTGCTTTTTTTGTATAAAACTTTTCGGGTTGGTTTCTACCACTAGCCTTTGCTCTGATATCCATGAGATGTAGTTTATGAAAATACATTTGAAATTAAAGAAAGACACAAAGTAACCAGACTTCTACTTTATTCGCTTGTAAAACAATACCTCCGAAACCACTTTTCATTGTTCATGCCATGGCATTAAGCACTGCAGTTTAATGTTATGGTTCATAGTTACCTGTCTAACCTAGAATGGAAATGCGTTGAATCTATATTTATACTTTTGTTTAATGCCAGATATGTTAGTACAACTAAAGAGATCAGTATTTGGTACTACACTAAATCATGGTTATTCAGACTTTTTATGATTTGCTCCTCTATTTCATGATCTGCTTCCTCTATTTTCAACTTCTCTGGGCAACCTGTTTCAGTGTCTTACCACCCTCATTGCAAAAAATGTCTCCTTTCTGTTCAATCTAAACCTGCCCTCTTTCAGTTTAAAACATTTGCTCCTTGTTCCATCACTACAAGCCTCATTAAAGATTCTTTCTCCATCCTTTCTATAAGCCTCCATATATTGAAAGGTGTCCCTGGACCCTTCTCCAGACTGAACCACCCCAATTTTCTCAGCCTTTTTGCACAGGTGTTCCAGAACTCTGATCATTTTCATAGCCCTCCTCTGGACCTACTCTAACACATCCATGCTTTTCTCGTACTAGGGGCCACAGAAGTGGATGCATGACTCCACATGGGGTCTCACACGAGCAGAGGGACCTGCTAGTCCAAGATATGATTGGTTTTCTGGACTGTAAGCCCACATTGCTGGGTCATGTCTAATTTTTCATTCACCGGTATCCCCAAATCCTTCTCCACAGAGCTGCTCTCTATCCATTCATTCCCCAGTCTGTATCAGTATTTGGAATTGCCCAACCCCCCAACAAAGTTGCAGAACTTTGTACTTCCCTGTTGATCATCATGAGGTTCACATGGGCCCACTCCTCAAGCCTGTCAAGGTCCCTCTGAATGGCATCCCGTCCCTCAAGCACATTAACTGCACCACTCAGCTTGGTGTCAAACTTGCTGAGGGTGCACTCAGTCCCACTGTCTATGCCATTGATAAAGATATTAAATAGTGCTGGTCCCAGTACAGACCCTCAAGAGACACCACTTATTACTGGTTTCCACTTGGACAGTGAACCATTAACTGTAGCTCTTTGGATGCAGCCATCCAGCCAATTCCTTTGCCATCTAACGGTCCACCCATCAAACCCATACCTCTCCAATTTAAAGGTAAGAATGTAGGGGGGGACCATAGCAAAGGCCTTACAGGATTCCAGGTAGACAACATCTGTAGCTCTTCTCTTGTCCATTGATGCAGTCACTCCATTGTAGAAAGTCACTAGATTAGTCAGGCACAATTTGCCCTTGGTGAAGCTATGTTGACTGTCTCTAATCACTTCCCTGTCTTCCAAATTTTGATGTATCTTCCAGGAGGATCTGCTCACTGATCTTACTGGGCACAGAGGTGAGGCTAACTGGTCTGTAGCTTCCAGGGTCCTTCTTTTTATCCTTTAAATAAAAAAGGGTATGACATTTCACTTTTTCCAGTCACTGGGGACTTTGCCTGATTGCCGTGACTTTTTGAATATGATGGAGAGTGACTTGGCAACGATGTCAGCCAATTTCCTCAGGACCCTGGGATGTATCTCTCCACACTCGTGGTCACTAGTTCTTATTTATTGGAGGGGGTACATTTTCTTTAATCTTCCTTTTCTGCCAAATGTACCTGTGGAAGCCCTTATTATTCTTCGCATCCCTTGATAAATTCAGCTCCAACTGTGCCTTAGCTTTCCCAATCCCATCCCTACATATCCTATATTCTTCCAAAGAGACATATCCCTGGTTCTACTCTCTATGCATTTCCTTCTTACATTTTAGTTTGACTGGGGGGTTCTTACTCAGCCGTACTGGCCGCACGCCTTTCTTTTCTGATTTCCTACATGTGGGAATTGAGAGCTCTTGTCATCTAAGAAAAATGTCCTTAAAGAGCTGACAGCTCTGTTCAGCTCATTTATTCCTGAGGGCAGATTCCCAGGGGCACCCATCCACCCATTCCTTAAACAACTGAAAGTTTGATCTCCTGAAATTCAGGGTTCTGACTCTACCCTTCACCTGGCCCATATCCCTTAATATTGTGAATTCCACCAAGGCATGATCACCGTAGTCCAGGCTGCCACCAATCTTGACATCTCTAATTAGTCAGACATGTTAGTAAGCAACTGGTTGCCTCTCCAGTGAAGACTTAATGGGGCAAAGATGAGACTATCAATGGATTGAGCACTGAACCCAGGGATGCATATTAAGGCATGTGGGAATACCGTCTTGTTTGCACCTTGTACATGTGCCCTGGCTACATTGCAAACCCACATCAGCGAAGCCTGGTCTCAGTGTTGTGTGGCTACACTCACCACCAGTGAGTGGGATCTATTTCACACACTAAACATAGAAAATTGATGCTTAGAATACATGAATGTGTCCTTGGATATTTTCTGCTGAGAGGTGTTTTTTAATCGGCGTCGTGCACTATGTGTTTACCTCAATTTCTCTTCAACTCTCCTTCAGATTCTTCTCGTTGGACTCGTACTTCCTTTTTTTATCACTTTGCATCCTCTCTGCATCTGAAGTCCACTTGTGTACACTCTCCTCACCCAAGAATGTTTTTAAAAGAAATTAATACCACTTTTTGTCCTTTCAAAATACTACCTTCTGTTAGTGGTCTGTATGATTTATCCCCTCCTGCTTCCACCAAGGTTTTCTTTATCAAATCTCTTTAGGGAGTAGTAGCCAAGAAGCCTGGATTGCCATTTTTTCTATGTTTTCTTTGCACAGTGTAGTGTTCAAGCCCAATGGGGTTCAAATGACTGCCATGATAACGTTATTATTAATAATAAAAAACATTGTAAGTTTTTCATTAGAATTTAATTATCTTTCCTTTCTTCTTATTAGTCGTAATCCCCAAATTTTTCCTTCTGTTTCCATTCAGCTGCGGTTTTGGTTTCTCTTATTCAGTTTGCAAATCAAATTATGTTTGTGGAAGGACTGAAAGGTCAGAAGCCTGATACTTGAACAGATTCAAAACTGACAGGACCTGTTCATAGTCCTCTGTCCCTGAACATAAACAGAAGAGAAGCCACAAGGAGAAGGTAAGGCGTACCGTGTACAAGTTGCACTGGCAGAGGTTTTATCTTGGTATAAGAAAGGAAGTTTTACGCTGAGAACAATCAATCATTGGCATAATCTCACCAGAGATGTGGTAGATTCCCCATCATTGGAGGTTTTCAAGATGCATTTGGAGATGGTGCTAGATAATCTCATGTAGGCTCCCTTTCCCATGAAAGGTGATCTTTCAAGGTCCCTTTCAGCCTGGGCTGCTCTATGGTTCTGTCATTCCATGATTCTGACTTTCTACATTATTTTTTTCCTTATAGAATTAAAACTTTAAAAAAGCAAAAATGCTGGCTTAACTTAATGAGGCCTTATTCCCTTGAGGGTCCTAACTGTGGTATTGTCTGATCAGGGTTACCCTTCAGGGGTTCTTGGATGGAAAATCCATCGACCAATTTCAACTAAATTCAGCAGGCAGGTAGTTGTGAGAAAAGAAGTTAGAGAAAAAACGAGGAAGTGCAACACACCAGCAAGATGCACTGGTATAGGGAAATGTCAGAAAGTAACTGATAGACACACTGGACCTCATTAGTTCTGCTACTCATGAAACATCCATTGATAGCTAATATTTTACAATAATGTATTGCTGTTGAGTTAAATAGCTACACAAGAAACCCCTTGTTTATTTGGAATTATGTACTGAATTAATGAGTTGCAAATTGCAAACCAATTCAGCTTCAATAAATATCATTATGAGCAGCACCAGGTTTACCTACACAAATGTTCAAAACAAAATTATTCTGTGAGTACAATAAGATTTAGAGCACAGTTATGCTCCCTAAAATATAAGTACTTAAGAAGAAGCTTACCATATGTTTAAAATTATCTGTAGTTGCATTTATGATCTGCGATAACAGTGCATATATTTTCTGGATTGCAGCACTTTAGAGGTTTTCCATTTTATTTTTATAGTGTTAGTGTACAATTCACCTCTAGCAATTTATAGTAAGGCTTTAAAAATTCAAATAATAAAGAGTTTCTTTCTATGGCTGTGAGTAGTAATTTAACTTTACATTAAAATGCTCACTACAGAGAAGCCAAAAATAGATATTGCTGACAAGTTTAATAAACTACATTTGTGCTTCAGTGCAATGCCAAATTCTACGTAGGGAATCCTGTTCTAGGATTATCCTGGATGTTATTTTCAAAAAAGGAATTTATGGTAACATGTTTACTCACGTACAGTATGGGACTTGATTTTCTTGTCTGAAAACAACAGAGAAATCTAAGGCACTGCTAATCTGCAGTTCCTGAAAGTGTGTTCTCCTAACCTGGGGACTTAATTAATTAATTAACCTGACCTTTGCATGTGATTCTCCTCCTCTTTTCTCTGGTAACTCTGCATAGAAGTAAGAAGTCAAGGAATGTTTCCATATGGATGACGTTACTTGCAAGCGCTCATACTTCACAGAAAGACAGCTATGGCCAGAGAGAAAAACCACCTATGTAGATTTACCAATGCTGTGGCTGTATTGAGAATTTCCATCAGTGTAGGGGAGAGACTCCACAACTCAGCCTGCAAGCCATCCACCTCATAACGTTTATGGGCAGGCAGGCAGTTGCATGCCAAAGGATCTCCTTGACATCCATCAACATTTGCCATGCTCACTCAGCTGTTCACTACAGCACGTGACCTGAGCCATGAAGTTAGAGATGCTTTTCTGTGAGAGAATGCGACACAGAAAAATAAACTATGCTGTACAAACCCAACCACTCAGTATTCAAAAATGAGGTGCAAATTTACTTTAAGAGATTTGAAAAAAAAAAAAAGATTGTGAGTGTCTGTCAGGGTGATGCTCTTTCTCTGGGAATCCAGTATAAAATATTGGATCATCAAGATGTAGTGTCGTCAGAAGCCTGTATTGCTGATTAGCTACTTACAGCAGTTTGTATTTGTGGATGTTTTGGGAAGAACTCCCAGGGAATGGAAGGAAGCCCTGCAGGCACTGCTGGAGATCTTTAGTGCCAACTGATTGTTATAACAGAAAGGAATCATTCTTTATAACCTATTTGTCTCAAAAGCAAATCATTATGTTCAAAGTAGTCATTTGTCTTTCCTGTCAATGGAGATAAACAGATAGCTTTGGAGGGCTGTTAAAGTCTTCTTGAGGTAAGAGGCCTTAGATAGGTCAGGTGAAGCATTAGGGAGAGTTTATTTCATTCTGTCATCAATCATGAAAGAAATCAGAGTTGTGTAACTCACACGTGATACCCAACGCTTACAGATCTAGAAGGAAGAAGAGCTAAATCCCACCTGAGATCTCTGTTGAATGCAACACGAGTTTAGTCACAGTTACTAATTTACATTAACACATCTATGTTGTAGACATGTACGTATATATAAATTCCACCAAAGGCATCCAAGAGCATGCCTCAATGGTACCGACCAAAAATGTAAGGAAAGATATCTTCAATGCTAGAGCTGTTTCAGTAAAATTAGGTATTTTGAAATATCTGTCGTAGTTATCAGCCTGGGTTCCACACTGCCTTGTTCGTATCTGCTTGGTTTGTAACCATTCAAGAAAGATTGCAATCACTGAAAAACAGGAATATGCAATATCTGGGAATTATAAAACCCATAAAAACCCATAAAAATTAGATTCTAGATTTGCTATATTTTCACTTACAGAAAAATACCACTTCTGCTTGTATTGATAAGAGCTGGGTTTTTAAATAATGTATTTTCTGCCTTTTATTGATATGCTGCTAGACTGAAAATGGCACTTTAGCTTTTGAATGAAGAGGGAAAAAAGATATTTCTGATAAAACATGAAGTCTTTCTAAAATATTCATTTTTTTCTGTAAAGTATCCATCTGATAAAGAATATGTGATAAATTTATGTGGCAACAAACTTTTATACTTACTTGTTTGAGATTAGTTTACAATTTGCTCCTGAATTCCCCTTTAGGAACTGTGCACCCACTGATAAACTCATGATAATTCAACAGATTACACCTATATTATATGCTATTTCTTATAAGTATAGTTACTGAGCACAGATACATGCAGATTAGATATGCATCTATAGGTACACCTTAATGTTCAAAGGGGAAGGCTTTCATTCTTGTGCAGACAGACAGGTGTTCTTTCTTCTGTTAAGTTAAAAAACTTTGCATAAAGCAAGAGTGAATTATTTTGTCATTACTAATGAATACGATAAAAAGACATCACTGTCCACCCATGGAGCAGTCTGTCTTCTCCGCTTTTTATCGTCATTGAAATTCAGTTCAGCATCCAGCTGGAAACTTTTCCCCAGAGTCTATGATTAGAAAAGTCAGTATTCTGCCAAAGCGTTTTTTAAATTCTCTGTTTCAACTTTATTACATGATATCAGACAACTTCAGAAACCTTTAACACCCAGTTTAATACTTCATAATTGTTCTCGGTGAGTTTGAGCATTTCTATCGTTCTCTCCACAGGATTTCCTCAGACATCCCAAGAGCCAGATTAACACATGTATTGATGGAAGGCTTCACCTGCCATAGTGTTTAATAGTGCCCCATCAAAATCAGAATGTGTAGTGGGACATTTAGGAGACTATAAATCTTTATACCCTTAGAGTAAAACACTCACTTAATGTATCTTTGACTATACCTGTTATGTCCCTTCCTCATCTCAACTATCTCATTCCTTTCTGTAAGCAACTCTTTGGAGTTTTTTGGAGATTTTTTTGAAACCATATGAACTACAGAATCTTGATGCTCTGGATTTGCAAAAAAAAAAATGTATTGTATTTCAATTCTAACATTTGCATTTGTCCTTTTTTCTTTTTATTCCCCCTCTTACTTTATTCTTTATTTCAGAGACTGTCACACATAAGAAATTGTGCTGGCACCTAAAAGGCTGGATGACTTTAATGAAATCAATTTCTTTAGGGTGCTTGTACCTTCCAGCCCCTACAATAAATCCAAAGTACAGAGAGGTATGTTAGTTTTCTGATGAACAAATACTATTTTATATAAATAAAATCACAGTGCTGAAAAAAAAGAAAAAGTAAGCTTCATTCTCAATCCTTTGTGAATCAAAATACGTAACTGCTTAACCATTGTGAAAACAGGGCCCTGATCTTAAGCCACACCAAATTCCTGCCGCTTCAGTGGATTAAGATCTCTGTTAAGACAAATATTCGCACAGGCATAGTTCTATTGGAGTTCTACTGCATGAACCAGGGTCCTCAGCTGACTGACTAAATAAAGCTAATACTTTCAAAATCAGGTCCAGAGTGACTTGTTCCCCAAAATAAGTGGTTAAATAGGAAGGAGCTCCCAGGAACCCTACCTTAATATGCTCTGTAAAGTTGCTGCTGTTGTTTCCAGGATCTAAATAGTAGACTTTATCTGTTGGTCACCTTTTCTACCACCTGCACTCTCCTTCCCCAGAGAGTATGAAAGCTCAGATATACCTCCACGTTCCTCCCCCACTGAAATTAAGAGAAGGTTTGCTGTTAGTTTCAGTGGGACTGAGCCTTTGCTTTGCGGCATCCAGATTTAGGTATGCTGTCAGTCTTTGAAATACGACTCTGGTTTTCCGCATTGATGATCCCTTTTTCCCAAGTGCTGATTGCAGGCTGTTTTAGTGGCATTTCATTACAGACTCAGAAGGACATCTCCTCCAAGAGGCTTTTTTTGTGTGTGTGTTTATGGTCCAGAGTAGACAGTGTAAAGATAAAGCAGCAGAAAGCAGCTGAAGTCTAGCTTGAACTGCATATTCCTGAAAGTCACACATCCCCTTGCCCGAGCCGACACAAACATCTTCTTTTCAAGCAAAATAAAGTTCTTAAAACTTTAGGCTGGTATTGATATTGAAAAAAAAATCCTGAAGGAACATGTGAATGCATTAGCATAAAAATATGTAAAAGGCATGCTGCAAACTGGAGCTGTCTGCTTTCAAAAGCAGGCTAAAGTGTTTGGACAGTCACACCAGGTAAAGAGTCTGCTGCTGCAGTTGCTTTTGTGGCTCCTACTACTGCTCCTTTGAGAAGTCATTATGTAAAGCTTGCTTCATACTCTTTTTCTACTCCTTTTGCAGCTGAAATGTAGTGCTGACACATTTTCTATTTATACTTTTTTATTATTTCTACTAAGACAATGAGCTCTTCCAGTTTTCTTGAATTTGTTGTCCCAGGCATGTGAGTACCTAGACAGAATGCAAGGGACAAGGTTTAATTGGATCACAACATAACTATTTAATTAATTTGCAGTCCATCAAGCAATAAATTTACCAGTGCAGTTCCTTTCTGACTGGCTTCCAGCTGGTGCAGCTCAACTGTCTTCTCACAGCCCACCGGCCTATGTCCTTTCACAGCTAGCCTGTTCTGAAGCCACTTTATCTTATTTCCAATTTTAAGGTTAACAGACTGAGGAAAGACGATTATATCAGATGATGAGAGCTCATCTCCTTTCTTGTCTTCTCTAGGGAATGCATTCTCCCAAATCCACCTCTGTAAGCTAACAAAGTGTCTCATATTGAAGACCTCTCAGACATGGGTGATGACCTTGAGTTCCCCTATGGCTCATTATAGCTTGTGGCTTCTGCTCTCTCCTACTGTATAGATTTATAGATTTATAATAGGGTATTTGGAAGGGTTGTGAGGTTGTGGTTTGGAAGGTAAATGGAGTTGATGTTATATTACAGTGTTGTCTTAATCAGGGCTGGCGAGGCACAGGATGACAGGAAAGGATTCAGTGGCCCGAGAAATGCCTTTCCAGCTGAACACACCTCTATCAGATAACTGCCTATCATGAGCAATAAAACAGGCAGGACAACAGATATCTTGATTTAAGTTACCACAGTTTAGATGCTCTTCAGTGCTTGTTATAGAGTGATATAATGGAAAAATCTATTCTTTATTATCAGGAAAACCTGTTGTGACCAGGAATGCATTACTGTGACCAGTAATGTCCCTTAGGATAATAAATACTTCAGTATACAGAATAATGTGAGACTTGTTAGAGCTTTTTTTCTGCCTTAACATCCTGATGCCTACCTAAGTGTGTTTTATGAAAATCTCTTGGAAAGGGTTTGATAAAACACAGGTTTTCATAGGGAAGGTCCTGTCACTCGAAGTAGAAAGATGTCTCATATCGGTCAAATGTCTCTGTATCAGCACAAAGCTTCTGATCTTCTGCAGAACAAGAATGCAGAATCATAAAATAATATCCGTACATAAATCGGTACAAATAGTAGTTCCAATAGTGGGACTGTTTTCTACCAGCTTTGATAATTATCTCGGATATTCCAATAATTGACCATTTTCCATAATGATTAGTGAACACTAAATATCATTCCTAGTTTTTGCCTTTGGAAAGCAGAAATTATTCACTTTGTCAGATGCAAAACCATGATCCCTCAAAAATCCCCTGGATGATATGTTCCTAGCCAAAGCTGCTTTAATGCAGATGTTACAGGACATGTGTATATGCACAGCACAGCAGAGAAGATTTGTACAACATGTCACAAATTACCAGGGAGGACTTAAATTGTCATTTCAGGATATCCTCTGACCTTTCTGATTTCATGATTAACTTGCTTTAAGTGTTTTCTTTAGAAGGCTTTTGATACAAAGTCAATGCAGATTTGGTTTTTTTTCTTTTATGCATGTACCTCAATATTTACTAAAAAGCCCAATTGTTTAGATTTATAAATTCTATTAGAAATTTTAAGAATCATTAGCCTCATAGCATTTAGGTACACTAGGAAATCCAGGACAGCTGTCTGTACATTTTAGGCATGCTTTCATACGATACTAAGCCACAGGTGCTGTAGCTAGTACATATAATCTAGCAATTTGGTCTGTAAAAGGTACGAAAGATTTAGCTGAGCTAACTTCCACTGAGTAGCTAAAACTAACTGACCTATTTTCAGAGATCTCTGTAGCATTATGAGAAACTAAAATTGTCTTAAAAAAACAACTCAAAATGGGAACTGTATCCATCTTATTAGGAGCCTGTATGGTGTGTGCATGATCTTCCAACAAAATTTACTCAGTAACATGGACCACACATCCTGATCTAAAGATGAGCTTATGGAGCATACTGAGGTTCACTTGTGGAAAGGGAATGTAGTGTGTGCTATTTTAAAATGCTGAGGTAATTTAAGCTGTAAGCAATGGCAAAAGTTTAGAAATAGTCATGAGTTAAATCTACTTTTGCTCTTTTTTCTGTGTTATTTTATTTTATTTTATTTTTAGAAAAAACTAACAACATGAGCATAACTGTATTGTTACAGACTTCATGCGTGTTAGGGCTCCGTTTGCAGTCTCTTTGTGTTCATGGCAGCATCTAGATAGAGTTAATGGGTTTGGATCGGGTGATCTGGCCCCAAAATTATGGGGCTGTTTGATTACCTACAACCTTGCATATATATAACTGTGGAGTCCTAACACTTTTTTAGCTAGGTTTCCAATCCCATTCACCATCTGTGTTAAGTGACCCAGCTGTGCAGACACCTACGAGCCCTTTCCCCTAGGGATCAACAGCTAATTAAAATTATGACTGAAAATTGTATCGTCAAACAAAGCAGTATGTGATTTTGTAAAGGAATTTTTCATACACAAAACAGTCAACGTTTCCCCACCCCCAACAATAATAGCTGTATTTCTAATGCGGAGAAGCCCAGCTTCCTCCAGCACCTTCTCATTTTGATGTCCTTGTTAATCAACTCCCAATGACAGCAATTCCTTCGTTCCCAAGTCACAAGTTTAGGTTTAGTATCTCTTAATTGCTCTTAAGAGTGGACCATTTTTAACCATATGAAAATAAATGTAGAGTTTTCTCAACTAAGAGCAAAAGCTTTATATTGTTTCTTTAAAAAAGAATTCCATTGGTTTTATTTTCTTACTTGTTCTTTTATCAAAGACTATGATCTAAGCATAGGCATTCATGCTAGAAGGTGTAGCACAGATAAACTTTATGACATTTATTTTAAAAAATACATCCCTACCCTATATGTTTATAGAGGTTGGAAAAGAGGAAATCCAGACATCTAAGACTGGATATTTTATGCTTTTCTTGTTATGTAAATGAATTTAATAGTTTGTGTACCTACTCCTTGAATATTAGCAAATGAACTATATACTGTATTTCTTGGTCTTATTTTGATCCCATTTTTATGGGCAAGAAGTGAGTCTACTGAAGTCAGTGAAGTGTCACAAAAGGAAAGCTAGTGCAGATGAAATCAGTTTAGTTTTGCTCGCCAGTTCTCCACATTCACTTTAGAATAAGTTCATGCTGAATTGCATCAGTAATCTCCATAAGATAAAACTTTAAATTTAAGAAAAGGAAGCTTCACATGGATAGCATCTGGAAACATTTAATGATTTCTTGAATTTGAATGAAAATGTAAAGCTTCACATAAACCAGTTTAGCTCAGCTGAGTTGACTTGGTGCTTAAGCTCCCTGAGTGAAACATGTTATTCTACAAGCATGGATTTGAAAGTGTTTTCCCTAACCATGGCATATATTGACAGGTACTGTGCACTATGTTGGCCACTGTGCAAACATCTTAATATTTACATTTAAGGCTTTTTCCCTTTTAATGGTCTAGAAATTACTCTAAATTAACTTCTAGGAGCAGGGTATAAATTGTAAACACACAGAATCTGACTTTCTTGGAGCAGCTACCTTCACTGACATATGGAAGAAATTGGCTTCATTTTGGCAATTAAAGCAGTCATATTTCAAATATGGTTACTGGCCATTAGCACAAATTACCTTGGACTGGACAAATTTGCATAATACATTTTTTGCCAGGAAAATCCATTACAAGCAACTTGCTTACTGGGTTATTTAGGTTACAAAAGGCAGCATAAAAAAAGTTACTTAATATAAAAGAAATTAAATAACTATGATGACCGTTCTGTGATGACCAACAAAGTAATAGACTAGTAATGTGCAGATAATTCACAATTCCAGTCTGAACCCAGTTGTTGCAGCAAGTTGAGTGATTACTCTGCAAACGTAAGATGATTTGAAAACTGTCGAGTTGTGAAGAGGGCAATAAGAAAGAGCATGCTCTGAAATTTTGTTACCAGATTGTTCTACATTTATACCTGCAGCGCAAATATCTTTTAAAGACTATTGTATTATTAGTCTTCAAGTAATGCTAAGTTTCCACAGGTCTTTAATAAAGCTTTCTAGTAATGACAGAATTTTGGAAAGCAAATCTAATGCAGATAAAAAGGTGTGAGTCTTACCAAAGGACTTCTCAAATCATGCCAAACAAAATGCCCTAATAAATGATACAAACAGTGGAACTGCTCCAGTATCAGTCAGAGCCACTGGGAACATTTCCATTCCATTTAGTGGGTGTTGGATCAAGCTCATTTGCAATTTGGGAGCAATGTTAGACAGTAACAAGGTTAAATCAGTCAAGGCACTTAACAAATTTTAGCTAAGCCAGTCAGGTCCCTGGGATGAAAAGGAAAAAATCAACAAACAAGCAAAGAAGCCACTGATACATAGATTTGATTGCTGATCTCAGGATGCCTCTATTTTCATGTAAAAAAATTATTGCAGTCACATGTCAAAATACATACAAATTCATACTTTATTCAGAAACTACATTGACTAGCTTATGCTTCCCACAGAGACATTTCAGGATTTTTTTTAGTTCTGATCCAGCATATAGTACGAAATGCTTGATCTGACCCTTTTGCTCTTTTCTTGTCTAGACTGTTATATGGCATCAAGTAGTCTTTGTTCCTGCATGATTAAGTAATATAATTTGAGATACTTAGAGGTCATGGCACATTACTGGAAAGATTAAAATACAGCATTATAAATTAATAACGTAGTTATAAAAATAGCTTAGTTTTACTCAATTTTTTGGACCAAAATAATAAATCATAATATGTTGGCAGAGCTAGCATAGCTGTATTAATTTAATTAGTAATCACTGTATTTCAGTTATCCATGTGAAGAGAGATATGTAACAAAATTAGATGTGTTTCCCTTCCATGAAAGGCAGAACGGTATTGGAGCATAACAACTTCTTTTTTTGTAACTAATCAATTCTATGAAAATTTATAGACCTAATGTAATAACAGGGCAAAGGTAAGAAAAAAGATCATAAACTAATGAAACTAATAATATTAACAAAGTATTAAAGCAATCAATTATTGAAGAGACATAAAGGTTAACTGCCCATGAAATGAACATACTAATTCAATGTTATTTTATGATGCACTCACAATTTGTTTCTAAATTTACTTGAGTAGCTCAGGAGAAAATCTACATACTCTTACTTGTGTTACACTAAAAAACACCCACCTACAGGTCAGATTTATGGTAAGCACATACACTAGCGATTCTGACAGCACTCTCCATTTGTCAGGGCAGAAGTGTGTCCATATTACTACCTAAAGGTCTGAGCTGCTTCCCTCTCCCTTTGATATCCAGGCAGCCCACATCAATTTTGCTCTTAATTAGGTACCTAGATTTGTGTGAGGTGGATCCAGACCCAAGCTCTAAAAGCTTCAAACACCTCCACCTAAGAACTGTGTTCACAGGGAGTTGAGCCCTTTCCTCACAACAATGGACAGACCGAGATACTTGTAAATATAGCAGAAGGGTCCTGAAGTAAACTTGTTCTCCTGGGTGAAAACTGAAATTACTTACAATACTATTCGCCCAGGTTAATCTTGTCTGTTTGGGACAAGAATGCCAACATATTTGATTGACTGATTGTGATTTGGTTCATTTTCACTTGAGAAGTTGTTATCTCAGCTTTGTGAAAACTGATTGAGAGGTAATGACAAGACATACTAAACTTGAAACGCAGAAACTATAAAATATCCTTGCCAGATTAATGAAGTAGTACTGTCTTCTGTCTGGTTTCACAAGATCACCCAGACTGGGAAGGACCTTAGGAGGTCTAGCCCAGTCTCCTGCTCAAAGCATGGTCAGCTGTGAGATTACATCAGATCGATTAGGGCTTTGTTAGGGCTCCCCTATATGTGTGCAATATATCAGACATATTTCTGTCTCTCAAATACACTTCAGCTGTGAATTCCCTGTTTTAAAATTAAATGTGTTGTAAAATAAATGTATTATGGATAAATGAAGAAAAATAAGCTGTGCATTTTTATATAATTAGCATACACTTAATAGGTGGATAGATATATACATATATGCTAAATCAGTGCAGTGGCAGTTTGTGGTTTGATCAGTAGCCAACAGCCCTCATTCTGGAGCCTGGTCTTGCACATCAAGTTTCTCCACTGAGGATGAAGTATGGCTGAGAGTGCTGCCTGAAGGAAAAGACTGTGTGTGAGGAGTGGGCACACGTTTAGTGAACCATGGCAGGTGAAAGGATGCAAAAAGTCAGGAACAGTTGCTAAGTTCAGTGTGAAAAGAAAGACTGTCATCCCCAACCAAGGGAAATGTTTACCTGCCGTGCCGTCTCTGTTATCTGTGGTTGTTTAGCTGGGTACTTAAGAAAATTAAGGCTTCCTACATCTGTTTTCCCCAAAGATCTATGGTGCTACATTTTTTGATAGCTTGCATCCAATTTTTTCTTTCTCAAAAATTAGATAAATGCTGCCAAGGTTGATGCTTAGAGAGGGCCCAAGTGACTAGTGTACCTTTGCCATATAATAAACTAAATGATTGCTTTGGCTTGCCTCTGGTTTTTTAGGTACTTGAGAAATAGAAAAGCAATGAGCGCTTGAGTCTTGGGGCTGAGTGGAGTGAAAATACTTCAGACTAGTGACAACTCTGGGAGGCCCATAATTGCAAGTGGACTCAGGTTTTGAGTGTCACCCATTAGCAGCAATGCACATAAACACTGCTGATTTCATTTGCCATTTCATTACAGGCGGTGGTGAAGAGGTGCACCCTCCCAGTGGTTGTGGGTCTGGCAGCATAACGGGTTTGATTGGTTTTATCTCACTCTGGGTCTCACAAAATGTTACAAATTCCCAGCCTATACCAGCTTTCCTGTTTTTACTCTTCCTCTGACTCCTTTCCCTCCGTGATGGAGGGAGTTGCTGCCGTCTCCCTTAGGAGATGTCCAGGCAGCATTTCTTTTTTCCTTCTCTCTCCCCTCTTACTGAGAAGAATTGGACCTGGTAATTATCTCATGTCTCAGCTCATTCACCTCTGCGCCTCCTGATTTGTGAGCAGTTTCTCACTCAGGTCTGGCAGTAAGAGACATTTGTTCAGCTGAGGGGAGAGACACAGCGTATCACTGCACTGTTCCTGGAGTGTAATGGTAGGGCATCTGCCCCAGAGTGAAGTTCCCCCTCAGCAGCTCTCTGCTGTGAGAATTCACTCAATGTCTATCCCATCTCAGCATAACTCCACTATTGTAAGCTACTTATCACCCCTTCGGGGTCATTTTGTTTCCTGAGAGGATTATCACAGAAGGCCCTTCTTCCTTCCCTGCCCAGCTCTCATTATTCATTCGGCCCAAACCACATCCCTGAGTTGCCCTTCTTGACCAGGGAAATGAAAAAACAAAGAGGACAAAAAGATGAGTTACTTATGTGAAATAAGGATATTCTAGTTTCTGGCAGGAACATCTTTTCAACCTGACTCCCTCATGCTGCTGTCTGAGCTGCACTAGTGCCTGCGTAATTCCCTTCCTACTGAGTAAGTGCGGAAACCACTAGGCCTTTGAAAGCTGATACAGCGCGATTTGCAAGATTCCATATTCAGCTAGTTGTCTCCCTGTTGGTCATTATTTGCAAATAGATTTACAAATCTGATGATGCCCTTTCCCAGTTTATAAAAGCGGGAAACCGGAACTGGATCTTTGCTCTCTAAATCTTTTAGGTCCTCACCTAAAGCAGAGCCTGCAGGTTCTCTCCTGCAAGCACACAGAGAGCAATGGTGAGTGCCTCTCTTCTGGTTGGAGCCAGAGGAACAGTCAACTCGGTACTTTTCATCAGAGGTTGCATTTCCAATGCAAAAGCTTCTACGTCTGGTAGTTTTTGCCTTTATTCTTTTATTTATTTATTTATTTTCAGCAGAGACAGGTGGATTGCACAGGCACAGATGTCTGGCATCTGGCTTTAAATGTGCTCATCTATTTGCGTCTGAGTGAGCAATGCATCCCAATGAATTGGATTAGAAAAGAGCAGCACTAAATGGAAAGACTGACATTTCCTCCCATTTCATACCGCCACTGCCTACTGCAGAGGTCACTAATTTGTGCCTAACAAGGAGGTGGCGCAGACAGGTTCTGGATGGTGGTTTGGAGCTACAGCCTAAGCAAGACCCCTGGGAGAAAAAAGCAGTGAGTGTCCCCATGCTCCCAAATGAGCAAAATCAGAAAAATAAGTCAATGCCAAGAGAATGGATCCTTTGAAAGGCAAAGCATCTTTTAGCCCCCACCTAACAAACCTCTAATACGATCTGGCATATGGCCTCTGAAAGGTTGTCAAACGTCAGTCTTCTTGGGTTAGCTGTGGAAATCACATACTTTTTCCAATAGCTTACAGGATTGGTTGTTTTGGGGTTTTAGGTACTAAGGAAAGCCTGTTCGTTTGAAGATGGGGGATTCTATAAAAAGACTGAAATTCACTTTTGGCCAGCAGGTTTTTGACCTGTTTAATCAAAAAGTCCTTGAATGACAGGTAAAAACTTGATCAAAATTAAGGCATTTCTATTGAAATGTCTTAGAGGGAGAAAAATAAAACTTACCCACATCTCTTCTGCTTGTTTACTTCACACACAATGTTTAAACTTTCTCATGGGGTTTTTCTTGAAGAAAGTGCTGCATAGACCTTCTGCAGACATTTCAGAAATAAGTGCACAAAGTTGTCTACTTAATTTCCAGCTGATACAAAGATGTACTTGCTATTACAGTGGAGAATGACTGCAAAACCTGAAGTGAAAGCTATTTCCCTATGGTCAGCAAGTATATAGTTTATATTTCATAGCAGGATTTTTTTAATTGAATGAGTGAGGAAAATGTCTAATGTAGTTCCCTCTGCAGAACAAAATTAATACAAGCTGGTTGTTTTTAGGTATCACAGGCAAAGTTGATTAACTTCACAGGTCAGTCACAGTGTATTTCCTAGAAACCTTGTAAGAAGGGACTCAGAATAATTCTGTGAAAAAATGCACAGGCACAGGCACTGCAGCTGCAGCTGCACTGTGTTTATGAAAGAGAACCTTAGCTTTGGGATGGTGCATAGCATCTTCAGACAGCAACTGCCTAGCCACCTAGCTATCTGACTTCTCCAGACCAGAAAGTGGGACGATAAATACCCCAAGAGGAAAATCTCTGCCCTTTATCTCACCCACTGTTTGAATGGCAAATTCTAGTTCTCCATTCTTAAACATGAACAAAAGCTAGCACTAACTAGAGAAGGATTCGTCTACTTGAACTTCTTCAGCCATCTAAAACCTGAGTATCTACTCTAAGGTGGCCACCAGGGATGCCTTCACAGTAAATGGAGGTAGACAGATGTGAAAAGCTGGTGAGATAAATTATCCTCTAAAAGTACCTGCTCCTCTCCTTCGTCTTCTGCAGTGAGCGAGCTTAAATGATGCTGATGTACTAGACAGAACTTTTAGAAAATTAATCTTACCACGAAGAGTAAACAGTTAATACTCACAGCACCAAATAGGCAGCTGTTATAACCAGGATTCTTTTTTAGTATTGCAATATCAAATGGCCCTAAAAGGTCTTTCTCAATATCCTTTGCAGTTGGAGCCAGGGGAGGTTTATGTGACAGTATGTTCTGTATTTCCCTGTAATAAGAAGAGTTGATACCTGCCAATATTCTAATGAAGAAAATGGTAGGAATCCAAAGTGTCCATAAAACCATCTGTACATGTGCTTCCAGTCTGGTCTATACTGTACGTGCACAGATCAGCTCTTGCCTGTAAGTCCCCAATGAGGCGCCTTTTCATGCAGGTTGGTATTGCATCTACGCTGAATTCAAAGTGTCCAGGTTGTGTGTGATATGCTGCACACAAAACATGGAGTTACTCTGGGTGCAGATCGTGACTACTTTTTTACATTCCTGGATGACCAGAAACCCAGTGCATTGCGCAGTCAGAAATCTGGTAGCTTGTTGCTGAAAGTCATCAGATGGTACATTATTGCTAAATGTAATAAAACTGACAGTATATGTGGAAGATAAATTTCTATCATCAAATGAGAGAACTGTTCAAGTAAAAAAAATATGAAGAGCAGCTACTTTTCTGTAGTAGGGTACTGAAAAAAAGTTTAGCTGTTCAGAAAGTATATGCAGTCAGGAAAGAGCTGCAAGGAGTGGCATCCACCTGAGATGCATGAGCAATAGAGACACTGAACCTTGATGGGCTTTTATGAATCCAGGTAGTGGTGGTGGTTTAACCTTGGCTAGAACACCAGCTGTCCACCAAGCCACTCTATCACTCACCTCCTCAGCAGAGCAGAGGGGAGAAAAATAAGATAGAAAAGCAACCCAAAACTCATGGGTCAAGATAAAGGCAGTTTAATGTAGCAAAAGCAAAAAGGCCACATGCAGATGCAAAGCAAAAAGCAAAAGATTACTCTCTACTTCCCATCAGCAGGTGATGTCTGGCCCCTTCCTGGGAAGCAGGGCTTCAGAATGTGTAGTGGTTGCTCCAGAAGATAAACATCAAAAAAACAAATGCCTCCCGTTCCTCCCCCTATCTCTCAGCTTGTTATTGCTGAGCAGATGTCATACGGTATGCAATATCCCTGTGGTCAGCTTGGGTCAGCTGCCCTGGCTGTGTCCCCTCCCAAGATCTTGCCCACCCCCAGCCTACTGCTGAGAGGGGCATGAAATGTCAGAGACACAGCCTTGATGTGTGCCGGCACTGCTCGGCAGTAGCCAAAACACTGGTGTGTTATCAACACCTTGCTGCTACCAATGCACAGCACAGCGCTGTGAGGACTGCTGTGGGGAAATTAACTCCATCTCATCCAGACCGAATGCAGTAGAACAAATACACAATATGAGCCAGGAGATATAAAAACTTTTAGCAAAATCTGAGTGGAGTTTAGATGCCAGCTAGGCACAGAAGATAAAATCTACGTGTAAGCCTGTCATTTTGCAAAATAATTACTTCTCCTTAAGCCAGTGCAAGTCCAACACATCAAAAACAAATTAAGGTCACTACCTAACGCTACATGAAATGCACAGTGCTGAAGTCACTACGTGATCTCCGTTCTGAAATACACCAATTTCACTAGCTCACACCAATTCAATACATAGTAAATCCCAGGAGTGATGAATTGGCCTAAAACAATTACTCTAAATTGCTTGCTGGTCACTGCTGGGATTCACCAGCTGACTGCAGCCATCTGAGGCAATTCATATTACTGAGATGGGAAAGCACACTGAATGAGGAAGCAAAGAAATACTCACGCAGTGCGGTTCAGTGTGCTAGCCTGCTATCCGCCCGCCCAACGTGTCACATGAAGCAGGTTAGGAGTGCAAAGCAGATGGCACGGGCAGCTTCAATACAGTGGACCTCTGCACTCAACAGATGGCATCAACAGGATGCAAGAAAATCGTCAGTGTCCTTGTGGACTCAGGAGCACAACAGGAAGGTTTCCAGAGATAGCTACTGGGGGTCGTGCCACCATATTAATAGCTAGCACATGTCATGGCAATTCAGCACCAGGTGAATAACTTTCAGAAATGAGTTCTGTATGCATTCATCCTTTATTTGATCTACACCTTTAAGGACAAATGTCTCTGTTCTTTCAGAAAGTTGGATCCAGATCCAAATTTACAGCATATGATGATCTTCACAAGCTGTTCCCTTTTCCTGTTGCAGCTTACGACAAATGACATGTCAGTATTCCTAGCTGTAGAATAATTATTTTTCCATGCAATTCCTATTCGATTGTTGGCAAAATCTTAATCTGTTCATTTATCTACAGGTATCCTTAACTCCTTAACTCTAACTGCAATAGTTGCTTTTTAATTTGTGAAAGCTAATTTTTGTCATATCCTGACAAAAAGAAAAATGGGGGGTCACGCTGGTGAAAAGCGAGTTTTGCATGTTTTCACTAATGTTATATTCACACAGACACATGCCCGAGACGTTCTGGATGATTTGTAGGCCAATGGGATTTAGCTGATTTCAAGTGAAGGACCAGTTAATCTTTTCTGAAAGCGTATTCTGAGATCATCTCACTGTGATTCATGGGAGGGAGTCAAAGGAGAGATAATAAATGAAATAATGAGAAATTAAATAAATGCAAATTATATTATAAACTAATTACAAATATTTTAATTGCAAGTATTGATAATAACAAAAAATAATTAGCAATGGAATTATGCCTGAGGATAGACAGCAGTCAGAAGTTATCTCATGATGCTATCCATTCACAAGGTAAGACTTAGGATAAATTTTGGATGTTCAGAAATTATTATATTTTCTCCCTTTTTGCTTTCTCTGCTTGTGAGGTGTTAAAGCAACCATATGTGCAGTCAGACCATATAACATCTACTGATGCAATTTGGTATGCAGATTGAGAGGATAAAGATACAATCCCTGCCTCAATAAATACAAGATCTATATTCCAGACACGTAGCAAGTAGAAGGGTATGAGGTTTTATGTGGTTGGTAAATACCTTGAAATTGCCTTTTGGGCACACTATTATCTGCATAACAAATTTCTGAAATTATTTTTCACAGATACATACTCACAGCTCCTCCCATCTAAAATTAGTTCAGTAGGACATGTGGATGTTCTTGGTATATGAGGTTTGGATGCTTACATTGTAAACACCGCACAGGTAGATTTTATTTAGATTTTTATTTCTTATGACAAAGGTTTTTTATCACAATGTGCTCACAAGTCACTTAGCAAAGCAGAGCTCCAGTCTCACATTGAATCAGTATCTACAATTGTAATATCAGGTATAATTTATGCAGATAGTTAAGTACGTACTGTTGATTGAACATTTTCAGAGGTCGATCCACGCTTCTAGCTTTGACATTGTTTCTCACAATTGGCTGTATTTATGGTCTTCACCATATGCTTGGCTGGACCAGACTTTGGACCAGTATTTCTGGAGATACTTCTCTATCCCCATGGTGAGGGAATTAGGCAATCTGCAAATTGGAACATTCTTGTAAGATTATATTTTACTAAATTTATGCTGTTTCATAGCTGGATTGGAACCACTGGGGCTAAAATTGTGAAGTTTTCAGAAACACAGTGATTCCATTAGTCTTTAAAATTACCATATGAAATGTTTTGACCAAAATAGATGGTTGAAGGGTTAGAACCTCAGTATATATTTTTGCCAAATGCACTGAAGACCAGATGTGTCTCATCTCCTTAGAGGTTCCTGAGTCAAAACCATAATTGCTTTTGGTTCTCAATAAAGTAAACTCATCAGGAACAGCTGTACAAATTAGTCTTTTAGGATGTTTAGGAGTCATGACTCTGCTCTTGGAAGTCTTTCTTTCTCACTCGATGACCAATTTCAGGTGGATATGTCAGGGTGGGATGAATCCAGGCTTTTCTATGTTTCTCGTATCTGATAATTACTAATCTTCATGCTACCACTCTTTGTGGTTAGCAGTTTAGTGGGTTTTTTTAGTAAATAGTAAGAGTAATGAGTAAACAATGAAAGTAAGAGTAAAAAAAAAAAAAAAAGGAAAAAAGTTGAAGTATCCTAATCAAAGGTCCGGAAGAAGGAAGACTATAATGTTTCATGGCTGATGCAGGCATCTATGAGTATAGACTGTCCTCAGTCCTTCCATGGCATTGGGAGGTGCCGCTCCAGTCACTACAATAACACTTTTAACATTATGGCACTTGAGACCTGCAAGTCAGGTTGTTAGCAATGGTCCAGCACTCAAAGAGGAAGGCAGAGTGGTCATCTGCTGCTTTTAGTAACCCATGCATGAGTCTTGTTTTTCTCTGGAGCTCATTCTAAAATGCAAGACGCATCATCAGGTTTATGATTTTTACAACATCTGCCTTGGCAAAAATACGGCTGAAATGAGAATAATATGGTCATGGTGCCAGAACAGTGAGAACAGTAATAATGATAGCCTCTCTGTTTATTATGATCATCATTTTATTCTGACTATTACACCAAACAGTATAATTTATTGCAGTAATATGACCTGGCTATAAGTGATTATACAAATACATATTTTATATAGTTCAGGAGGTTTACATATTCATGCCTTCCTGATGAAAATATATTATGTACCAACAAGAAGGTCTTAGATGAAAAAGAAAGCAAATTTCTTCTACTTGGCAGTTATCCATTTGAGATCCAAGCAGGGTACGAGAAATGCATACAAATGTGACACCTGCCTGTTGATACTAGGATTTCTATGGATCATCTATTAAGGCAGCCTTTTTTAAGGTCTTCTGCATCCTGATCTTGAACTATGTGAATTTACACTTAATAGCAGATAAATCTAACTTTACAATATATTCAGCTGCTAAAGATAGAAAATAATCTGTCGGGTAATGCATTTCAAATAATCTCTGTTTTCAGAGTAAAAAGAATCTGTGTTCATTTACCATCTAAATAGGCTTTAAAGCACTGGTCTTTAATGGTATTTCTTAGAGCTTTGGGACTTCCTTTTTGTAAAGAAAATCAGCAATTGAAAAGAAAAAAAGAATTAAATTTGTAGCTGAAATATGTCTTCATATAGCACTGTCGGCTCAGTCTCCATTTCATAAAAGATGGACCTAATCCTGAGAATATTTGAGCATAAAAGTAATTCTATTCATATCAAAACTGCCTGCAGTACTGAGTGATTCTACTCATACAAGTCAGAAGCAAGCTCTTCCACTTCATCAAGCACTCAGAAGATCAAAGTTAGTAAATTGCAAAGTACCTTAATATAGTATAGATTTTCATTTTGTCTTTTGGAAGAAGTCAATTCTGATATTGTTTTGTAGACTAGATTTCTACAAATTCATTTTCCATCTCAGAAAACAAAT
This sequence comes from Psophia crepitans, assembly GCA_013399095.1. Taxonomy (NCBI): domain Eukaryota; kingdom Metazoa; phylum Chordata; class Aves; order Gruiformes; family Psophiidae; genus Psophia; species Psophia crepitans. The sequence goes on along the minus strand of VWZZ01005301.1, from coordinate 265,232 downwards.
TTCAAGGGAGCTAATAAGCTTTGCAGAGCCTTTATAGCAATCTATTGTGCAATCATTTTTTATTAGGAAGAATAAGGTACCTGGTGACCTCAGTCATAATTCATGTTAATGCAGTACATATTCTAAGCTCCTCAAAGACATGAATCATTGAATTGCTTAGACCAAAAGGGTCTGGCACCCAAAGGGCAGATTTTAAACTTTTTTGAAAGCTGTTTATAATCTAGTTATACCTGACACAAATGTATCAATACATTGTAAGTAATGTTTGAAAGGCTGCTGTAACACAAATGTAAATTAAAAGTAAACTACCAAAGTTAAACATGTTAAGCAGGTTTCTAAGGAAATATTAACTTAAACCAGAGCAAATATTTCATGTATATGTGACTGCTGAATTTTGCCTGGTGAATTTCACCCTTAGATCTGTCACTCCAGCAAAGCATGTGTATGTCTTCCCTAGGAGAAAACTCTTAGTTGTTTTTTTGTTGTTCGTTTTTGGTAGGTGGGGAGGTTGTTTGATTTTGGGGTTATGGTTTTTTTTATTGTTGTTGTTGGTCTTTTTAATCCTAAGAATAAAATTAATAATTTCTTGCAAATAATAGAGCTTTGCTGCAGGCATAATTTTCAGGCATACTCAGCCAGTTTTCACCTGACCACGCTCTCATTGTTAGCAACTGCAAAGCTTTCACTGCAGCAGCACTGTGCTAATCTTGACAACATATGAAATATCACCTGAGAGTTATCTTCTGCTGAAAAAGAAAAATATCTGTCTCCAGGTGATGAAAGAAAAAGAAACCAGCTGTTTTCTTAGTTGGCCTAAAATCCTTCACAAGGCTCTGGTGATAAGAGAAGAAAGAGATGTGGCCCATACATCAATTAGTTAATACCTTTCTCTCAATTACAGTGATTTCATGCATGCTTCTGGACTGACACGTGCAAACTGCATCTGTTTGCTGGTAGCATGTTTTTTGTGGGCTCTTTTTGATTGAAACTGAAGATGTGCCCTTTCCAAAAGGCAGATATACATTGTGCGTTAGCTGGCGGTGTGCGCTCCCCAGCAGCGGTGACAGTGCCCAAAATTACTGCAGTGCGAAAGCGAGCAGCGCTTCTCCCAGGGCATCTGGTCCCCGCAGAGCATCTGCACATGGCAGGGCTGGGCCATGCCATTTGGCTTTCCAGAGGTCAAAATCTTTCTTTACCTTCAAAGACAATGAACCGTGGTTTAACACATCTTTTATTATATTGTAAAGTCGAACTAAAGTGTTTACAGTAGCAGTCATGTTTCTGATAGTGGTTCTCTGCTGCATTTTCAGTCACCACTGTCTTGCTTACAGCATCCCTGATAAAATGTTTTTTGTTGGTGAGCATGTTCCCTAACAAGTTCCTAAACAATGAGAAGGAAATAATGACAGTAGCGATTTAGAAAGAACAGAATGACAGACATATTAATTGATATCTCTCTGAATTTGAACAGTCAAAGATACTTCAAACTGCAGTTTCCATCAGTCCTCGTTTTAGTCTTTAACTTTCTGCAACTTATTGACTTAGTATAAAATAAAAGTATTATGAGATACAGGAAATGATTGGTTGTGTTGAGATTAAAGGAAAATTGAAAAACACAAGAATCTGAAAAAAATGTCATTCCACAATACTCTCTCATTAAAGATGTTGGGGCGGATTTTTGACAATCCATGCATACAGCTGAGAAAACAAACTGCCACATGCTTAACACTAGTCTTAAGTGCTGGTACTCAGGTAAATTGATCTTTGCTGATTTAGTCATAGACCTTATTTCTATGTTAATAACACAACTGCAAGTATCAGAAACTCAAGAAACACAGAGGTAACATTCTGCCCTAAACCCTTATATGTGTCTATCACATTCTTTAGAAAACATCTACATTCAACACTGAGTAGGCTGTTCCCATAGAGGAAAGCTATAGAATCAGAGAATAGAATCATAAAATAGAATCATAGAATTGTTTAGGTTACAAAAGACTTTCAAGATCATCAAGTCTAACAGTAAACCAAGCACTGCCAAGTCCACCACTATAGCATGTCCCTAAGCACCACATCTACACATCTTTTAAATACCCCCAGGGAGGGTGAGTCAACCCCTTCCCTGGGCAGACTGTTCCAGTGATTGATAAGACTTTTGGTGAAGACGTTTTTCCTAACGTCCAGTCTAAACCTCTCCTGACACAACTTGAGGCCATTTCCTCTTGTTCTATCACTTGTTACTCTGGAGAAGACACCAACACCCAACCGACTACAATCTCCTTTCAGGTAGTTGTAAAGAGGGATAAGGTCTTCCCTGAGCTTCCTTTTCTCCAGGCTAAGCAACCCCAGTTCCCTCAGCTGCTCCTCAGAAGATCTGTTCTCTAGACCCTTCACCAGCTTCATTGCCCTTCTCTGCACCTCAGTGTCTTTCTTGTAGTGACAAGCCCAAAACTTGAACACAGGAGTCAAAGTACGACCTCACCAGTGTTCAGTACAGGGGGACAATCCCTTCCCTAGTCCTGCTGGCCATACTGTTGCTGATACAAGCCAGGATTCTGTTGCCTTCTTGGCCATCTGGGCACACTACTGCCTCATGTTCAGTTGGCTATCAACCAGCACCCCCAGGTCCTTTTCCTCCAGGCAGCTTTCCAGACACTCTGCCCCAAGCCTGTAGCATTGTCTGGGGTTGTTGTGACCCAAGTGCAGGACTCGGCACTGAGCCTTGTTGAACCTCCTACACTTGGCCTCAGTCCGTTGATCCAGCTTGTCCAGATCCCTCTGTAGAGCCTTCCTACTCTCAAACAGGCCGACGCTCCTGCTCAACTTGGTGATGCCTGCAAACTCACTGAGGGTGCCCTCCATCCCCTCGTACAGATCATTGATAAAGATATTGAACAGAACTGGCCCCAGTACTGAGCCCTGGAGAACACCACTTGTGACCGGCCACCAGCTGGCTGTAACTCCATTCACCACAACACTCTAGACTCAGCCATCCAGGAGTTTTTTACCGAGCAAAGCGTATGACTGTCCAAGCCATGAGCAGCCAGTTTCTCCAGGAGAATGGTGTGGGAAACAGTGTCAAAGGCTGTAATATCATCCAGGTAGACAACATCCACAGCCTTTGCCTCATCCACTAAGTGAGTCACCTTGTCATAGCAAGACCAAGGACTGTACATCCTTGCTCTTCTCTTTTTAGGCCAGCACTGCACTAACAAGGTGTTCATTCTAATTACTCTTCTTTAGGGGACAGAAGTCACAAAAGGAAGAAAAAATATTCCAGCCTCCAAAGAGATGTAGAGGAGTATACCAGTATCTTTCCAGGAATCAAACCTCTCAGAATCTGTTTTTCTTCTGCAAAATGGTGACAACAATGCTTTTGTTGGAAACAAAATTCACAGGCAAAATGGACAGGTTAAGATACTTACAGCCTCATGTTTCAAACAAACAAGGAAGGCAAGCAGGTGACTTGAGATGTGTTATGGCCTGATATGATTATCATGGGACTAGGACTCTGGAGGATATCCCTCAGATGGGTACAGAGCTTTTTACAATTCAGAACGAAAGTAAAAGCTCAAAGCACTATCTTTAAACTATAACAAAATGGTTTTCAACAAATAGAGCTTGAATTTTTCACTCTAATTCAAATTTCTTGTGCCTTTCTAGGACATTTCCATTTTATCCTTTGTATTAAATTGCAGACCAAGAAAATGTATAAAGTATGTCAATATTGTATATGCTAATAAATGTTGAGGAAAATTACTTTTGTACAGTTCAGTATTCTTTTTATGTATCTGTCCTATGCGCTGGAGAGTGCATCTGTCTTGCTGATGCCAGCTTTTTAGGTTTTGGGTCACTGATACCTCCAGTCCTGATCAGGTATAGGATTTTTTAAGTGAGAGCTGTGAAACACAAATACATTTCATTTAAACCAGTGCTTTTGGACCTTTTCCCTGTTTCTCACTGTTAGTTTACACTCTAGCTGTGCAGGTCAGGAGGAAAAGTCATTTTCCCTTTCTCCTGCTTGGCTCTCAGTGAAAAGAGAGGACCTCTGGGTGACAGAGCAGGTCCCTTGGCCTTGTGGGGCCAAGACTTCGGGAAGTGCCACAGTACATCCTGCCCTGCAGCTCTTGCTGGCTTGTGTGACAAGTCCCAAATTGCTCCATCTGGGAGTTAGCCTCTTCCCTTTTTGTCGCTCACCCTGTTCCTGGGTCTTCCCCACACATTACCAGTAATAATTTTATCATTTCTACAAATCTTAGATAAATACATGATGTATACAAGTGCCAAGAACCAGTCCCTGAGGGAGATCATTGAAAAAAATTGATGACGAACAGGAACAATTTCAATTTACAATGACATTTTGTGACCTATCAGTTAGCCATCTTTAATCACTTTAAAATACCCTTTGCAAAACTTCAAAATAATTTTAATTTGTTAATTAAAGTGCCATGTAACATTAAGTCAAATGCCTTTCTTAAGTTTAATTCAACACTTTTACCATCTCCACTGATCTTATGACTCATAAAGAAACTATTTAAATTTGATCTCCATAAACTTGCACTGACTGAACAATTCAGTTCCATGTTTTAACTTCTTACTTACTAGGCCTGTAGCACCCCCACCATTATTTTGCCTGAAATATTTCTCAAACTAGCTTTCTTCATAAATTTCATCTTACTTAAAAGCTGCTTAAATTTAAATAGGTGTCAATTACTGAACTGCTTCTCTACTTCTTTCCCTCTTCCTTTATTATCCTCTTGTATAACCTTATTCATTTTACATTCATACTTTAAATGTTTTTAGTTTCTTAATAAAATTTTCATTTAAAATACCTGTAAAATTAGGCACAATACATTATAGCATTGTGATTATTAAATGTCAGTTGTGAAGACTATAAATGTTTTCTAGCTAGAAGTTGGAAAAGCAAAATTTTACAACTTTTCAGATCAGTTGTGATCCTTAAATAAATGCATACAAGCAATTGCTCTTTTTTTAAAATGTAACTGTTCTGCAAAAAAACTTAAACCAAGTATTTGTAGTAGACAAATGAAATTATGTCCACACTGGATAAATTTTTTGCACAGGAGGAAGTTGAATTATGTGGACTGTTAATAGTGCAACACAACCTATTCATTACCAACAAAGCACAGTTTTGTAAGAAACATCTGGACTTATCTTTGGAATCAAGTCTTTTATTTTTGTTGTGCTGTCATTTCAATTCTTGGACAGAGATCATAACTGAACTTTTCATACAATCACAGAATCATAGAATCACTAAGGTTGGAAAGGACCTCCGAGATCATCAAGTCCAACCGTCAACCTAACACCACCATGCCTACTAGATCATGTCCTGGAGTGCCACATGTACACGTTTTTTGAATGTCTCCAGGGATGGCGATTCAACCACCTTTCTGGGCAGTGTGTTCCAACACCTCACTACTCTTTCCATGAAGTTTTTCCTAACATCCAAACTAAACCTCCCCTGACGCAACTTGAGCCCTGATGCAACTTTTGTCTTGGAGCACCTATGTTTTAAATCTGCAAGTTAATATACTGCACAAAGAATTTAAAAAAACCAACAACAACCACAAAGATATGTACTCCCGTCTGTGTTTAACTTCTAGCTACCATAAACATTAATGGGAGCTTGGTTTTCGCACTGAAAATAGAACAAATCATATGCTTTCAGTTCTGACTGTGTGTAAATAGAAAACAACAAAATATCCTAGCACAGTAGATAAATAATGGGGGGAGGGAACACAAAACCAACTCTCTTTCTTACATCCTACTTAATATTACACTTAAACCCGTATAGTGATTGCCCTACTGTTTTGGTGTTTAATTTCAGTTTTACAACATCTCGGCTTAAAACATCTGGTGTACAGCAACATAAACCTTTCAACTTTGGAGCTGCCTGTGGGTATACTGAAATAATAAAAGATACTGTACTATCCAACCACCTAAAAACTGTCAAGTGAATGTAAGTTTCATTGCAGGAGTAAGTTTCAACATTTCATAAGATGACTTTTCTATCACTGTCATCCCCAAATGACTTACATGCATCAACTTTGACATAACACGTTTGGAAAAAACATCAGGTCAGGATTTGTCATAGCACTTCTGAGGAAGAAAAAAAATGTTGTTTAAGAAGTGGCATATGAAATTCAGGGGATTTTACAATGGAATGCACACAAAAAATCAACTTATAATAGAAAAGTAGCTCTATTATTTGCAAAATTATTGCTTGTGATTCTGTAGCTGAATGGTGTGAGAAAGTGGGATAGATTTTCAGGAGGTATCTTAGAAGGTAGGAGCACAGACAGGGTGCAGAAACGCTCTTTCAAATCAGCTATTTAACTGTAGATAAAAGGTCATTTGTCGATGTCAGCTTGACAATAGTCTTAACATGTGCTTAGATATTCTACTACTAAAAAGAAGAAATCTTTGTAGATTGTGTTATTTTCTACTGAAGCATAAGCAAATTACCTTTTAGGACTTGAAAGTACAGAAATAAAAAGAATTAATGTCATTGCTAGACTTACCAATATGTCTCAACATACCAAGACTAGGCAAATCATTTTCTCTTCCTTTCCCATAAAGGATTATTGTAATTTACTCTACCTAAATCTTTAAAGGCATATTATTGAAAAGACATCAGCTGTAATTCCTATATTCTGAAACTGATTTGTCCGACCTAAATTTAGACCCCTAACCACTCAAGGTGTACTGCAGGTACTTCCAATGGGCAGTCCAAGCCTTGGCTGGGCTAGATGGTCTTCTGGAGTACCTGTTTCTCTGCATTGATAAATTGTCTCCATTGGCTACTCCCCTAAATGAATCCAGGTCTATACTCCAGCCGACCAAAATTGATGGAAAGACAGACGAGTTCTTGCATCTTTCAAAATTTTTATTTACATGTGATTTCCCAATAACACATCCTGGTCTGGATGAGGAGTGGGTGATGGCAGCCTGCTGAGGTGCTCCTAGTCATGCCCAGACACCCTGGGGCTGCTGCGGCACGCTGCTCCCGAAGGACAGAGCCTGACTGACACTCCAGTGTTGGAAAAGGAATTAGAAAGACTATTTGGAGGTGAGAAGAGAGGATACAAGCTGAGGAAATGGTAGAAATGAGAATATTGATAATTTCACTGCATTGTCTTGGTCTCCATTGTGTAACTATTAACACTTAGCATGAGCTGATCTCTTTAGCTGAATTTTTGTGACTTTGCTTGTGTACAGCTAATGTAGTTGTGTGTTGCATAGACATAACCGTGATGATGTCTGAAGACTTGTGTGAAACAGAGAGCCTTAGAGGCACGGTCCTAAATAGCACTGAGCAAATGAGAGTTCTTTGGCTAATCAGCAGATGTACCCTTGTGGACACCTCGCTACCATTGGGTTAATTAGAAAACAGCTGGCGGTGGCTGGGGGGATGAGGGAGGTGTAAGGAGATGGAGTTTGCCGAATCTCTATAATGTTTTATTATCTTTCTCTAACCTTTTAGCCTTAATTGCCATTTTAGGAAGTCTAACACGACTTAATGAGATGCATGTTTTCAGAGCTATACCCCTCAAGTGGTAGGAAGTGGGTTTGCTTGGGTAAGTGTGTTTAATCCTCTGGGCTTTCCTGTGAACTGTTCAATTTAATTGAATTACACCAGGGGTCTGACTGGGTGTGACGAGGGCTCTCTTCACAGGACCTTGATTGCTTCATATTGTGTTCATCCTCTTTTACTTTGACCTGGTGGGTTGTAAAATGTGAAAGACTGTATGTCTTAAGACTTACTAAACCATAAAGTTTGCAACTAGGGCAGGATGTGCTGATTTCTGAGGGAAGATAGTTAAGGAGAAATGCGGATACATACAGTATCTACAACATTAACCAAAATATCTGACAGCAGTATATTTTTTTGAGCTTATGAACTGACTTACCACATTGCCTGTGTTTAGAAAAAGTACTTCATAGGAAGGTTATCTGGAAAAGATGAGCACAGCAATAAGATCACCAGCACCTGGGTTTAGAGCTAGTAAGAGAGGACAGCATAAGAGAAAAAGAGGAAAGGCACTGAGGAAAGAAGAGCTTAATAGATGTCAAGCCACACATAGAAACTTTCAACCACCTGTCAGTTTGGTGGTGGAAGAGGAGCTCCTTGGGGAGAGAAACCTGAAGAAGTAAAGAATTAAAGCCTTCTAGAAACAGCCACAAATGAAACATTATGTAGATCACAGAGTCACGCAAGAAATGTGTGCGAGGTGGTGTTTTTTAATCCAATTCACACTCTATCGTAAGAGATTTAAATGTTTTAGACCATGGTGGAGAAACAGCTGTACTGAGGCACTGGGAGCATGAACGGGGGGAGCTGACACATGTGGTGTGGGCAGATGATATATCCCAATTTTGGGAGCAGGATTTCAAAGAGGAAGTCACATATGCATCATATTCCTTTCTTCCCTCTCCACCTCCCAGCCCTACCCCTCCTGCACAAGTCACTGCACAAGTAGCCAGTCACACACACACAGCCCTCAGTGCTATTGCAGCAGCTGCTAAAGACAAATAAAGAGAACAAGGCTGTCACTGAAAAGAAAATACATTAATATTTTACACTGCAAGACTGGATTGGATTTTGAAATGAAGAAGCTGTAAGATTTCAAATCATTCCTAGTATTTTCTGGGAACGCAATGAAGTTTCAGGTGAACAGTTTTGAAGTTACTGTACCATCATCTGTAAGGGTAAAGGTGCTGTCCGTCGGATGAAGGCAATCTGACCTTTTATCTCACGATCTTTGGGTCTCGGTGGCTAGAAAGCATTTGGAAGAAAAATGCAATAGGGTAATTTTCTAAGAAATAAAATAATGTTCTGAATATACAGTTATAAATATGATGGAGATATAAAATCATAAAATCTTTACTATCTTTAAATGCTTTCTTGTCCTCGAAAATATTACAGGTAAAAGAACTGACAACTCGGTAGGTTAAATGCATTAGCCAGAAATAACAGTAGGAAGGGGCTGAACAGCAGGAAGGAGAGTAAGCTTCTGGAAACCATCTACTGTAAGCAAGGGAAAGTTGCTTAAATGAGGAGGCAGAAACAAATACAAAGACAAAACAATGTGGTAGGTTTTCTGCTGTTGCCACACATAAATCCTTGTAGAATCATTAAGTATTTGGATTTGTCTACCTACTTTGCAAGTGACTATGACTTGAGTATTCATTACCTTAAAGCTGTACAATAGCCTAGTACATCTTTCAAAAATTTTGATTTTGTCCTGTACTTGTACATTGTGGTGGTATTTTTCACCATGGCGGAGACTGTCAGGCATATACACATAAAAAAGGCTTGTGAAACGATTAATTTAAAATTGGTCAGATAAATGCAGTGAAAGTTTTCCAAGGATTGATTAAAAAAACTGAGATACATTAGAAACTCGAAGGAGAAGAGAAAAATTTAATGATAACATCATTTGGAACAAAGAGCAAATTTTGAATACAAATTAAGACAAATTTAAAAAAAAATAAAAAGGAAGATGGGGTTGTAACATTTTTCTTTAGAAAAGTGTAAATGTAGTTTATATTTGAAAACGTGACAGCAGAGGTCATTCATCATGTTTTGAAATGAGACTAGAGCAAAAGAAAAACAACAAACAAATTGACAGACTCCGGTTTTATAAAAAACATACAGGAACATATAGGAGTTGTAAACACAAAATTACATGAGAAGAGATGATTAGTCTAAAGTTAATTGTTAAAGTTCTGAATTAGTAAATTTAGGCTTATTACTTACAAGAAATAAATTCAGAGATTTATTAGTTCTGTGGTTAAGGTGCAGCTTTATACTATACATACAGCAGGGAAAAAGGAAGAATTTAGAGAAAAAAAATCAATCTTTGGCTAGGTCTGTGTGTGGTAAATATAACGAGATTGCAGATGTGAGTAGGGCTCTTTGCAATTGTGTTCATAACCTAATTAGGGTGGTAATTAGGACACAGGTAAAACCACAAAAGGAAAAAAAAAAGAGGATGTTAAATTTCAAAGAGTGAGTTTTAGAAGAATGTAAAAGCACAGGATGAAATCAAGTAGGATAAATCAATAGAGATAAAGGACACAGAGGGAAATGGAAAACATTCAAAGATAAATTAATGTATGCCCAAGGGTTATGCATGTAATCTAGCTAAAAATACACCAGAAATAAAGAAGGCTAATGTTGATGAACAAAGAAGAACAAATCTGAAAATATACACTCAAGCAATATCCAAGGGACTGTGTAAAATGAATACAGCTGAAAAACAAAAGGTCATAGATGAAGCTAACAGTACATGTAACAAATAGCAAGAATAATTTTCCATGAAAAAAATATATACATTTCTCAAGGCAGAAATTCTTGGATGTGGAAATAATCAGAAGAAGATAATTACAGGCAATGGGATATTAAGTACAAGATGCTGAAAGAAATAACAAAAGCTGTCAAAGATATTTTGGACTCAGAGCAGAAACTGTTGTGCAAGAGGACTGCAACTCTGATATTTACTTTTTACAATCCTTCATCAGTATACTGGAAGGGACTAGATGAAAATCCTGAAATTAGTTCTAAATGCCTCTTGTAAATTCAGCCATTTAAACAGCCAATGTATGGGTGCTTTTATAGGTAGTCCGTACATTATTAGGAGATTGACCTCTTGTTATTGTTAATATCTGTCCTGGGGTTTGATCCAACACCTCCTTAAAAAAATAGCAATAGAAAATTACAAATAGCACAAATTCTCAGAGATACACTGTGTATGTAACTCTGACTAATACGAGGAGAAGTTATGAAGGCTCAAAGTCTTCCAAAGTTTCAAGGTAGCATATTGAGAAAAAATTTAGAAAAATTTAAACTACATTTCAAGCAATTGTGATAAAGAAAAACAGTGCCAGATTTGCCAAAAACATACTGGAGATCAAAACAGTGAATCAGTCACCTCTCTGTGTGATAACAAGGATGGTCAAAGCCCAGTCTGCCTGATTCAAGTTTTTCAATGAGGTCACTTAGGATCTGAATTTTTCTAAGAGCCCCTTTTCTCCTTCCACCAAATATAAAGGGAGCATCTGTACTGGCAGGGCTAAAAAGGATCACAACTTACTGTATTGGGTCTGCACGGCAAGGTCTTGGTAGCAGGAGGGCTACAGGGGTGGCTTCTGTAAGAAGCTCCTGGAAGCTTCCCCCATGTCCAATAGAACCAATGTCAACCGGCTCCAAGACAGACCCGCCACTAGCCAAGGCCGAGCCCATCAGTGATGGTGTTAGCGCTTCTGGGGTAACATGGTTAAGAAGGGAGAACCTGTGCAACACCAACAGCAATTGCAGCCAGAAAGAGGAGTGAAAAGATGTGGGAGGAACAACTCTGCAGACACCAAGGTCAGTGAAGAAGGAGGGGGAGGGTATGCGCCAGGCACTGGAGCAGAGATTCCCCTACAGCCCGTCGAGAAGACCATGATGAGACCGGTTGTCCCCCTGTAGTCCATGGAGGTCCACGGTGGAGCAGATATCCACTTGCAACCAGTGGAAGAACTGAGCAGACTCCTGGCAAGACCTGTGGCCCCATGGAGAGAGGAGCCCA
>VWZZ01005301.1:230916-253618 GCA_013399095.1 Psophia crepitans | reverse complement strand
TTTGGTTTTATTTTCTCATTAGCTTACTCTGATTTGATTGGTAATAAGTTAAATTAATTTTCCCCACATCACGTCTGTTTTGCCCATGACAGTTACTGGTGAGTGATCTCTCACTTGCCCTTATCTAAGCCCACGAGCCTTTCATTATATTTTCTCCCCCCTGCCCAGCTGAGTAGGGCAGTGACAGAGCAGCTTTGGGGGCCACCCAGCCTCCAGCCAGGGTCAACCCAGCACATTTACACACTTAACTGAGGTGCATAAAGATGTGGGAGGGTAAATCAGGTCCAAATATAGTTTATTACTATAATCAGAAAAACAATTGTTCTCTATAGATAAGAATGAAATGAGAAAATCGAATTACTAACTGTCTGAATTAAGTTGATAAATGCACTACAATATAGTAGGTAGAATGGATCCAGTGAGATAGCTGCTTGAAAATGAGTAGTTGATAATCGTTTTACACCAGTAGGTCTTACTTGCTACAGCCCATAAACTGTCTTTCTGTAATTTTCCCAAGTATATGACCCACTTTTTTTTTTACCCAACTAAGAAAATATCTTGGCTTGACAGAAATTCTGTTCATCCTTGATAAAAAGTAATTAAAAAGCTAAAATATAGGGCAAGAAAACTTCATGTGCTAGGAAACAAGCATTCAGAAATATCTTTAGCTGGAGGAAGAAGGAGAGGGAATTAAGTTTATTTTTTCCATTTTGAACCTGATCCTCTTGGTCCCTGCACTTTTTTTTCCATTTCATGTTAATGTCTCAAAAAAAATCATAATTTTCAGAGCTGAAAAGAAACTGAATTAAGCTTACAAAATTATCTAATGAAACTTAGAAAAAAAGTAAGGTGGAAATGGAGGGTATTTAGGAAACCCTTTCCAGATGACAAAAGCATCCAAAGCAAGTATTCATATCATCTAATATTAAGATCACCTAATGTTAGGGTGAGATGAACTCTGCCTTAGCAGTGCCTAAGACTATAGAATAAGGGGGAAAAGGATGACAAAATAAATCTGTGTTTTGCCAGAGGTATCTCAACTGTAAATTTTTGTGAGATGGTGTACCCAAGCCAACTTCTTCTGGGCAGGGCAAGTGTTCAGACCCGCTAACTGAGCAACCATGTTTCATCTTGTTATCCATAGCAGCCACGTGATGCTTTTCCCTTTATTGTAAGATTTGTATTATCCTCTCTAACCTTAGCATTTTTCACAAAACTTGACATAGTTGAAAATTTGAAGCACACAGTTTAAGAGTTCATACTTTATTCTCCCCAGAACACCACTGATGCTTTGTAGATATGAATCCTAACCTTACTGTACAGGTCTGTACAGGTACTGTACAAGTGTGAGAAAGTGCAAATGTTTTCCTTGAATAATGTATGCCATTATAAAATGTAATAATAGTAAGTTCTGATTTGACTTTTTTAGTCCTGTGAACACACCTCTGATGATGTAGACAATCAACACGTGAGAAAAAAATTCATTGTTTTTAAGGTGCAGCCTGATAATCTTATGAAAAGCATTTGTCATGGTTTAACGCAACGGGAAGCTAAAACAACCACAGAGCTGTTTGCTCATTTTCCTCATTGGAAGGGAGGAGAGAATCAAAAATAAAAAGGTAAAACTCATGGGTTGAGATAAAGACATTTTAATAGGACAGAAAAGGAAGATGATGATGATGATGATGGTGATGATGACAATGATGATAATCCTGATACTACTAATAAAGAATTATAATAGAATATACAAAACAAGTGATGCACAGCACAATTGCTCACCACCTGGAGCTGAAGCTCATCTAGTTCCTGAGCCATGTCTCCTCCCAGCCAAATCCCGCAGTTATATGCAGAGCAATATGGTAGGGAATACCCCTTTGGCCAGTTCGGGTCAGCTGTCCTGGCCATGTCATGATCCAGCTTCTTGGGTGCCCCGCACCTTCTCATTGTCAGGCCAGTATGAGAAGCTGAAATGTCCTTGTCTGCTTGGCAACAACAAAAATATTAGTATGTTATCAACTTTACTCTCATCCTAAATCCAAAATACAGCACTATACCAGCCGCTAGTAAGAAAACTAACTCTATCCCAGCTGAAACCAGGACATTATATCGTAAGAGTCTTGAAATACCGTATCTCACTGACCCACATCTCTTCCCGTCCTTTGCTGTTTGCTGTTTAGAGAAGGTTTTTGAAAATAAGCATATTAACATCCCAAAAATTTATTTCACTCCCTTTTCTCTTCAAGAACAATCAACAAACAGTAAATCTAAGTGTAGTGTGTACAGGTAATTTGGGATTAACTAAATTACTTATGTCTGTTCTCTCAGATGCTGGTAGCTCAGAATGGTGTAGGAAAAGCCTCCCATCAAGAAAAGTAAAATATTCTGTCAGTTAGCATGCACCGGGCTCCCTGCTGCTGCAGTTTGCCAATAATTTAAAACGTGTTTAGGTATATCTGCAATGAGTGCAGGTCGGATACGATCTAAAGGCAAAAGAGCAAAGGAACTTCCTTCCCAGCCAGTGTGTGAGTGAAGTCCACGTCCAGGCAAAAGACATATAAATAGCTTGGAGCAAGATGCTCCTAGAGATAGTCCGCCCAGTCACATCTCCTCATTAATTCCCAGTTCAAAGCAGGGATGGAAACCAGCTTCTTTTATCTTCTGAAGTGTGCAGAAGTGGTTCTAGACAACTTCATTCTGTGCTCTCAATCTATTTACAGTAGTTGCAATAGGCTGGAGCAATTTAGACTCTCTTTTGTGGAAGATGAAAATACCTACTCCTCACTGCAGAGAGAGACACTCCCTATGCCCTCTGACAGTGCCCTCACTCCTCAGTGACTCCTCTCCATCTTTTCAAAGGGAGGTGTTGAAGCATATCATTTATAAACTGTTTTAATGAGGTATCACACTGTTTTTAAGAGGACATTTGGAGGAAAATAAATCATTAGGGCTGTTTTGTGAGCAAAACCTGGCAGCCAAACTGGACTAACTCCACAGATGGGGGTATAGAGTCCATATTTTTTATGTTTTCAATATTTTTAGAAAGCAAAAATTAAAAAAAATATTTTGCTAAGTTAAAAAAGGCTGTATATCTCTTCATCCCCTTGTTTTTGAGAGTTGAATTAAAGTGAGGTGTGAATTTCCTATGAAGTCTGGCTTCTGTCGAAGGGCTTCATTAATGTGCCTCAGATAAAACTTACTGCTGCTTCCTTAGAAAACGACATTGTAATACCGAGAGAAAATGTATTTCTACTGTATTCAAAAATAGGACAATAAGATCGTCACTGATTGAAACTGAATACAACAATCTTTGCTCTGGGATTCTCTTCTGCCTGATAAGCACTCACAAGAAATATTTGGTTAAAAAAAGCTACATAAAATCTCTCTGGATTAGAGTCTCCTAGTAGCTTTCCCCAGATTAATACTTCTCTCTGCTCTGAGGTGCTTCATATCTTCACAGCTTTGGAAAATCTGTGCTGGAAGGAATGAGAGGTACTGGAGTTTGCACCCTGGCACTCATCCAGAGATGTTGGTGCCCACCTTTGCAGAACACAAAGGCTGGCTGAAGTTTCAGACAACAAGAATCAATCCATCCTTCTCTTCATTGAGAGCACCCTGAGCAGTTGTTCCCTTTGATTTCACTACTTCATGTTACGGGGGGATCACTCTTTCCCTTGCTGACAGCTGGCAGAACAAGGCTGAAAAATCAGTCACAAAGGCACTTCTAAATTTTGAGTTTTCCTTGAATCTCCTTTACTCTGAAACAGATAATTACAGAAACCTGAAATCATCCAGAGTGGATAATGCTTCTAGAAGTCTTTTCTTTGCACTAGAATGCATCAGTGTCAAGAGGTATAAGTTTTACTCTGAAGAAAAGTTAAGATATACCCACAACAAAGGAAAATGTCTGCTATACGTATCATGAATGAATGCCATAGAAACTTTTCTCAAAAAATTAAATAAGATATCATATTTTCTAAGGTTACAGATACGTTGTACAATATAATAATATGTACAATATAAATAATGTCATGCAGCACATTTTAGATCCCAGATCTCTCAAAAAGTCTATAGGGTGATCAGTGTTGCATGCAGAAATACCTAAAATTCATCATTATAAGATAGATTCCCAAAGCTTCATGTTCCCCTGGATATGTGCGTGACACATACTCCAGCTTCTATTACAGTAAAACAGTATTTAAATTCAGGGTAGGCTTTGTTTCATGTACACTTTTCCCTTCGAGCATGTCATTTAGCTTTCTCAACATCTTATGTAGGACCTGTCATTCACTGATTGCACCTTTGGAAACCTAGTTTTGAATAACTGGTGTTTGTTAATGCTCTGTCAACAGTTCAGTACGCAGAAGAATCTAACAGAAAACAGGCAATATTAGAAAAATGAGGCACGAGAACAAATTTTCCAACACAAAAGCTCAAGAACTCCACTCAGAGGCTAAGCCAGACCCCTAGCCCAATTAAATGCTGTATCAAATTCAGAATTAATGTACTTATGGCTGTTGATGTGGAGTTTGATAAAAGGGTTTCATGCAATAAGATGTAATCCTTAAGATCCTTTTCAAGTATGTGCAGTAAATAATTTAGTTTGTCTTTGGTTCCTGTACTCCTTAACATGCAGTAATGCTCATTGGTAGTCAGAGAGCACCATGTTATATTCTGCTTTCTCTGGGTCTGCTCTGGTAACACCCTTTCATCTCTAGAAAGAGTAGAAAGTAAATACCTCTTGTCATATACTCCTCTTCAAAACCATTTTAAGCTCATTGTCAAAAAAGAAGAGTATAATTTAGAGAAGATCTAATGGCTCTTGAGCAGCGTTGCTGTACAGCATATTTGGGATGGAGGAATGCAGACTACCCGCTATGGAGCTGAGGATCAGGAAGCTCCCTCTGTACAGGCTCCAGACCAGTAATGACTAACTCCCCTGGAGGCCAGATATTTTATGTAACCCTTCTCAGGTTACCCCTACTCTAGGCAAATATTCCCAGGCAAGAAACATCACTGTCTATATCACTAAGTCTGTATCCCTCTGGTCTGTGCTAACAAGCGCTCTCCCATTCAATTCCCTGGCACTATTTGGCTGATAAGCTCCAGAAACTCATCCAAAATTGTATGCAGTCACAGAGGAACATCTTGATGCAGCCCATCTTTAGGTGAGCATCTCCCATGGGGATGACTGCTGCAGTGCCCATCTCCAGAGGGACAGGCATAGGTCTGAGCAGTGCCTGCAAGCAAACACCCACTCTAATTCACTTAGGAGGAGAATCAAAGTGTTCTGTCTCTCCACAACATTTTATTTTTCAAAATGTTGTTTCTTTAGGTAATTTCCACAGCTGAAATCAGAAAAAAGGCTAAAATATTCTTGTGTGACATATCTGTCAGGGCAATGCCCTTAACAACAGGCTTTAACTTCCGGTCAGCCCTGAAGTGGTCAGGCAGTTGGACTAGGTGACTGTTGTAGGTCCCTTCCAACTGAAATAGTCTAGTCTAGTCCTATTGTATTGTATTGTATTGTATTGTATTCTATTCTATTCTATTCTATTCTATGCCATGCCGTGCCATGCCATGCCATGCCATGCCATGCCATGCCATGCCATGCCATTCCACATCAGATAGAATGGAAATGTGTAACAGGATTAACAGCAGTTTTAAGAAAAACTAAATGCTCTTGATATTCTTACACCAGAAGAACACTTCCGTTGAGCAAATACACATATTTGAACTAGAAATTAGGTTTTTCACTGAGAAAAAACATTTCTTTCCCAAACATTAGTTGATAAGTATTCCCAAAAGTCAGTCTTGTTTCAGAAAGGAATTTAGCATCAGCTGGCCACAGGTAAGGAGGGTGAGGATACCTGATATATCCAAAAGAATTGAGTGGGCATGAGACAAAGATAGATAATGACCAGCATGGCTGCTAGAGCCAACAAGGCAGGTAGACCCCAGATGACTTTAGCAGAGCCATTCGGTTGTCTCTATCCCAGACTCCCAGTCTAGCAGTGTGTATCAGCTCAGGCATGGCACCAGACCCACATTGGCTCCGTACACTAGTTCCATTCTGCCTCTTAGCAATAATCCCTTGGACCAGGAGTGCTGCTGGAAAACAGCAGAGACACAGAAAAAGAAAGCTCCATGCGCTGTCATGCTGTGCCAGTCAAACTCTTTACCTCCTCTCCAAGCCAGCTGTGCCAGACTTGGACTGGCTTTACGCAGAGCCATTTGGTTGACTCTGCATGGTGCAGGGAGACCAAATGATCTAAGTTTAGGCTCTGTAAAGTGTCTGAGCCCCTTCTGGGCCAGCTTGACCCTGGAAACTATAGAGTCACCATCCCACAGCACTGTATATTAGCACACAAGCCCTGCCAGACCCGACCTGGATCTGCAAGGAGCCAGCTCAGTGTCCCTGCATCTGCAGTTCAACTAACCCACAACTTGTAAACCACCCACAAATAATTGAGAGTTGATGGGGTAGAATTCATTTCATCCATGCAAATTCTCATTAATCTGCAATTTCTACGCAGGAAACTGGGGGGAGAGAGGGAGGGTAAAGGCTATTTTACTGAAGTGAATCCAAGTGAAACATTAAGAAAGCCATTACATTAAATTGCAGGAATAAAATATGAAGCAAGACGGTTTTGAAAATTAAACAAACCTCTGTTCTCATAGGCTGTGGTATGAATTATATCCGGTCATTTTCTGTGTGGCTTCTATGGTTGGGATAAGTGGAAGAAACTTACTACAAGGACTGGAACAAAGTGGATTCGTTATCACAACTGTCAAACCAAAAATAATCTGGCCACTCATTTAACAACAGAAGTTCTGAAAATAATTCTTGAATTTATTATTGAGCAGCCTTCTCTGCTCAACAGAGATGCTTTACACAATCACTGAGTTATGTCATTTTTGCATATATATATATGAAAATAACCATCCAGTCTCCAGTGGTTGTCTTATGCACTCTCAACAGTGTATTTAAGTGCTTTGCATTTCATCTTAGAACAGGGAACATAAATACTTTTCATAGTACCCACTGGCAAGCCCTACTTGGTGTGGCATAACTAGCCAGCTGATTTTTAAGAGGTGGTTGTTGGGCAACTGTTCTCAAAAACACTAAATAAATGGCAGTGTAATTCCAGTTTCCATGGGGATATGGCAGCAAAATAAAAACATTATCTTATATGTGTCAGGCAACAGACCTCAAAGGGAACAGAAGAGAACTTCTGGGATGTTAAGATATAGAAAAGGATTGATTGGAAAGGAAAAGCTGTTAATTATAAATTAGAAAAAAAAATGCTTAGGTTTGCTGATCCGTTATGAGAAATAGCTCAGCTGCTAAGAATATATCTGACATTTCATAGGGGCTTGGTCTGTTTATGCAGCATAAAAGGGAACATATATGTTGTTTATACTTTAAAGCATCCAAACGGCAACACCTTTGTGCCCTAAAGAAATTCTGGAGAAAGCTGAAGAAAACAAATACATTCCTTTTCTTATTTTGTCATGCTACTTAAAAACTTCTGTCCTGAAAAGAAGTGATAAAGTTGCAACAAGAATTCAATTGCATTAAATTTCTGGACAGTATCCATTCTAACAACAAGCCACACTTATCAGGGTGGAGAAGAGTTGGGTGTATTCTCATGCCAACAAGGTGCTGTCCTATGAAGCTGCCAATAAAAAGAAGAAAAAAAAAATTTTTAAGCAGAGCTTTGCCAAACATAACTCTGAAAAGCAGCCTCCAAATTTAATTCTATAAGTATCTGCGGGACCCAGATTGCTTGTGTTAAAGTAAAACCAATACATAAGAGGTCACTTAAAAATAAACTACTGATATTTTTTCCAGCATTTCCCAGTGAAGTCAATGGTCAGACTCAGTCATTGGCAGCAGACAATATAAGCATATTTATGAAGAAAAAGTAGATCTTTTAGAAACACCTATAGAAATAGCTACAAACTAGAGATACCTGTCTTGATATCTCTGAACAGATGAAACCTCCTGCTGTGGGTTATCTGTGGGGCACCCATTTTACCCTCTTTCCCAAAGGAAGTCTGCTGACATAGGGCTCGAGCACTAATGAGTTCCTGCAATTCCCATAACTGGTATAACAGATGCAAAACCCCATCCGAATCAAACATTTGGCTACAGGAGTAGCAGGAAGAAGCATCTGGTTTTTGGCAAATGAAGCACTGCTCAGCATTTCAGTGCAGGAGGGGGAAAAACCACAGTGAAACCCAGCATTAATGTACAGAAGATGTAGTTATTTTAAAGCAGTAATGAACAAGGAAAGTCATATCTCTTAAGAAATACAACTCAAAGCAATTATGAAAATCCTCTTTCTCATACATGCTGGCACGAAAAGCCAAACCTTTGGATTCTGTGTACAGGACAGCAGCACAATGCAGCTTTGTGTTTAGACAATGGTGCTACTTGCTGGGAATATTTCTGTGAAAATATACCAAACTGGATGAAGAGATAATTGGAAAACCTAGTTTGACTCACCAGACAATAATTTTTCAGTTTGAATATGACAACCAGGAAAGGGACATTTTTTAACCTGGTAGTTCCTCTAGCAAAGGCGTCATGACTTTCATATGAGCCCTGGGAAAGGTACCATTTATGTATAGCTTTTAGCACTTCTTCACTCACTATCAATACTGTTACTGATATCATGGTGATCTGGAAGAACAGAGCACCATGCAACCCTGAATTACTATTAATTCAGTTCTGACAAGTTGCTTTACTAATTTATAACACTTTACATGATCCTTGCCATTGTGGAGATTTACTTGATCAGAAAAAATGTCAGTGCTTGAAAGGAGGAGTATGAAGTAAGGCAAGTGTCTTAAAGAGCTCTTTGGTTTGCGTTAGGCAAAAGGATTTGAAAAAGAAATCTGTATTTTCAGCCTTAATATTTGATTTGTTAGAACCTCTACCTACCTCTTGAATAGTTTTCCTAAACTCTTATTGAGTTCTGTTGCTGGTTTTTGGTTTTTTTTTTCAAATGCCTTTCAGTTCTTGAATTTCTACTGCTTCAAACAGAAACTTGAATTTATTTTCAGTTCAGACTGGATATTAATTGTGCCATTTACTACCCATTTCTAAAGACACTGCTTTTAAGAAGTTGTCCTTTACAATTTATTTTCTAAAAGAAGATATTTAATTTAATCTTCTGTGAATTCTTGATACTGGCTTAAATTGAACAGAAACTGTAACAGTGGGCAGTAGAAACAGGGTGAGGGAATTGGGGATGGGGGACGGGACTCACACAGGGGATGTATTTTCTTCCTTGGTTCTAAACCATCCTCTCATTCCCTGGAAATTATCTTCTGTTTCAGTGTAATTTTCAGCTCTTACTTTCTGTATTTGCATCTGCCTGTACTTCAGGATCATTATTCAGGAATTTATCTCTCAGCCCTTCTACAGGGATGTCATCCCAGGATCTGTTCATTACTCCAGCTTGCAGTGTGATGGAGGCCTGGTCTCACATCCTATCCTCACTGGAGAGAAAAAAAATATACATTCTTAAATATGGCCTAAAATAGCATGGAGATGATAGAAAAGTTTAGAGGAGTCACACATCTTTTAAACACAGCATCATTAGCTGCCTCCCCACCATCCTGACAGGTTGCCCAAAGCCCATCTTCAACCTGACAGCTCTATGGCCCTTGTCCTTCTCAGCACCTCAACCCAGGACCCCACATCCACACACTTCTTTCATTTTTTCTCGCCATCTCCAGACCAGGAAATCAACCTTGTTTGTGCTTTTCCCTCTGCTTCCACCTCTGTTTCCTCCCTGTACTCCAAACCCGATTCCCATGCTCCCCTGCATTGCACCATCTACTTGCCAGCAAGCGAGGCTGGGTTGCTCCCCGATCGCAGAGCTGCCAGCTCCTCAACTGTCACTGACAATTGCTGTCTGCAGGTTCCGTTCACACCACTGTCACTGGAAATACAGTTTCCAGCCCCAGAAGCACTAGTTCTCCAGCAGGTCCCTTCACTGTCTGGCTGCGGTTTGCTCCACCTCCTGTTACTCTGGGTGTCTCCTGTGCAGACAGCAGTGGATTTCCCTGTGCTGCCTTTGTGTTTATGGAACAGAAATATACACTTCAGGGGTGTGATGCATCATATCCTAACACTGGTGTCTGAAATAGATGAGCTGGGCCTCCTGTGCAATCAGGTTGCCTTCAGTAATCTTCACAGCGTGCACATTCTATGAAATGGGGGTCACTGGCTCTACCATGGGACTGCTCTGCTCTGCCTACAGCATGTAGTCTCCATAACGCTGTAACTGTTCAAACTGCTTCCAATGGGCTAAAAGGAGAGGGGGGATGATGCGCACGTACATCTACCAGTACTTGGTGTCTATTTTGCTCTTCTGAAAGGGGCAGTTACAAGGTTCAGCTGTCTTAATGAGGGGCAAATCCTTTCATTTTGATTTGTTTGCTACCTGCCCTAGTAAACTCATGCCTAGCTGCCCTAATTCTCACTTCAGAACATATAGCGGAAAGCAAGAGCTGCAATGAACCATTCTACCATACGGAATAAAGATATGACTATATCTATACCCACTAGCTTGGCTGTAGTTTTGATGATACTGCAAAAATGTTTCCTGCTCCTGAATTATATATATCAATGTTGCTTTTGCAGCATTTTTTGCAACCCTATTCTGACTATTTGGCATAATTTGGAAATGTCCATAACATATATAATGGGAAGTACATGTTCGTGTGTCTCATTCATTTTTTTTCCAACAATAGAGACTTGTAAGTGAGTACAGGCAGCAGTTCAAGGGCACACAGTATTACAGTGCGGAAGGAGGGAACTGAGAAATGACATTTCATTAGCTAATTAATTCAGTCAGTGATTTTATGCTTACAATGACTGTAATTTCTTTGAGGCTGTTCCAGATATGCAACTAAGCCACGATTCCTCATTCTTTCCTGTTCTTCCACTTATAATGCAGTCTTCTTCTATGAAATAAAGAGCAAATATAGCTATAGCAGTCAGGGTGGTTTAAAAGTGAGCTGGGGGCATCCAGAGCAGAGAGCATATCTGTCTATAACCTGAGCTACTGGTTGTCAGCTGGGCATAATTGAGCACCCATAACACCCATTGTTCAGTAGATTATTTTAGCAAAACAATCAAAAAAAGACCATAGCCTCTCTTGTCCTCAGATTTCTTTAAAGAAAACGCCTCTTTTTTTGATCTTTTTCTTTTTTTTTTTTTTTTTTTTTAAACCAAATTATTTTATCACATTNTTTTTTTTTTTTGTGAAACCAAATGATATTATCACATTGAATCAAACTATGTAGTTTACTAAACTATGTCAAGGAACTAATTAACAGGTTGTTTGGTTTCTCTCTAGGTCCCCGCCCTCCTTTCTCATGTTGAATGCTATCTATTGAATTAAGGACTGCAGAATATTGTTGTTAGCAGCAGTGTTATTGGTTTTTTTTAACACATTTTGTAATGTTTTCAGATGCAAGGGGTCTTTTAAATTTTTAGGAAAAAAAAAAAAAACACAAAGAGGATGGTCAAACACTGGAACGAGAGACTCAGAGAGATAGAGGGTTCTCCATTCCTGAAGATATTCAGTATTTAACTGGACTTTGCCCCAAGCAACCTGAGCTATTTTTGAAGTTGAATCTATCCTCAAAAATAGCCCTAATGACCTCCAGGCATCCCTTCAAATCTCATTTTCATTAGGACTAACAGGTGATCATCTCAATCTAATATATGAAACTTGTGGTTTAAGCAATATTCTCTGGAGTGTTGGTTCACTAAAACACTCAAATTTGAGGGGAAGTCAGGCTATTCAGGATGACTGTTAGACATACTGTGCTTGGGTGTGATTTGGGTTTTTATTGTTTTTTTAAATATGATCTGTGGGCTGTAACTTTTAACGCAATTAATGGTGAGATGCTGCTGAAAGAGACTTGAAAAGCTCTTGCTTGATCTTACCTGTTCTTTTGTGTAGTTCCTTCAGGTATGTAACTTGTGGTCTTTTGTACCCCTTAATCTTTTTTTTTAAGGAGTTGAATTAATTTAAATATGGATTACTATGTAGCTAAGCTGGGCATTTTAATCTTATTTTTAATATTTATATTACAGTGTAGATCACCTCATTCTGGTAGAGATGGTAAAATAAGTCAAATGAATTGTGCTTTCAAAGTATGTTTCTGTCAAATGAGAGCAGAAGTTGCCTAGATTAATTTGTTACCTGGGCTTTAAACATCTGCACCACAGATAGCTGAAGTTAGGTGAGATGGATTCCGTCTAAGATTTTGGGTAGTTTAGAATCATGTGACTTGGGAAAATACGTATTCTGTGGACATTTCTGAGGCTCTATTGCTTAGTTTTCTGTAACTGTCAGGGTGATTCATTCTCAGTTCAGGAAGCCTTTGGTCAGGGGCCATACCAAATCATGTCCAGGAGAAATTTTTCTGAAAAATTCTATTTCCCATTCTGTTCCCCGGGGCATAAAGACTGTTGCATGTTTTAGGAGGTCTTGATTTAGAGGTGCTGAAGACTGAACACACTAGTGAAGAATAGAGTTAGAGATTTTTTTATTATTATTATTTAAAGGAAAAAATATTTTGCATTCTATTCCAGGCTTCTAATGCAGCTTTTCAGCAGGAATTTAGGAAAGGAGTCTGCTTTTGACTCACTTTGTTGGTTATGTCTGTCTGCTGGAAAAGCAGGATATTCACGTATGGATTGCCTGGTCATCATGCATGTAGTTGTAGTAGTCCTTAGAGAATTTTTATGTGACAGAGAAAGGCTTAGAAACTGGCAGTCTTCAAAAATGACACTGTCCCTGGTTTGTCTTTGATTGCACCATTAGATACATGCACTGTCTTTTCCACTGTCAGCCTTAGATAGTGGTTATTATTTCTGTAAATGTGAATAGAGTCAAACCCCTGAATGGAGGAATGCTGAGAGTGTAGCTTAAGGTCTTGCTGTCTTTTGGGGAGGTGGGAAGATACTCAGCTCATCTGCAGAGACTTGTTCCTTAATTTTAGCTTTTCCTCCTTTTTAGAAGATATCATTATGTCCCTCTTCTATTTCTTTGCATTTCCCATGCTGCCGGGACTGAAGCTGTACAAATACTTTATTGTAAAATGAAGAAATAAATTTTCCTCACATCACTTTTCCTTACATAACTGAAAATAGAACCCTGATAAATCAAAAGGAATGAATCTCCCTTCTCAGCAAGGATTTAGGTTGAGTATCTCATGGAGAGCAATGGTACATGTACGAAGAGAAACCAAATGTTCCTTTCACTCAGCTAGATACTAAAAGAGAAATTTGTGGGATGCCTCTGTTGAGGAATGCAGAATGAAACAAAGCAACTGTCTAACTTACTGGAAACTGAATCCACGGAATGGTAGAAAGCTCTTATAGTCATCCTTCTTCCTTTCAACTGCTCACCGATTTATGGTTTTTCATGTTTTTACGAGAAACATGTAAACAGCAGAAAAGATATTTCATTTAGCATTTTCAATGCTAAATAAATTTGCATTTACTTCACTGCTTAACTTTTTGTCTCACTTCAGTTTTCTCTCTGTTTTGACAGTAGCAGCAGTAACATTAATACATAATTAGATGGGTAGGAATGTGCTCGGAGTCAATAGCTTGTAATAGCTCCTTTGGAGCCATAGTAAAGTATCTCCTATAGCAAATACATGCTTATGGACTTGTTAAAACAGACATTAGTTACCCAGTAGTCCATTATGGCTCCTTATAGTCTACCATTTCAGTAGATCTATATTTAGAGTCATATTGATCAGTAATTAAGAGATAACATGGTGGCAAAATGGAAATATATCATAAACAATCTCAAAGAAGTAATTTATAGAAATGGTAAAAACATCAGGAACCGGCAAATGTCTTTTGCACTATTTTTGCTTTCATGTAGAAACCAATAAACTCAAGAAAATTATAACTGATATTATGAGATACCCTTGTGTAGGCTAAGAAGCTTACTTCCTCCAGAATTAATTTTTAAAACAGAGCTATTAAAACTAGGAAGGAGTCAGGCAAGTCACCACCATGCATACAATCTTCATCTACTGATTGTAAAAATTAACTTTATCTGTAGTGAAAGTAAGTACTGGTAAAGACAATTCAGCAATTTTTAATTTGAGCCATATGGAGCTTTCTCATCTCGCATTAGTCTATAATATCATACAGGTGAATTTATCCAGTTTTTTATTTTACAGCTAGATTCACTGAAATACAATTACAATAATCAATTAATTACAAATAGTTAAAAGTCTCTATTAGAATAAACCTAGAAAAGATGTTCAGGCACAATAATCTTTTAGACTATTTGAAGTGCCACAGTAGTGCTAATCCCCTATGATTTTCACATGATACTCAAGATATTAGGACGTGATTAAATGTAAACCCAGAAAGAAAAGCTCTTCCTCCCTTGGTTAACGTTTCCCTCCACAAGGGGACTGCAATATTATTACTTCTGCTGTGTGTAATGGAATTGTTTAATTCACAATAGCTCTTGCAAATGTAAAGATTTAGTTACCATGCTTGTACTCACTGATCAAAAGAGGGATGTTCTGCTGTGAGCATATTCTTCTAATTGTTCCAATCTCTGCATTAACATTAATTAGCAAATTCGTCTTTCGGTCTCTCCCACATGGGGCGTGTTCAGTCAAGGTTGGGTCAGTGGGGAATTTAATTAATTTATCAGCAAATTGGATTTTTCATTAGGTGTCCTTGTTTTGTTTTTTCTTTTTTTTTTCCCCCAGAAATTTTTGGTGGTTTATGCAACTATAGAGTTTTTTCATCTACATTTCTCTAATGCAGAGGTTGTTAATGGAATGATATTGAACAAAAATACCTCATTTTTAAAAGGTACCAAAAGAGAGATTCTGTCTGTCTCACTGGTCATTTGTAAGCGGGTCCTTCTGTTGGTGGGAACATTTTCCTGTGTAGGCTTGTGGTCTAGTGGGAATATTACTTTACAGTAAACCTGCCAATAGCTGGATGTATAAATGCCTGATATTTATGGCTTAAGTACAAAGGGTATCAGTGTGTGAGAATTCAATTCAACGAGGCTAATCTCAAATGCAATTAATGTTCACATTCTTTATGTGCCCCTGTGGTAGCCTGTTTGCCCAAGGAATTTATTGGAAGTGATACATTTAATTAAACTTCTTGAAACACTTGGGCAATGATATCGTTTAGGTGATAAGGCATCACTTTTGGAAAGTAGAAAGAGGAAGAGCATGACTGTCATAGTCATTCTGTACTGCTTTACCTTTAATGGAGGGTATGAGTGGTTCTGTGAAGGATATGTGTCAAGTACTGCTCAGAAAAGGTAATTTCCACATGTTCTACCAAGCTGCTAAATATGTCAGAAACGTTTTGATCTTGTGTCAATTTTGATTTAGCTTTAGTAAAGTAGTTGCTATATATACTGTGTGAACAAAGGCAAATAAGCAAGAAAATTTGCTTAACTGCTCATAGGAAAAAAATCTGGTTTGTTATATTTCATTGGGGATTACTACTTCGCTAATATAAATAATTTTATCCACCTATTTAGCATCCATTCTTTATAACTTCTTAGCCATATAACTTAGATATCCCCTTCCTTGCTACCAGAATCTTCTACCTGGTGTTAAAATGTATGTTCTTACAGAAATGACAATATGAATTCTCACAGAAATTTTATTTTTGCTTTTTTTGGTAAAACCAGGCTGTACTACCCTCACTCTGTGCTGATTCTGCTCAAGACTGATATTCTAAGCTAAAATTATACAATGCATGAAATTATTGTCAATGTTTGTCTTTAACAGCCCTGTTTACACAGTGTTCTCCAAACAGCCCAGCACTACAAGTAAAATCAGTGAAGGCTGGCTGGGTGAGTGAGTAAAAATTTCCTTCATGTGCTGTGTCTAGAGAGGGAATTCAAGAGGATAGTCAATGAGAGTTTAAACAGCCTGGATTTTGGATCCCACTGTTTAAGAACTTCTTATTGCAGGAAAAAGTGGAGATAAAAATATACATATAGGTGGGTCTCAGTAGGGCAAGAAAGGAAAGAGAAATTTTAGTTAATTGCTTAACATAGAATCAGAGAATTGTTTAGCTTACAAAAGACTTTCAAAATCATCAAGTCCACCAGTAAACCTAGCACTGCCAAGTCCACCACTACACCATGTCCCTAAGCACCACATCCTCATGTCTACTAAATCCCTCCAGGGAGGGTGAGTCAACCATCTCCCTGGGCAGCCTGTTCCAATGATTGATAACACTTTTGGTGAAGACATTCTTCCTAACATCCTGTCTAAACCTTTCCTGGCACAATTTGCTCTTGTTCTATCACTTGTTACTCTGGAGAAGAGACCAACACCCAACTGACTACAACCTTCTTTCAGGGAGTTGTAGAGAGGGATAAGGTCTTCCCTGAGCTTCCTTTTCTCCAGACTAAACAACCCCAGTTCCCTCAGCCGCCCCTCATAAGACATGTTCTCTAGACCCTTCACCTTCTAGACCCANGGCTTTCTTTGCCACCTGGGCACATTGCTACCTCATGTTCGGTCAGCTGTCAACCAGCACCCCCAGGTCCTTTTCTGCCAGACAGCTTTCCAGACACTCTTCCCCAAGCCTGTAGCATTGTCTGGGGCTATTTTGACCCAAGTGCAGCACTCAGTACTGAGCCTTGTTAAACCTCCTACACTTGGCCTCGGCCCATCGATCCAGCCTGTCCGGATCCCTCTGTAGAGCCTTCCTACCCATAAGCAGATTGACACTCTGGTCCAACTTGGTGATGCCTGCAAACTCACTTAGGGTGCACTCCATTCCCTCGTACAGATCACTGATAAAGATATTAAACAGAACTGGCCCCAGTACTGAGCCCTGGAGAACACCACTTGTGACCAGCCACCGGCTGGCTGTAACTCCATTCACCACAACACTCTGGACTCAGCTGCCAAGCCAGTTTTTTACTGAGCAAAGCGTATGCCTGTCCAAGCCATGAACAGCCAGTTTCTCCAGGAGAATGCTGTGGGAAACAGTGTCAAAGGCTGTAATATCATCCAGGTAGACAACATCCACAGCCTTTCCCTCATCCACCTTGTCTCAGAAGAAGCACAGGTTAGTCAAGCAGAACCTGCCTTTCATAAACCTATGCTGACTGGGCCTGACCACCTGGTTGTCCTGTATGTGCTCAGTGATGGCACTCAATATGACCTGCCCCATGAACCTTGTAGATTCGGAGTTATTTCAAAAATTTTCTATAACTACCCAAATATATGAGGAATATCTGGTGAGATGACTAAGAAAATTTGCTTTGGGTCTATAACCCCTAATATAAATTCAATTAATATTTCAAGATTGTCTTCACAATGAATAGTCCTCCTGAAGTCTCTTAAAAAAAACCAAAGCACACACACACAAAGAAAACATTAATGAATGAGATTCACGAGCGCAGTTGTAAGACAGGCAGTAACTTCTGCAGTGACACCAGTGTCCCAGATGTGCTTGTTCTTTCAGAGAGTAGAAGCATAAGAATTTTGATATGTTGGTTCCATTCTTGCTATAGAAGCATTTAAATTAGACTTTTCAAAGATATATATCTTTGAATATAGATATATAGACAGTATCTATAAAGATACTGTCCCAAAATATTAACCGTTAGATGTGCTTCTGCAAGAATCATGAAGATTAATCTCATGAGTGAACATAATCATTCTCTAACACTTTCTGTGTATGTCTTTCATTCAAAGAAATATAAAAAACACTAAATATATTTTGAGAAAATATCTGCTGGTTTTATGTGTATATATGCCAGGAAAAATCTGAGTAAGATTTGTCCTAGGGTGTTCTATATGTGAACTTTTATAGTAAGCATGGGAATCCCTTCAAATGGCAAAAGGGATAAATAAACAATACCTAAGTAGTGCTGAACATGCGGTACTCTCATGTCTCTTCAGATCTGTCCAGGCGCAGCTGGAGGAGAAGGTAAATGCTTCCTGAATAATAGGAATGTTTTCTTTTCTTTTGCTTATGTACTAACACTGTTTCCATGATACGGAATACCATGGAGAGCT
This sequence comes from Psophia crepitans, assembly GCA_013399095.1. Lineage (NCBI taxonomy): Eukaryota > Metazoa > Chordata > Aves > Gruiformes > Psophiidae > Psophia > Psophia crepitans. The sequence continues at coordinate 235,537 of VWZZ01005301.1, read as the reverse complement.
TATTTGTGTTTTAGAAATGCCATATTTCTCCTGAATTTAAACACAGGTTACTGTTGGGGGCTTATTTTCATTTGTAACGAAATGAACATGGAAGAATTTTTCATCATTTAGAAAGTCTCCTAATACTTGATTAAAAAAAAATAAGGAAAGGGGATTAAAGAGACAATGACGAATGAGAATGTATGTGCTAATTGCAACCCAGCATGAGTCCATGCATCTTACCAGGTGTGAGTGTGCCAGTCTTCAATCAATCCGCAGAGCTTCACTGACAGTGAGGTTATAAGGTATCCCTCAGTCTCATTAGTTAGACTGTCTGTTCCTCATGCAGAGGTGTTGAATGCTGAATTTGAATGAAAGATTTCAGACATCCCAGTAGGGATATTCTGAAATTACTTTGACAGCATTTTAGTGTTAAGTATTATTTTCACCTATGCAAAGTCCTGAAAATTTGCAAAACATAACATGCAGTCAGTCAGATTTAAGATTCCTTCTTTTTCATTGAGCCAGAGCACAGGATGGACCTGTGCTCGGACCACCATTGGACCTTAGTTGCACTTCTAGCCCAAATGCTATTCAGAGCTATTTAAGACTCACTAAACATTTCACAAATTCTGTGTGATTTCTGCAGACATAGGACAGAGAAGAATTCTCTCTCCATGACTTGATGAGGAAATTTCATTTAATGTAGGGTCTTTGGAGGAACATGGATAATAACATTATCTTCTACTACAGTACTCTGGGAGAGCTGTTTAAAGCCACTTGTTCAACCTGCATAATCACTGAAATGGTAAAAGAGGGCTATATTACACGAAAGAGCCAAGTCCGAAAAGTTTTATTGTTCTTTATTTTTTCTTAAATAAATACAGATACATCTCACTGACTCTTAGAAATTCATGAAAAAAAAACAGTGTAACATTGCAGACTGGTAATGAAGCTTAACGTTTGCTTCTATGGTGAAGTGTAGAAGCATAATTATCCTACCATTGTAGGAAGAGCATAACTCACCAAGGGGGAGAAATTCAGACAGTACTCAGAAATAAGAGCATCCATGCAAAGAAATGTATTAGTAAAATTATCCTAGTAAATATCATCAGAACGACAACTCATCCTGTCATGGAGACAGGAATCTCATTTTCAGGAGAGTAACCTGATAATTTGGAGATAACTTGAATCAAGTCCTAGGATTCGAGTACTCGTGAACACAGTCCAACTGAGACCGACGTCCGGGTCTTGCACTTCATGATGACCTCTGCTTGGAAGGTAGAACATCATATATAAAAGTAATGACTGATTTTTAAAAAGAGAGTGAGAAACAGCTATTACAAGAGTTAAATTACGCTTGTAGATAAACTAGAGGAACATGAGTTTATAGTCTGACTTTTCTGTAGCTGTATGTTAAGAACAAGTACATAAATGCTCAATTTAAGTAAATAAATATGGTAATGTGAAGCATTTGAATATGAGGAACTTGGGTCGTAAATCTGTCTCAGTTAATCATAATTGTGTCTGATACCACTGAGCATCATTTAGTGGTATTTTAAGGTTCATTTTATATGAATAATAAATAGGATAGTAACATGCATGTGCACATTGAAACAATTTTACTTTAAAAATTCAGTGCTACTTCTTTTATTATATGACCATTTTGGAGTAGAACCTCTAAACCAGACCTCCACATTTATTTATTTTTTAACAGGTATTCATCATTTCTATATACCTTTATATATGTATAAATGAATGAGAGGTGAACCTGTGTATGTTATTCCTATTAGACCCAGATAGTTTTGTGTTTTGTTCTTCTCCAGTGCAGTCTCAAGTGGCGTGTTGCAGGCGAGGTGAGGCAAGCTCTCTGGACCAAAGAAAGCTTAAAGTTAAACACCCTATCACTTGCAAAACAAATCCCTCAGCATCCCATTGGAGAAAATGGGGCTGTCATACGCCATGAGAAGTTACTTATTCAAATTGTCTGTATTCTTACTGTCTCTGTACTGGTAAAATCACTGAGATCCTTTACAGCATTCGGGCTAACTGTCCCTAGATTTAAACATCAGGCAGAATCAAATATACTTGTGTTTTCAACACACTGCTATCCCTTCACATTCAAGTATGACCCTCCAAAAAAAAGAGATTTGTGTTTTCCAATGACACACGAGAGATCTGAAAATACCTGAGCAGTGGCCATACGTTTCTTGAGCAAGTCTGTTCTCTCCCTCTTATGAACCTGGATAGCAGAACATCTTTTCAGAGTATAAACAGCTGATGTTAAGAGTTCTTCCACACAGAAGAAAATCTTTTGGATAATAAGTAGTTAAATAAAACATCAACCATATAAAATACAGAACCATACTTAAGGTGTGATGTGTTTTATCAAACCTATAATTTGCTACACAGGCAACAAAAAGCTTTAGAAGCACACTGCAGCTGCTCACATAAATTGGCCTTAAGGTCTCTAATACTACCAAAATACAAAAAAAAAAAAAAAATTACACTATGTCTGTGCACATTCTGTGCTAAATCAGATACTTGTTCAGAAGCCCACGTGTTACTACTGAGCTCTACATCTAAACTGTAATATTGACTGATGTTAAATAGTCTTTGGCTTCTCCATCTTGAAAAAGCTTGAGTAAAGCTGAATGTGATGCAGAACAGAGCAAAGAGGATGAGCAAAGAAACAGAAATTCTTCCACACTAGGAATGACTCTGTGGACCTTCAGCTTAGAATAGAGACACCTCCAGGGAGATATTGCAGTGACCTATAAAACCCCAAGAAGCAAGAGGACTGTGCACAGAGAATTTATTTCCTGTCTCTCATAGTACAAGAGGTGAGAAATATCTGACTAAATCAACAGATAGCAGATTGCAAATCAGCAGAAGAAAGTGCTTTTCCACACGTGAAGTGGTTAAGCCTCAGCTCTTAGTGCCGAATGGTTGTGTGGTTGCCAGAGAAGTTTACACAGGTTTAGAAAAGGAGTTAAGCAAACACATGAAAGCAAAATCGGGTAAGGGCTTTCAAATACAAAGATGCTCCTCTGGCAGCAGGGTGCTTCAGGGATGTTTCATTATCTACGTGACCTGCTCTTCCATGCTTTCCGAGGCATCGGCTACTAGCCACTGTCAGAGAATCGTGAATTATGTGAACCTTGGTCTGACCCAATACAGCCATTTACAGCTCCTAAAACTACCTTAAGTATCCACAAAATTTAAACCACCTACTTATTTATTTAATGCTACATAAATCAGTGTAGCAATTGTGTGTGTTGTATATAGTGATAAACAATATTTCTGTATCAGTTTTCACTTGCGTGAAACTTAGTAACTCTCTTCCACTATTTCCCATCCTGTTTTCTACTTCAATGATTATTTGAACAGATGTGGCTGCTTCCATTAATAACGGTGGGAAACAATGATGTAAATCATTACGTGCATGCACAGAACAGGCCCTCACAGCCTATTATTGTGAAGAACAATATGACATTACCAAACTGTGAAGTCAACCTATAAAATATTAATTACGGATTGATTTAGTCTGGTTGGAATTCAGCTTTAATGGCATCACTTAGTGTTTTCTAGTTTTTCAAAATTATGGCAGAAGGAAAGGGTAGGGGAAGTGACAAATGGAACTGTGGAATGTGCTGTACCTCTTCACCTCTAGAAACCTGGGTTCAAATTCCAGTTGTCCTATGCGGACATGACTTAGTAGTGTCAACCTGTGCACTGGTCAATGTTAGTGTGGATCATAAAAGTACTACACAGCCTTGACAGAAAGGATGAAATCTGCTGCAAGTCAACAGTGTTGTACACCAAAGAGAGCTTTTAAACTCTCTATTTTAACAGTGGTTCTCAAATGAATCTGAAAACTGACAGCTTCTCAAAGTGACAAAGATGAGGTGAAACACAGCCAAATTCATCAGCATCCCATGTTGGTATGCTAGAGAATTACCAAAGGAAGTAAGCAATACAGAGCTTCATATACTTCTGTTTCTTTTTTCTTGCTGAACTTTGTGCCATGAAATGGACAACCTTGTTAATATTACAACATAGCAGTTCTGTTAGAAAGCACTGAAATAAATTGGACTCTTTAATATCTTTATTGATGATTTGGATGAGGGAATTGAGTGCATCCTCAGTAAGTTTGCAAACAACACCAAGAGGCCAATGGGATGAGGTTCAATGTGACAAAGTGCCGGGTCCTGCACTTTGGCCACAACAACCCCAGGCAGCGCTACAGGCTGGGGGTGGGGTGGCTGGTAAAGCTCTACAGAGGAAAAGGACCTGGGAGCGTTGGTTGACGCTTGCCTGGACATGAGCCAGCAGTGTGCCCAGGTGGCCAAGAAGGCCAACGGCATCCTGGCCTGTATCAGGAATAGTGTGGCCAGCAGGAGCAGGGAGGTGATCGTCCCCCTGTACTCAGCCCTGGTGAGGCCGCACCTCGAGTGCTGTGTCCAGTTTTGGGCCCCTCACCACAAGAAAGACATCGAGGCCCTGGAGTGTGTCCAGAGAAGGGCAACGAAACTGGTGAAGGGGCTGGAGCACAGGTCTGATGAGGAGCAGCTGAGGGAACTGGAGGGGTTTAGTCTGGAGAAGAGGAGGCCGAGGGGAGACCTTATTGCCCTCTACAACT
>VWZZ01005301.1:213561-230789 GCA_013399095.1 Psophia crepitans | reverse complement strand
GATTCTATTCTATTCTATTCTATTCTATTCTATTCTATTCTATTCTATTCTATTCTATGACCCCTGAGTCTTATTTTCTAGGTATTTGGATGAAATACCCTTTGTAGAATAGCTGTTTTACCTTGTTCTCTCTAAAGGTATTCTTGGTAGCTTCAGTGGCATGCACATGCACTGGGCAGCTGCACAGGAGCTTCACATTGTGGATCAGCCCTTGAACAAATTCATACTATATCAGTGCAAGCAGATAGCTCAGATCTTTTGTCATCCAGATTGGGGACCCACGGTAACGTCCCATGGCTCTCAGTTGACCATATCTTTGATTTCCTTTCTGTGTAAACTAGGGAATAGCAGAGGGCCAAATGCAAGTCAGAGATTTGTGCTGGTGTACAGCCATGGGATGCAGTCCAAAAATAACAGAAGCAAGATACAAAACCTGAGAAACATTTTGTTTTCAGGCCAGGGTTACTTTTCAATCATAAGAATTAGAAGTATTTTTAAAGATGGTAGGCGTGTCTCTGGAAAGGAGCCAGGAGGCACAAGCGTACACCTCAGAGCGGGAAGCACTACACAACAAGTTGTGAAATGCTCTGGCTGAGCAGAACCTATGCAAGAAGAAGCCACCCGTAGGCATGCCTACCCTGATGGGTGCAGACCGACCAGAGCGCTCGCCCACCCGGGAGCTGCACGCCTGCATTGACGTGGCTGTGCACAGAGCTGGGGTGTCCTGTCTTCGTTTTGCAGTTCTGGCAGAGGGAACCTGGGTCTCCCCAAATCAGATCTGTGGGGGTGCCCCAGATCTCCCTCTAAGCAAAACAACATGGCCTTCATCTTTATAGGCACCAGGAATGAAAGACTTCTTTCTTTTTTTTAATATTCCTACGTAAGTTAAACAGGATTTTTCCTTTTTTTNATGGAGAAAGTATGATTTTTCCTTTTTTTTTTTTTTTTTTTTGCTTATTTGGCATTGTCTTTATAGACACGTAAAGACCACACTGTAATTGTCAGTATAAATTTAAACCCTTTAGACAGGATCTGGGCTGAGAAGTGAGGAAAGACGCTAACTAAGGAGTTATAAATCTCACATTATGATATTCGTATGTCAATTCCTTTTGCAGATCTTGCTCTTTGTTATTTTAGTTCATCATTTTTACTGTATATCTAAAGCGCTTGGGTTTCTTTCTAATACTGGCAACATTATTTCTTTTTGTTTCCGTACAGAAGTAAAGTGCTCTAGGAAAACCCATCTGATTTACAGCCAATGGAAGAAACATTAATGCTTTTCTCCGTTCCCCAACTGAAGTCAATGTATTATTTTTAAAGCTTTGTCAAGGTCAAAAAGACTGGCTTTATAATAAAGTTAAATCATTTACATAGAAGAAAAACTTGACGAGGAGTTTGTGGGTACAAATTTTCTCAAGTGTTCCTGTAGGAAAACAAGCTATGTAACAATGAAAAATCTGAGAACAATTTTTAAAATGCTCATATTTCATCTGCCATTTAACATGACATCTGCAAGGAAAAATAGCAAGAGGAGGTATCTCAGGTAGCCAAGCATACTGACACTACAATGTGAGTTATTTGCTCAAAGAAAATATGCATTTATCTTACATAGAGGTATAGTTTAGCCAGTCTAGCTATGACATTTATTGGATGCTTAACTTTCAATTACCTAGATACTATTAAAATCAAATTTGTTGACTTCACTTCTCTATAATTAGCATCAGTCTCCTCTGAATGTAACAGCTATCTTCCACTCAGACGTGAAGTAGCTAATCAGTTAGGCAGGTAGGTTCAACATGAATTGAGTGGGTAGACTGAGACTTTAAAAATGTGTATGTTTTACCTGATAATTTAAGATACAGGGGAAAAAGATTTTCAAAAAGCAATTTGAAGAAGTAATAGAGTAGAAATTCTCTGTTTCAGTTTTGCCTTTAAAAAAGAAGATTTTCACAAAGTTTTTAAGCCCACATCTGGAAAGCAGTATACAAAGTATTATTATTTTAATATATATGAGTCTATAGACTGTTCACAGTATCTCCTAAAATGTTTGTTGAGGGTTTTTTAAATCATAGAGAAAAATATAGTAGCAATACATTTTAGGTGTATTAGATGCAATGATTTTTTTAATCTTATACATTGATTTGTATTTATTATGAATTTTCTATTGAAAGAAACAAAGAACAGTTTAAAGGACATGAGGTAATTAAAAAGCTGTACTCAGTATCATTATTTATCTTTGGGTTTTGCTTATCTTGCTCTTATAAAATGCATACTGTTATGTTACTTAACGTTTGTAGTGAAAGGATTTTTAAATAACTTCTGATAATTAAACTGCAAGATAAACAAAACAATAATATATGATTTCATTATTTTAACCAGTAGTTTTTAATCTCACAAAACAAGCAAGAGCTACAGGATAAAGAACATTTCATTTCACTCTTCTTTTTTTTCATACTTTACAAGTTACTTTAGATTGTCTGGATACAACTCAGGATCCCAAAATAAAAAAATACATCCTATGCGGTAATTGTGGTATACAGATAACAATCTCTTATTCTTATTACACACATACATTATCCAGAATTGAAACAGTGGTTTTCTTGAAATCAACAGAAGTTTAGGTATTCTTTAGAGCAAAGGCATATTTCATTCTGGGAGTGTATCTGCAGCTGTAGCTGCTGTTTTGTGGTGTATATGTACAGCAGGTTAGAGGGCTTGCCCCCCTCCCCCCCCAACCTATGTTCTTCTGTTCTTGCTTTACTATTTCTCACAGTCCAAAGTAACTCCCACCAAATCCCTCTTCAGAATTGTTTTCCTTGTTTTCAGACCGTAGCAAATCCCATTCAAGCAATATTAACTGCTCACTTGTTCCATACCCAATATCAATAATCTTTTTCCACACAGTCTTCCCAAAATAATTACATGATCTTTCCCTTCTTCCTCTCCAGCCATGAAGAACAGCCCTTTGCTTCACCTCCTTTATCGCTTGTTTCTGATATTAGCTCAAAACTTGCCTCTTCCCCTGTGTTCTTGGTGTTCTCCCATTTTACTACTTGTCGTTATGATATTTTATAAGAAATCCTCTATGCCAAATAAAGTGATGCTATTTATTATTATCAATTCACTATGGCTTCTTCAAGTAAAGTTGGTCTGTCCTTTTCATAAAGTGCTGGTTCTAAGAAGAAGCCTTTGCTAGCTCCTTTTCAGCAAAAAGAACTTTTAAAAGTGTTTTTCAAAGTGAAAGTGTCAAAACTATTTGCATGCAAATATTTCAGTAGAAAAACATGATTGCATGCTTATACAAATTACTATTTTTGCTTATGAGTGAGTACACAGAGAGGAAGTGGAGAGCCACGCAGTTCAAATAAGGGTATGCAGAAGAGCTTCAAACAGCACCATTTTAAAGACAAAAAAATATCTCTAGTGCAGACAGATTCCTTTGGTTGAATAGCCCATCTTTTTTCAAATTAGCCTCTTTATCATAGAGGAATAACTACTCCACTCATCCTTCAAAAACCTCTTTCACAAGGCAGTGCTCAATTTAGACCTCAATTGAAATTATAACAGGAACCAGCAGAATTTTTCCTTATTTATTTTCTTGCATTCCAACTAAAATAAAATACGTTTCCAACCCCAGTGTTGTACATGCACACTCATGTCACAAATTCCCATCACATCACCCAGTATATATCTGCATTTACAATCTCCCTCCCAGAAGTCAATGTTGTGAGTCTCTAAACACGTTGGCATTGACACTAAGATTAACAACAGGACTTTTTTTCCAGCAGCGGTGGCCTGAGAGAGCTTGTAAAGCATTTTTTAATGACACAAAAATCCATATTTTTAAGAGAAATTGCCCTGTCTTTAAAAGTTTTATGCACTCCTAGCTTGTAAAAGTCTGAGGAACACTAGTGCAATGCATTCAAATAATCAGCAAGAAATGAATCAGATTCAAAACATTGCAAGCACTACATTTTTTTTTGCATTTAAAAAGCAGATTTAAAGTGCTTGCAGGTTACTTTTTTATGACAATTACTTTATTTTAATTATAAAATATGAACCTAATAACATATAACCACCTATTTTAAAGGTTAGAATCTTAAGTTTGAAAAATGCTTCTGCCTAAGATTGTAAAACATGACTTACAGCGAGAATAAACTGTGGTCTCAACTGTTTAATATGTGCATGGTCAGTACTGTTGTAAATTGTCAACAGCATGTCTGAATCAAAATCTGAAAAAGCTACCATATATACTTTCAAAATCTGAACTGGGTCTTTATATATATTGAACAAACAAAGAGTATAGGCAATATATACTCTGCCAGCTCAAAAGATAGCTCAGAAAACAGACATATAACATTAGTTCTTTCATTTTAGGAGGAGTTACAATAGTAACACCCCATGCGCTTTTCCCCACTAAAAGAGAAATCTGATTTCAGAATAAAAAGTGCACAAAAGTTTGAAAACCTTTTTTTCACCCCAAAGTTTCAAAGAATTAGAAAGGAGTTTGTTCAGCTTATAGTTACACTAGAATACCCAAAATACTCCATTTAAAAAGACTGATTCCATTTGTCTCTGTGCTGAAGTAAGGATGTGGTGAGAAGATTTTTGTTTAAAAGAACAATGTTCATCCTTTCCCTGAATCCGCTTATGTTGCTGATGGACTTCTGCAGTCAGATGTTGGAACATTCATATTTAAGTAACATTTGAGTTCACCATGGAATAAATACTGAATTATTTTATTACAGTAATGATTTCTTGTTATATACCCTACTCTCAGAGGCACCTGTCTGACAGTGTATTGTAAAATTTCTCCAGGTCTTTAGGGGAATGTCCACTTGATAGTGCACAGGGAGAAGAGAGACTACATTACCTTCAGGGAAACTCCTCAGACGAGAACCAACAAAGAGATACTCTTACTGGTTGTAAAGAAAAGAAGGTCTTTGATCATTTATTACCTTAGACCATTTTTTATTGAAATGCCAGGAGCTTAGAAGTTCACTTGCAAGCCCCCATCATTCTCTGATACAAGTTGGAGCAGCACAGACATAACACTCCTAAGATTCACCAACTTGAAAGACTTCTCAATATGCAGAATGAAAGGTCATCATCTCTTGATAAACAGGCTGAGGAAAAGAAAGATAATGTCCCTTTCAACAGATATTTATTCTCTTTAATCATGTATAAACACCATTTGGCTGCACACGCTTTTCTTCTTGCAAGGCTTCCATGGTTAAGTACATTTGTCATCCTAGAACAGTAATTATGTTTTGGGCTACGTATAGGTAACTCACTTCAATACGTAGAGGTAAACCCTACAGCTTTGAATGCCCACTTTGATGTTAATAGAATTATTTTATGAGCATAAGTTAGGGAATAATATGATCCATTCTGTTTCATCTTCTGCCTTTTTAGTGGATAGCAACTTTACCAGACCATCTGTTTTCCATAAAATATTTATATGTACATATAAAAACGAGAGAGACCTAGGGAGAAGTAGGACACTACAGAAATAGAAAGAGAGTACCGAGGACAACTTTAAAAATGCAACATATTTTAAACTTTTTTGGATAAAACATAAGTATAGATCAAAAGTCAGATCTGAAACCCTTTGAAAAGAGTTTTATTTTATGATCATCAATACATGCTAAAGGAAGTTCAAGTTCATTACTTTTTCCTTTAGAAAGGAGAAGAATCTCAGTAGTAACATTTATCTATCGTACATGTGAAAGAAAAGTTAGAGGGCAAATCAACATATTAATATTTTTAAGAAAATTATCAATCTACATGTCAGCTCAAAATAATTAATTTATTAAAGAGAGTTCAAAAGCAGAGCTGCCAGCACTAAATCAGTAAGGAAGCTGAACTCTGCTTCATTACAACTTGTGCCCAAACTTGAGGTATTGATTTAGCTCCTGGCGTAAACAATTATATTCTTTGTCTGAACAGTGTAGAAGGTGGCTCTGAAATCGTCCCAGGAGAAATCTTGCCAGACTGGTTATGGTTCATGGGCTTCGGCAGACAGGGATCTCCTTCTGGAGGCCTCTGCTGCTGCCTCTCCTCATTGACTAAAGAAGAAATTATGCATACATTAGCCAGAAGTGTGGACCAGTAGGGAAAGATTTGCAGAGCAAAGCAGTTAGTGCTGAGGACCTGGCATCCACTGCGTATGCATTTCAGAGCTCTCCACTGGTCCAGAGGACCAACGCCCAGTCATGCTGGGAATGCAGTGGATATGATCCTGAAGTACATCTTCCCATGCAGCTTCCACTCAAAGGGATTCAGTGTGTGTGCCCTGAGCCCATGCTGCAGGGTGAACCAAATCACACTAAATGAGGACAGGCAAGGCGTACGCTTAAAAACAGTAATTTTGACCTGAACTAAAATGCTAATACAAATGCACCCACTGTATTTGAACTGTTTGGTTAGACAGCTAAACTTTCTGTACAAGCTGGATACCTAGCTTTGGATGGCATTTCATTTATGTGTTCAAAACTAAATTTGTTGCGGTTGAAATATCAAATCTTACAAAGAGCTCCTTAATCTTTTTTTTTTTTTTCCTGGAATATAATCTTCTGGCTTTTTCAGACGCCTTTATTTTATTGTCTAAAGAAAGGAGTATCAAAATCGTATATAGCATCTGGCCAAACAAAATTACCTTTAGTCAGCAATGGAATAATTTCCATGCCCATTTTACAGCAACTAACATGGCTAACAAACCTTGCTCTTGTGCGGATGCACACTCTAGAGCTTTGATCTTGGGTACCTTGGGTAAAGCCCTTGTGGTCCTGACTCTCTCCTCTATAAATTTAAAAAAGAGTCTTCAAAGGGCTGCTGAGTAGTTTCCTGTATTTTTTTTTTTAGAAATTATCTCCTACATTTTGCAGTACACCCATTTTGAAAGGAAACATCCGTGTATTATATTGCCCTTACATTCCCTCCATTTCTTCTAGTCAAAGCTTCTGCTCCTTATATCTTCCTTCAGAAACAATCATTCCAATAACATGTCCAAGAAAGGCCAATTTTACGCTTTTAAAGATAATCATATATGATGTTTGTCCTTGTGCTGGGGGCAACACCAAAAAAAAAAAAGCCCGAAGCTTTATCTCTTTCAAGGAGTTTCAGGAGCCAGCTGAATCTACAGCAGAAAAGTGAAGTGGTATGCGACAAATTAGTCTGCGACACTTTTTCTTTATTTACCATCTAATTAGCCCCTGTTTAATTAACAGATCATAGAAGGACACAGAAAGGAAGGAAAGAAAGTTAAATGTGAAAATACCAGAAACCCAGAGTCTGCAGCTCTTCCACAGAAACAGCTATTTTTTCGGGAGAGGGGGGAAATCTGTAGGGTTTTTTTTTAAGAGGGAACTAAACTGAAGAAACCAGGAGGGCACATATTATTTTCAAACTGGGGGCTTATTTGACAAGTTGCAGAATAGATTAGGCTATGAGTAAAGATGTGATTTAACAGGAAAAATCGAGAAGGCAGCTGACTTTCTGCTTGCCACTGCCTTGCTGAGCAGCCCGTTCTCACGGCACTCTTCCTGTACTTCTCTCTAGCTACCTTAGCTCAAACAGGCATAGCACTAGGTTGATTTGAAGAGTCAGGCATGAGTGCTAAATGATGACCACTGAAATAAAAGGAAAATATCTCCATTGGTGTCAGTGATTTTCTAATGTACACACTGATTTAGCCCAGCTTCAACCCTGGGTACTTCAGTTCGGTGCCTAAGTTTAAGCAGGATAAATCAAAGCAGAACAGAAAGCCAGAGATGAGATGGGGAAGAGGAGGAAGAGATGTAATGGGTCTGACTCAGCAGGGGCTTGTAGGGAGGCACCACATGTCAGCTGTCGGTATGGGACTTGAGAAGGCTCCCCTTGACCTCTCCAAACGATGGGTGGGCAATCACCCCAGGGCCACTGCGAAGCTGCAGTGCTGCTGAGCTCCAAGCCACAGCCTCACATGAGGAAGGGCTGCTCTGGAGACACATGAAGGTGTGCTTGAGCTGATGCGTCCCAGGAGGGTCACAAGCTGAACGTGAGAAACACCAAGCAGTTCTTGGGCACCCTCCATAGACGGGATGGGGTCTTGCTACACCCAGCCCTCCAGGAGAGCTGCATTGGCCCCAGTGCAAGGCCAGTGAGGGTGCGAAGAAATGCCCGATGTTATGCATATTGCCCACTGGCAGCAGGAAGACACCTGCTTTTCTGGTCAGCAGGCAGCATTAGTCAGAAGGAGCTAATGCCCAGGGCTCCTGGATTTTTGTATGCCCCTCTGGACCTGAGGTCCTAAGGTGGTGCATCAAAGAGAAACATCCAACAGCAGCTTGTACTGGCCCAAGATACTAATTCTTATTTCATTACTAAAGAAAGCCTACTTACTCTGTGCCTACACCATCACAGCATTGGAAGAAAATATGTATTTATTTATCAGTGACTTCAAAGTGCAAATAGAAGAAATCTCATACTACCAAGGATCAGTTTGACATTTGTGTTGGTGACACTGATCTCCTTTTGACTTCTTTCCCATGGTACATGGGTCACAGTTTCAACTCCTGCTCACATTGTCTTCTGCCTGCAGCTAATGATGTGCTGTGCTGGTTTTGGCTGGAATAGAGTTAATTTCCTTCATAGTAGTTAGTATGGGGCTGTGTTTTGGATTTGTGTTGGAAACAGTGTTGGTAACGCAGGGATGTTTCTGTTCCTGCTGAGCAGTGCTTACACAGAGCCAAGGCCTCTTCTGCTCCTCACCCCACCCCACCAGCCAGGAGGCTGGGAGTGCACAAGGAGTTGGGAGGGGACACAGTCAGGACAGCCGACCCCAACTGACCAAAGGGGTATGCCGTACCGTATGGGGTCACGCTCAGCATATAACTGGGGAAGCTAGCCGGGAGGTGGGATTGCTGCTTGGAAACAGACTGGGCATCGGAGAGGGGGAGGAAATGAGGAGTGTCCCTCTGCAAGTGGTGAACAACTGCCTTTGTGCATCACTTATTTTATAAATATATTTTTATTGTTATATTATGATGCCACTAGATTTTCTTTGTCTCAGACCATGAGGGGTTTTTATTCCATTCTCCTCTCCATCTCACTGGAGGGGGGGATCAGCAAGCAGCTATGTGGTGCTTAGTTACCAGCTGGGGTTAAACCGTGATATGTGTCTAGCTGGAAAAGTGTTGTGGAGTGGTCATTTAATTCATTTTGATCAAAGTCTGCACCTTGTACCTTCAATCAGAGTGAAAGTACTTATCCAGATGCAGTGTTCAGTAATCAGTAGGGATGATGCACAAGCAATCCATCAGTGCTTGAAGCTCTTCTGTATGGGCCCTCTCAGGGCCCTAAATTGCTTCTCATAGGCAGAATTGATGCATTGCATTTTGTCCTCAACCTTTCTAAAAAAAGAAAGCGGAGTCATTTCTGGAATTATTCCCATATACAAGACCTGTAACTGGTTTTGAATCAAGGTCATATTGTATAGTTAAGGTACTGATGTTTTGCTATTACATAAAACTACCGCTGCATTCCCCCTGCAGCCTTGGTTGGAGACAAATGCGTGCCTGTCCGTCCAAGGTTCTGCATGCTCAGCCACAAGAGCTATCATTGCTCAGCTCCCCACTTACATTGCAGGATTTTTTTCATTGAAACCTCACTGAAGAGGAAAAAGTGCAGAACTCTGCAGCTTGAAAACCTCCGTGGCTAGAAGTAGTTAGGTGAGGACTTCTTCCTTTCCTGCCAGTGTGCCTACTGATTAACATCATAGAATCATAGAATCATTAAGGTTGGAAGAGACCTCAAGGATCATCCAGTTCAACCATCCCCCCACCACCTATTACCCACTAAACCACGTCCCTAAGTACCACATCCAACCTTTCCTTAAACACCCGCAGGGACGGTGACTCCACCACCTCCCTGGGCAACCCCTTCCAATGCCCGACCACCCTTTCCGAGAAGAAATTTCTCCTCATCTCCAACCTGAACCTTCCCTGGCGCAACTTGCAGCCATTCCCCCTTGTCCTGTCACTAGTTATCTGCGAGAAGAGGCCAACCCCCAGCTCACCACAACTCCCTTTCAGGTAGTTGTAGAGGGCAATAAGGTCTGCCCTGAGCCTCCTCTTCTCCAGACTAAACAAGCCCAGTTCCTTCAGCCGCTCCTCATAAGACCTGTGCTCCAGCCCCTTCACCAGTTTCGTTGCCCTTCTCTGAACACACTCCAGGGCCTCGATGTCTTTCTTGTGGTGAGGGGCCCAAAACTGGACACAGCCTTGAGGTGTGGCCTCACCAGGGCTGAGTACAGGGGGACAATCACCTCCCTGCTCCTGCTGGCCACACTATTCCTGATACAGGCCAGGATGCCGTTGGCCTTCTTGGCCACCTGGGCACACTGCCGGCTCATGTCCAGGCGAGCATCAATCAACACCCCCAGGTCCTTTTCCTCTACACAGCTTTCCAGCCACCCCACCCCCAGCCTGTAGCGCTGCCTGGGGTTGTTGTGGCCAAAGTGCAGGACCCGGCACTTTGCCACATTAAACCTCATCCTGTTGGCCTCTGCCCAGCGATCCAACCTGTCCAGGTCCCTCTGCAGAGCCATCCTACCCTCCGGCAGATTTAAACTTCCCCCCAGCTTGGTTTCGTCTGCAGGCTTACTGAGGGTCTACATCCATAAGAACTAAACAAGTGGCATAATTTTTATGCACATTTGGACGTGGTCTTTTGAGATCTATGCATTGGACAGCGGGTGTTGATCAGTTCCCAACTAGACTGAGTCACAGAAGTGTTGAATCACAAAAAAGGTTTCTATGGAAAACACTGTTTTGTAAAAAAAAAAAAATTAATTAGATGTTTCACATCATTTCGTCTCCATTTCAAACTTTTACCCATTTGGATGTAGATGCACATATATTTCATTTTGTGGGGCTTGGCTTTAAGCATGCAGGACTGTGTTCATACACATAGATACACATATAAGCACACATATACACACGGCCATTTGCCAGCCTGCACATAAATCTCATACGGCTTATTTGGCTCAGCCCTGTGATGCAGGGATTCTGTTTCTAACCAGCTACCCGCATGGAGATCCCCCACTCCTGCAGCTCCAGACACCTCAGGACCTCCCAGCTCTAAGCAGGTGGTTGACAAGATATTATGGCTTCTCCATCATGAGGCACGGGATGTTCTGCCACCCAGCTGGAGAGATTTCCCACTGCTCCATCCTGTAATGTGTGGAGTCCCAGCAACTAGAGCAGATAATTGTTCCATTTTAGACATTATGAAGCTGAAACCATTAAATAATTTATCTCGTTAGTTTCTATAGTGTTTTCCCCTTTCTGTGAGTAGTAGTTGTAAATTATAATAATGCACAAGCTAAAAATGCCGTGCAACATGCTTGAATTTTCCAGGGATGGAAAGGCTGCCTTTTGCCCAGCTTTCTGCCCAGTTTCTTTGCTGGACTCCTGTACTGGTCAGTTTTAAGCAGCGTAAATAATCAGACCCTGCAAATGCAAAGAATATGCCAATAGCATTTCACGTGAATAAAAGTGTCTCATCCTGTCCTTCATCCCTGAAGCCTTCCAGTCCCTATTATAAATTTTGCAAAAGAATGGAAGAGTAAATTTCATTACACATTAGATTTTCTTTGTTATAAATTTCATTACACATTAGATTTTCTTTGTTAAATAGATCCAAGCCAAACTGAACAACAACAAAAAGTCATCAAGTGGCTCTTTGGGTCTATATTTTTACCGGCTGGAAGTTTCTGCTAAAATTCATAAATGTACAGTAACTTTTGAGTTTATTTGCCATAACTTAGTACTAGCAACTAGCAAACAGACACTGGTGTTTGCAGCCAGACATGTATCTCTGTGTCTAAAGGGTTTATTTACATGCACTTTCAGTTATGAAATTTGTATGCCTGCTTGGGGGATGTATGTGTGTGTGCACAAGCGTGTTTATAGTCACGCACACATAAAGCACAGCCCTACAAAATACGTGTGCATCTACCTCCAAATGGATAAAACTCCAGTCTTCTCTACAGCAATACTATAAACAGGCAAATTCTTATTAATCTGAACAAAAATAGGTCTCACCAAAGACCTAAAGAAGGAATTATTTTATCACCCTTCACATTTCAACAGTAAGTAGTAGACGAATCGTAGCAGACTTTGCAATTAGAATTCTTTGATCTTTTTTCTTTAAAACAAACAATGACAGCTAGAGGAAAGATCTCATGGCATGTGCCATTAAAAGTGTACTTGGGACAGCATGAAACACGAAATAAGAAAAGTGTACAAAGGTGTTAAGTTTTTTTAAACTGTTACGAGAAGACAGATGGATCATTACTTGGGTGAAGCCCTCTGCTCTGCAGTTCTGTGCCGCAGGATTCATCAGCTCTGGCTAGAGAGATGCCTTACTTAACAGCTGCAAGACATTTATCCCCATAACATAGCCCTACTCCCTGTTCACATTCCTAGCCTGACGCATGCAGTCTGTTCCATTTACCAGCAGAGTCCTGACTCCTCTGCTGGCAATGCTAACAGCAGTGGAATGGCTTTTCTGGGAGATGAAGCTGATGTGAAGCACTTTGGGTGGCCCTCCCTCTCCTGGATGTATTTTCTCTTGGTTTAGCTGCAATAGAGAAGGATTTGTCATCCACGTGCCTTGGAGTGCACTGTAAAGAGGCCTTTTATAGAAAGCTTAAGGGGTGGAAGACACCTGTCTCTTCTGACAATTTGGTATGAAAACAAACACATTAACCTAGAAGTTCAATAGCCTTGGATATGTGGTCTCTTAAACTTCTCCGCTATCTGGAATAAAAGAAGTGTCTATTGATTCTCTTGCTTCAAACTCAGTTAAACTCTTCGTAAATAAAATGTCTTTCTGGTGACTGCATCCAATTTGTGCATGATATTTGGGGGAAGATGGGATGTGAAGGAAACTACAGTTAATTTTCTAACAAGACTAAACGCATTGTAAACCTTCCAGTGATATCTGGGAATTTTTTCAATGCATGATCCAAGAGATAAAAATGCAAGTGCTGTCAGAGACTTTTTTCTTTCCCCTAAACCACGCTTGCACAATCTGCTGCTTACTGCAGGAACCGGTGGGAAGAGACAAGGTGCTGTACATTTCAGATTTTGGGCTGTCATTATTTTATTTTCCCTGCCATCAGCAGTGTTTTGAATAAGATGGAACTGGAGATATCCATACGCAATACTGTCCATTTTTTTAGAGAAAGGAAAGCAATACAAAGCATGCAAAGACCCGTGTGTTTTTGTTGAGGACTCATCTAAGAGTTCAGGGAGAATGTGAGTGAGTGATTGATATAAGCTGACTAGCTAAGTGTGAAACAACTAAACTGAATGCAAACAAGGGTGTTTTATCTGATTGTCAAGAACGTGCACAACACAGTGCAATCTCTTTTGTAAGCAAGTCCATAAAACTACTAACCAAAGAGGATGCCCTAATGGTAAAGGGATAACCCCTGACCTAGGCAGCCTGGAGAGCTGGGCAGGGAAGAACCTGATGAAATTCAGTAAGGGCAAGTGTAGGGTCTTGCACCTGGGAAAGAAGAATCCCATGTGCCAGTACAGGTTGGGGACTGACCTGCTGGAGAGCAGTGTAGGGGAAAGGGACCTGGGGGTCCTGGTGGACGGGGGGATGACCATGAGCCAGCAATGTGCCCTGGTGGCCAGGAAGGCCAATGGCATCCTGGGGTGGATTAGAAGGGTTGTGGTCAGTAGGTCGAGGGAGGTCCTCCTCCCCCTCTATTCTGCCTTGGTGAGGTCACATCTGGAGTATTGCGTCCAGTTCTGGGCCCCTCAGCTCAAGAAGGACAGGGAGCTGCTAGAGAGAGTCCAGCACAGAGCCACGAAGATGATCAAGGGAGTGGAACATCTCCCTTATGAGGAAAGGCTGAGGGTCTCTTTAGCTTGGAGAAGAGGAGGCTGAGGGGTGACCTCATCAATGTTTATAAATATGTTAAGGGTGAGTGTCAGGAAGATGGATCCAGGCTCTTCTCGGTGTCATTAAGCGATAGGACAAGGGGCAACAGATCCAAGCTGGAGTATAGGAGGTTCCATGTCAATATAAGGAAAAATTTTTTCACTGTGAGGGTGACAGAGCACTGGCACAGGCTGCCCAGAGAGGTTGTGGAGTCTCCTTCTCTGGAGACATTCAAAACCCGACTGGACATGTTCCTGTGTGATGTGCTCTAGGTGGTCCTGCCTTGGCAGTGGGGGTTGGACTAGATGATCTTTCGAGGTCCTTTCCAACCTCTAAGATTCTGTGATTCTGTGTGATTCTGTAACTAACTGCATAATGATAGTATTTATCTGAGAAATAAGATTCTTTCAAACAACACAAAGCTCTACAAAGCAATCACACTTCAGAAACCCTTAGATATATTGTAAATGACAATAAAAATAAAAATCCGTCTTTAAATGAATGAAAATAGTTCAGAAAAAGTACGACTTTAGTGGTCTCTGTTCCCATGAATAATTGTTTTGTTCTTCAGTGTGAAAAGGATTGAGGTTTCCCCATTATTCCCCTGTATTGCAGTTTGTTTTTTTTCTAATCATCCAGATGAACCCATCAACCTGCTATCATAACCTGCTCACCGTTTTCTCAGGCACACAATGTCGAGGAGCTGACATGAACACAAGCTGGTACATCCTTTGTTACGTCCTTCCTGATCAGCATTTATTGTTACAACTTCCTACTTCTCCACAAAATGCAAAGGACTAAAAACCATTTACTGTTTAAGATTGATTTATGGGCACTTCTTTGTTTTATGAACAATTTCTATCTCAGGCATTCACTGAAAGGCATATATGTCTTGGCATCAAGATGTCATTTTACTGTTGATGTTTTCTTTTTAATTTATTCTGCGGAGGCATTCAAAAGTTCCTAAGTGCTTTCCAAGCACACCGTGGTTGCTGTAGAATAACAAAGGTCTATGAACAACAGCAGATGCAGGAGAAGAGCCCAGCCAAGAAGCAGAAATTGGGCAGAACCTCATTCTCAGCACTGTTTTCACAGTGTCCCAGTGCCATTCTGCCAAACTTTTGCTGTAGCCCATCTTTTGCTGCTGAGTCACATCACTGTAACAGTTTTGGCTTTGGCTGCAGTTTCCAGCACCGTGGCAGTCCCCTATTTCAACTTCAGCAAAGCAGCCTTTCTCCAATCTGTGTTCCCACTCCATCCTTCTGGCAACATTTTTCCCTGCATTGTGCACATCTCTCTCTGCAGCTGCTCTTGCTGCTGCAGAGGTCTGGTACAACCTCTCAACGCACACAGCGTGCCTCTGGGTGCACCCATCGTCTAGCCCTGCAGCCACTTCTTCCTGCAAACACCTGGGATGTTGGACACCACTTGAGATCCCAAAGTAGATGGTGGCATCAGTTTGATGCAAGCTGCCTTTTGAATGCAACCTCCTTCCCATTCCCATCATCTTTTTTGGCTGCTCTGCAGTAGGTCATACCCTGCTAAAAATGAACCTGCTTGAAAAAGGGATTCTGCTTCCAGCCAGCTCCATCCCTCCCTGCAGCTCTGCACTCCCTGAACACCAGTGCTGGCATGGAACAGGATGAAATTTTGCCCTCAGTGGCATGAGAGAGAAGTCATTTTGTCAGTTGGCTTAAACAGGTTGTGTGACTGCACCCTCAGCTGGGCAGGCACAGTTGGCCAGTCTTCTGCCACTGCTTTCTCACTTCTAGACTGTCTCTTGGAAGTTATCTCCTCCATGCGTAACATCCAAGCCCTCTTTATCACTACTCCATGTAGATTTCCAGGCTGTATCATGTGTCCAGGATAGCAGAAGGACAGGAGGAAGTGCCTGATGAGACACATGAGCACTGTTCTGTCCCTCATTGTTCCTTCAGGTACCTATCCAGAATCATATAGTCATGCCACAGCTGCAGTCATTACTGCATTTCAAAGAACAGATTTTTGCAAACACAAGTGGATTTGTAGTGCTACTGAACCATTATACTAAAGGAAACCACAAATATGAATTATAGCCAGACTGGCATGCTTCTTTTTGTACCTGCCCACTGAGTTCACGGTAAATGGCTTTCCAGTTCTTGACTCGATATTCCACGCTTCCCATAGGAAAGACGGAAGGAAGGAAAAGCTGTGT
The DNA here is from genome assembly GCA_013399095.1 of Psophia crepitans. Lineage (NCBI taxonomy): Eukaryota > Metazoa > Chordata > Aves > Gruiformes > Psophiidae > Psophia > Psophia crepitans. The sequence continues at coordinate 214,654 of VWZZ01005301.1, read as the reverse complement.
AGAAAGAGGCCTAATAGAGGTATGGAAACATTTCATATTCTTTCCTTGCCAGTGCCTCTTTCATTTTAAATTAGTGAGATTCCTTCTTATCGAAGAAAAGAGAAAAATAAGAACTGTCTTTTCACGTATTGTCTTTATACAGCTAATTTACTGATGTTTTAGTGAAATTTTCCTGTGTCATATTTCTGTCAAGTAATTGTGGGCTGGGATGTGTGACAAGGCTGAACAAACTTGTCTGAAACACAGACACAATAATTTGTTCATGAAAAAAATTCCTCCGTAGATGTTTGTGTAAACTAACACCGAGCATACAAATGTTTGCAGAAAAAATAAATAAAAAATGTTCAGCAATATGCTCAGTGCAAGGGGTGAGGCGAATTTAATGGCCATTATGTTTCCACATATATATGGAGAGAAATGCTTGAAATAATTAACATAAATGTTCCTATTCCATGGTTTGAGTGAACATCACCAAAAGGACACATTTGTTTCAGTTCCATATACTCATATAGAATCATAGAATCATTAAGGTTGGAAGAGACCTCAGGGATCATCCAGTCCAGCTGTCCCCCCACCACCTATTACCCACTAAACCATGTCCCTAAGTACCACATCCAACCTTTCTTTAAACACCCGCAGGGATCTGTGCAACTCACCTTTGAAAAAGCAGGTTGTCTGACTTGTTTTTCTAAAATAAAATATGGATAGTATCTATCTGCTTTAGGAGGAAAGATGTTGCTAGACTGATGTGTTCTCAAAGCCTTTTGGTACTCTTTTCTGGTTGGGAGAGGAATGTGATATTACCAAGTTAATTCTCATTCTTTTTTATGTTATTCAGTGTTATCCTTCTGTATAGAGTTTGTGGGTGTCCTGGTTTCAGCTGAGAGAGAGTTAATTTTCTCCATAGCAGCCAGTATGGGGCTGTGTTTTGGGTTTGTGCTGGAAGCAGCGCTGATAGTGCAGAGATGTTTTTGCTGTTGCTGAGCGATGCTCACACAGAGCCAAGGCCTTTGCTGCTTCTCGCACCGCCCCGCCGGCGGGATGGCTGGGGGTGTGCGGGGAGTTGGGAGGGGACAGACAGGGCAGCTGACCC
>VWZZ01005301.1:150568-213476 GCA_013399095.1 Psophia crepitans | reverse complement strand
CTGAACCCACGAGTTTTCTCACTTTCACTCTTCTGATTCTCTCCTCCTTTCCGATGAGGGGGACTGAGCGAGCGTCTGCGTGGTGCCCAGCCACTGACTGGGGTAAAACCACGACAGTGGGAAACAGTGAGAACAAAAAATGTATCTTAGATTTTTCTTTTACTGAAGTGGAACCCAGTTGACACGTCTTTGTAGGCCTTTTAGAGTTACTGAATGCTGGCAATGCTAAGCACCTGTGAAACAGTTTCCCCTCCTAGCAGACAGGAACCAGTACCCACAACAGTATCAAATGATGTCATTTTTCCTAATTTTTTCCTTGAAAATATATTCAACATCTGTAAGCAGCTTTTTAGGAAAGTAGACATTGCTGTATCAATTTTTAGAATAGTGTTTGCTGTTCTTTTTCTGCCTCCTTACTTTTGCTCCCTTTTGAAAACATGAAAAACAATTTCCCGCATAGATGCTGTCCTGTTCCATTTGACAAACATTGATTCTTCCTCCCCATATTTTGAATGGAGCCTAAACTGGCATGGCTTATTGTTTTTAATAGGAAGAAAAATATCACCCTAACTACCACCTAGCCCTGTCATGGCAAAACATGTTTATTTCTGTACAGCACTGTCCACAGATATCAGTGCAGCACTGGGAATAATAGTCGTTCATTTGCTGCCATGCACTCAGCCAAGGAAAATCAAAATTGGATCTTTTCTGCAAAACCTGAGAATCAGAACGAACAAACCAAATTGTTGAAAAGATATTTTGTGACTTTATTAGTCCTTGGATCATGTCCCATTTGCTTGACAGACAAAAGTATTAATAATAATCTTAACGTCTTCATTAAAAGGTATAATGTTCAAAGGTTATATTTTTGTCTGTCTACTTTTGCATTCAGAAAATCTGAAAATAGTGTTGTTTTATATAGCAATGAACTGTGGGTATGACAGCATAGGATAGAGCCTAACATCTCTTCTTCCCTGTTCTTGCTTATGCCTGTATGGATCTGGAAGAGCTGCAAGGAAATCAGTGTTAGCATCCTATCCCAGAGATATAGCCAGGTCGGTGACAGCAGAATTTCATCTACATTTTTTATTCTGGTAAACAGAAGAGATGGGTTAAGTAGATGTGCATAAAGTTTAGAAACTGCATGAAAACTGGCCTCCAGCACGGGTCAGTTGCAGAGAAGGAGCTCAGGTGGGTAAGGAGGGGGAGACAGAGCTGTGCAGAGGCTGGAATGCAGAGCATGGACCTGATGCTCTTGAGGCAGCCACTGAAGAAGGGATCCAATGCGAATAGATTCACAACAAACTTAATCCCTAAATAAACCGGGTGGATGGGATCTGCCTCCAGAGGTCTCCAGAGCTGATCACATCTCCCCATTTAGTGTACAGAGAACCAGGGAGGACTGTCCCACTAAGAGCTTAGAATTGTAGGAACAGATTAAAATTCAAAGTTATAGAGAATTGATCCCAAAACATTCCCATAGCTCCCTAGATTCCCTACTCTGGTTTTCTGACATTTAGCAGTCTTATGGGGAAACATAGTTAATTCATATTGATAAATCTCTTGGATGAAACTGGAGCTGATTGGATGACTTTTTTTTTCTGTTGGAAAATGCTCATTTTAGAAAATCAAAAATTTTTGAGGGAGAATAATACAATGGTTCCCTGGCCACTGGCCTGGAAGCCTTGCCAATGTTCAGCCAGCCAGCAATCTTACTGTGAAAAATGTTCCATTTTTAAATTTTTCACCCTCAGTTGAAACCATTTTTTCCTGCTGTGAAAGTTTTAGTGGGAATAGATTCTTTATTTTCTGGCCAACACTGTCTGCGTGTTGTTATTAATATTTATGATGATTACAACATATCAGGCAAGTGGCCTTGTGTGATGAACATTAGCTTTTTATATTACTTTGACCTTCTCTAGACTGGGCGAACATTTTTACTCTTGATCTCCCAATCGTTTAAAAGATGAGGACACAGATAATTTAGAAGAACTAAGGAGCTCAACTGTAGGATTTTACAACATTGCCCCTATCCTATTGATTAGTTCTGTTTCATCTCCATAATACAGTTAGTGCAGCCAGGCAAATATCCAGAATTTGCTCTTTCCTTTCAAGAGGAATGTCAAAACAATAAATAGATTAGTCATACCAGCTGTATTGATTTGTGACAACCGTGATGTACGCAATCATTTGGGATTCAAACATTTGTCGGGGCGGGGGGAGGAACACCATTTTTATTTGCTGCATTGGGACTCACTGGGAGAAAATGCTGCCAGGCATCTCAAAATTCTCTGCATAGTGGCAGGCTTTTAAACACAATGAGATATCCACAGTGCATTTCCATACTAATCAATAAGATGAAAGGCAAAAATCAATATTGTCTGTGCAACTGTGTGTGACACCTCCCTAAGAGCCATACCATTGGGGTGGATTCATGTCAGCCAAGCTGGCCATAGGATGATTGTTTATTTACGGCAAGGAAAGGCTTAAAGTCAGCTTAGTGACAAAGTAGCAGGAAAAATGTTACTCATAGGATGTCTATTCAAAAATCTAGCATTGGTACCTGGAAAATAGGTATTTCAGATCTTAAAAGCAAGGGGCAAAAATTTTACTTTTTGCAAAAACAAGGGCTAAGATTTTCTTTGATTGAGAAGAAATAAAGGCTGAATTTACCAAAGGAACTGAGAAGCATCCAGCTGTTCTCTGATAGTCGTGCAACACTAAGGAATTTGCCACATAATTTTGGGATTACCAGGGTATCATCATTGTAACGTTAAGAAATTAATAAAATGTGTTCTTCTAGTTTTATATTCTACATCCCCCTCCCTGTGCTAGAATAGACAATGAACCTTAACACGTCCCCATGTCACCCGCATTTTGCCTGGCCTCTCCTACATCCTCCAAGAATTCTTCTCATTCGAGACTGTAGAATGTTAGATTACGACTTGTGTCATATTTGAAGGCTTACATTTATAACTTCTGTAATGTGCTATCCAAGATGTTATTTCACTGTAGATTTATTCATAAATCTAAATATGTTTTTCTTGGTGCTCTATCCTTTCCCTAGCTATCCCCAATATTCTGAGTGGGAGTTTTTGATGATTGCTAAATTGATATTACTGAAAAGCTTGGTTTTGAGTGACAGTAGTCATCTCAGAGCCCTTCATTGCCTAAAAAAAAAGTTAGAATTTATTTCTTTTTTCATATACTCATCACTTGATTCCATTTTACTGCTCAGTCACTCAGTATCATGAGGTCCTCCTCAGATTTTCTGGGACAGTCTTCATCTTTTCTCTCCTGAACAGTAACACCAGTGTGCTTTTTCACTTCACTCTTTACCCCTATTCCCAGATCATTTATGAAAAAGTTAAAACAGCAAAGTCTTAAGCATAGAGTTTGTGGAGTCTGTTAAAAATGTCTTTGGAGCAAAAGTTATCCCAACCTAAGCTTTCTATAACTGGGACAGATTGTAAACCTAATTTCTAGATAGCTGACATGAATTGAAGCCCAACCATAGAATCACAGGAAAAGTTTGAGTTAGGAAGGGACCTCTGGAGAGCCTCTAGTGTCCAGCCTTCAGTTGAAGATTACGTTTTTCACATCTCTGCCAAGTCTGAATATTTTCAGTGAAAGAGATTCCCCCATATGCCTGGCCGGCCTATTATGGGGTTTAATTGTTCACACGATGATTTTTTTTTTTTTCTTATAGCCAAACAGAAACCTGTGCCCATTATCTTGTCCTGCTGCTCTACATCCATGTGAAGACAGTTTCCCCATCTTCTCTGTACCTTTAGGCACTGAAGACTGATGAGATCTCCCCTGACCCTGGCTGGTCTTTGGACACTGAACAAACCCAGTTCATGTAACCTTTCTTTATTTGTCAAGCTCTCCAACCCCCTTATCATCTAGGTGGCCATCCACTGGACCCTTTTAACCCAAAGAATGGTTAAAAATTCATTGATAATCTTAATGCAGTACTGAAAATGCACTACATCCGGCAGGAGAAAGAGACTGCGGAGCAGAAAAAAAAATATCCAAGGAAGAGGACCAATGTTCTTCTGTAAGTAATTCTCAGTAAATTGCCCATAAGAATGGCAAGTCTGTTAGGTTTAAACTGAGTTTTTACAGAAGACGTTAAAGTGTCACCACACATTAGTAGAAAGATTATGTGTAGATTAGATGCTGCTAAAGGGTGAAGTTATTCTTGAAATAACCAAATGAACAGTTTCTTGAAACAAACTGCTTAAAGAAGTAAAATATCTATCATTTCTCAAGAAGAGATAATGGACAGCTTATCATTTATGTTTTCGAAAGTGTACCATAAATTCTGTCAGGCTTGTAAAAAGTTCTACTGCACAAAATTTAGAAATATAACCAGGGAATGAAATAAATAAATAAATAAATGACCTAGTGCAAAAAATATAATCACTGTAAATTCTGAATATGAAGAGACACCTGAAAAATATGTTGGGACTGACATGGAAAATATGAGTTGTAAATTGGTTATGATGAAGAGGATAAAGAAATCAGATGCATCAAGGAATTGAGACAGTTTTCCAAATCAGATAAGTGGGCCAAAAGGGGCCTTTGCAAAGCATCGCTAATGAGATCCAACTTTAAAAGTTTAATTAATTCTAGACACCAAAATACCAGAGAGCTCTTTTAAAGGAAACAAAGAAAACAGCAAAAGACCTGAGGAAACCATTTATGAAAACAAAGTTAAAAAAGTAGCAGGGAAGGCATGACCAAGCACAAATTAAAGGAATGTATGATAGATGTCTACAAATATCTGAGGGATGTAAAACTCAATGAAAGAATAGGGTTGTTTAAGATGATATGAGTCAGCTTATTAGAAACAGTTATAGAATCATAGAATCTTTAAGCCTGGAAAAGACCTCTAAGATAATAGAGTCTAACCATCAACCCAACACCACCATGCCTACTAAACCGTGTCCTGAAGTTCCACGTTTACATGCTTTTTTAATACCTCCAGGAACGGTGACTCCACAACCTCTCTGAGCAGCCTGTTCCAATGCCTGACCACTCTTTCGGTGAGGAAATTTTTCCCAACATCCGATCTAAATGCCCCCTGGATCAATTTGAGGCCATTTCCTCTTGTCCTATTGCTTGTTACTTGGGAGAAGAGACCAACATCACTACAACCTCCTTTCAGGCAGTTGTAGAGAGCCATAAGGTCTCCCCTCAGCCTCCTCTTCTCCAGGATAAACAACCCCAGTTCTCTCAGCTGCTCCTCATAAGACTGATGCTCCTGACCCTTCGTCAGCTTTGTTGCCTTTCTCTGGACACAGTCCCGCACCTCAATGTCTTTCTTGTAGTGAGGGGCCCAAAACTGTGAGGTGTGGCCTCACCAGAGCCAACTACAAGTTGAATGAAATTAAGCATCAGAAAAAATACACTACATAGCTGCACAAATATTCTAATGGTGTTGTACAGCAGACAATGAAATAGCATTCTTAAAAAGAGTGGGAAGAACATAACTAAGCTATTTAAAAATTGGGCTGGACAGATCACTAGGGGATATGTACCATGGGTAGTAAATCTGCATTGTCAGTGGAACAGCTGAAAAGATCTTTGCGGTTCTAACATCTGTGGCTGTACCAAGATACTGCAAGCTATATACTCAGGAGATATTTTTACTGAGGAAAGGATACATTAAGTACAAAATTTCAGGCTATGCTTTTCCGTCTTCAACCATTTGAGCATATCTCAGCAAAGAAGAGTCAGAAAAATTGACTTTTTTCAGTGTTCCAAATCCCACATATCTAGAAAGAATTATGTACACTAGTCTATTTAAATTTAAAGAATGAACTATAACAGGTAGCATTCAGGCATGCATCAGTGAGAGTTATTTTATTTACTAACAACATTTTCTGTGACTGATGATGAAACTATTTAAACATCTCTTGGCATACGGAAAAAGCAACAAGACAAAGATTTCATAAATATATTGCATTGTATTAATCGATTCATATTAAACATTCAGATAGAATCCTCAACATTTGACAGTAACATTTGCTAAAATTCCAGTTGAGAAAAATATCTTGCATTCAGCTCCCATAGGGTAGTAGAAGAACAATAACAGTAGACAAGGATTACCATTTTGCCTAGTCTTTACTACTTTCTTTTTGCATACTTGAACAAAAATAAGATATAATTTAATAACAGTGCACTAAAATATTTAGAATTGCTCAAAGTTATAGAAAGGCAAAGAAACAAAATCATTTTAATATGGTCATTTTTTTCAATACATGGAATAAAAATGTATGCTATATGAAATGCTCAAAAAAATCTAGTGAACCTGCAGTTCACCCTACAAAATTCATTTTGTTGCTATCAGCTGCAATAAGATGACAACTGCATGTCAACAAATTTTTTTGTACATATATGGTACATGATATTAAACTGATTTCTGGAGCTGCTCTAAATAAAAGAGATGGTTAGAGACAAACCCAGCAGAAGTGATGAAAATTTCTCCATTATTACAGAATTGGATATGGAAAACTTCAGCTTGTTCATACTGTTGACAATTCTTCTTTTCCTTTTTTGATGAAAGAGTAAGTAATACAGTCATTAATCAACATGGCTACATAGCTGGTCAGAAATATCAAAAGCCACTTTATAATTCTTAAATCTTCAAATTCATATAACTGAAATTAAACGTTGATAATAACTAAATAGATCTGATTATCTACACACAATTTTAAAGTTTGCCTTTTTAATTAATTGGTAATTAACCCGACAGGAACAACTCTGATTTTCAGTCCCTCCTGCAAGAACTTGTGATGTACTTTTCATTACATCAGCATTTGGACATTAGAAACAGAAAAATGGATTCACCCCTTCATAACTGTGTGCCTAAATGCTAAGACAGAGACCAATCTCTCTGTCCAGGTGAAAAGCTAAGTATTCCATAGAAACAACTTTGATAGGAGAGCTATCAGGCACATGAGAATAGCAGAAGTGGTTAGGGTGTTTTTCCAGCAGGTAAAATTTTGAGGGTCCTCACAGTAGGCAAAACAATTCAAATGGAGTGTTCCACATCTTGGCTGTACTGTGTAAAGGTCGGCACCTTCAGGACTGCATTCTTCACTACTCTTTTGAAGAACTCCATGTTCTAGGATGAGCTACAGAAACTATGGGCTCCAAGGGCCTGAGAGGGTGAACAACAGATCCCTGTCAGACTGCCGTGAAGTGTTGTTAAGCTTTAGAAAGCATTTAAGAGTGACCTGGAGTCTGTAGAGGATCTGACTTGTGCCTTTCCCCTTGCCATTGTTTTCTCAGAAAACAGCTCCTTCACAGATTAGGATGGGGTTCTGCTGCTGTGGAAGTTTGCTAGGGGAATTCATGCACACCCCTTTACTCACGTGTGCACACACATCTTGAACCAGTTCCCTTGAACTGTAGCATGGGCCTCAAAACTATCCAGATTCTACACCCAGACCTGGACCCTTCACCAAGCGTCCAGCTTAGACCTTGGGTCTTCCCAGCTGCTGGTCTCCTCCTACTCACCAGGTAGTCCAACTTGAAGTTTGCTAGTAGGACATTATACACACACACAGAGAATATGCTGCACACCCACACTATTATTCTCAATCAGAAAATGGTTGGGAATGGAGTTTAATGAGAACATAGAGCAGGCTGCAGTGATCAGGCAGACTGTAATTCAGCTGACCATCAGTGCTTCCACATAGATGGCCTCTTTCATATACCTTCTTCTACCCATTTTCCCGTGCTTGTTTCCCAGCTCACCTTAATCCATCTCTTTCTTTGCCCTTGTTTTCTCCCCTGTAAACAAGCCCCCCAAGTACTTTTTCCCCATTGCTCCCTGTTTTGCTAACCATCTGTGAAATCCTGCCGTTCTTCACGGTGCTGTGACTTTTGCTCAGTTGCCTACTCTGTCACTTTTTACCTCCAGGAAAATCTCACACCACTTCCAGCAGTTTCTTATGTTTTGCTCACTTACCTAAACCTCAAGCAAGGACTACTCATTTGCTTTCAAACCTTAACAGACAGGCTTAGCTGGATATTGACAACTGAATATCCAAACAAGGAACATTCAGATCCTCTTTACACAGGTGCAAACATAAGTTTGAAGAAAAGTACCTTCCCCCCCACAAAAAAAGAGCAGGATGTGGAGAATTATGATGTTATTGTGCCAATACATATGTGGAGCTTAATGATAGAGAGGAAATCTGTCAATTAAGCCTCATCAGAATAGAACTGTACAGAGTTCTCATATGAATAATAATGTGAAAAGGGGAGTATGGACCCTAAGAAAAACAGCAGTTTTGGCATCACTGCCATACCTTACTCTGATTTCCTGAGGAAAGAGTTCTTAGCACCTCATTAAACATGAAGTGGAGTTTTACTTTCCTCTTCTTGAATTTTTTTAGTAAACCATAATCTAGCAGTAAAAGTTTTGGCAGAGTATTACAGGGATGTATTTCTACTGTTATGATATTTCTAAAAAGTCAATATGTACCCATATTTCACTTTTCAATTTTTGTTTTTATTTTGTTTCATTAATTTACCATCTAACGCTCTCAAGATTTTATGATCACTGTTTATATTTAGTGTTATAATGGAAAACTCACTGAGTTTTGCCTTCATGACGTAGTAAATACAACCCAAACTCCTCTTGCCCTTGGTTAGAAGGTTGAGAAGCTACCAAGTGAGCACTGCTTTGCAGCCCAGCATATTAACAGTTATTCCCTTTTCCAAAACAATTGTTGCCACTCTCAAGGTAATAGTCAACTACAATAAGTTGCTCAGTCTGTTTACAATTGATTCATCTCTCTTCTCCTGCAATCCATGGGCTTGTCCATAGACTAATCCTCTGAAGCTACCAAAATACAAATTTATCCTTACATTCTTTCACAAGCAACAATGTAAACAAACACTTCACAGTTCTTCATAAATAAGTGTTAGACCACATACATAGGACTAGAAAAAATAGAAACCTCCTGATAGGAAATCTAAGAACTTCCTCCTTTTTTTTTCCTAAAGCAAAATATACCTTAAGAATTTGTGAAGGACATGCAATTTAATATTTTACCACTCTTTGTCTTCCTGAAGAAACAGTGTTTTTAGAGACTTCATCCATAGATGCTTTTCTGGGTTTCCCTGGGGAAAGCTCAGCCACTGCTGGAATCTCACTGATAATTTAAAAGTAGGAGAACAACAAAGTGTGCATGAAAGGAAAAGCTGATGTCAGAGCCAAACTAACACAGACCCAAAAAATACCTTCCCTTATCAGCTCCAAGTTTTCCCTATCAGCTCTCTGAGTTTTCCCTATCAGACTCTCCTCACATTTTTTTAAGGACAGAAAGATGGCAAGAAAAAGGAGGCACTGACTGTTTTTAGAGGAATTTTGTATTTTGTTCTACATTGGGGGTTTTTTCACTTGTCAAATGTCTCATGAATCAGTGTCCTTGTCATAGAATCATAGAATCATAGAATCATTAAGGTGGAAAGAGACCTCAAGGATCATCCAGTCCAACCGTCCCCCCACCACCTATTAACCACTAAACCATGTCCTTCAGTACCGCCCTTGCTCCTTTTGTTTCAACCTGGAATTTACTAAGAAGTTTTCTGGAAACCTGCCCTGAAGGAAATGTAACAAAACAGGAAGACATCATGTTTGGTATCCAGATAAGTCAAAAAGTGTCCTGGTTATGGCTAGGGTAAATTTTTACAAGAAGCTGGGAAGGGACACAGTCAGGACAGGATATAAATAATTCACCCTTATGTTGCCAGTCCAGATCTATCTCAGCCACTTCAATCTTAGCAGTCTGATCCACCTGCTGGTTGTTTGGATGTTTGTCAGTGGCCTGACTCAGGTACTTGGGTATCTACATGACAGACTTTCACAACCAGCTTCTCTAGCCATGCAGCAATATCTTGCCACAATGGGGCAGCCCAGATGGGTTTGCCTCTGCGTTGCCAGTTGCTCTGCTTCCATTGCTGCAACCACCCCCACAGAGCATTGGCCATCATCGATGAGTCAGTATAGAGGTAGAGCACTGGCCACTTTCCTCTTTCTGTAATGTCTAGAGCCAGCTGGATGGTTTATACCTCTGCAAACTGGCTTGATTCACCTTTTCCTTCAGCAGCTTCTGTGACTCGTTGTGTAGGACTCCATACAGCAGCTTTCCACCTCCAGTGCTTTCCCACAATGCGACAGGACCCATTGGTGAACAGGGCATATTGTTTTTGATTTTCTGACAGTTTATTATACAGTGAGGCCTCTTCAGCACACATGACCTTTTCCTCTGGTGTTATTTTGAAATCTTTGTCCTCTGGCCAATCCATGATCACTTCCAGAATTCCTGGGCAACTGGGGTTTCCTATTCAACCCGCTGTGTGTTTAGTGCAACCCACTTACTCCACATAGCATTAGTTGCATAGACCGGGCCCTCTCTTTGAACATCCAGCCCAGCACCGGCAGTCAGGGTGCCAGGAGAAGCTGTGCTTCAGTACTGATCACTTCTGAAGCAGCTCGAACCCCTTCATATGCTGCCAATATCTCTTTTTCAGTTGGAGTGTAGCGGGCCTCGGATCCTCTGTATCCCCGACTCCAAAACCCCAAGGGTCAACCTTGAGTCTCCCATGGTGCCTTCTGCCAGAGACTCCAGGTAGGGCCATTCTCCCCAGCTGCGGTGTAGAGCACATTCTTCACATCTGGCCAGGCCTGGACTAGCCCAAGGGCCACCACATGAACTATTTCTTTTTTAATTTGTTCAAAGGGGTCTTGTCTTTGCTCAGGGTCCCATTTGAAGTTGTTCTTCTTCTGCATCACTTGATAGAGAGTGCTTACAATCAGACTGTAATTTGGAATGTGCATTCTCCAAAACCCCGCAATGTCTAAGAAAGTTTGTGCCTCCTTTTTGTTGGTTGATGGAGACATAACTGCTACTTTGTTGATCACATCCATTGGGATCTGACGACACCCATCTTGCCATTTCCTGTGCAGGTCCTGTGCAGGTCCCCTGACCTTACCTTTTTTATGATGAAACTGGCTTTCAGAAGGATTTGGACTATTTTCTTCCCTTTTCAGGGATTTTTTTCTGCTGTGTTGCCCCATACAATGACATCATCGATGTACTGCACCCTTTTCCAGTGCAGTCTGGATCAGTCCGTGGCAAATGGTGGAGCTGTGTTTCTACCCTTGGGGCAGTCAGTTCCAGATGTACTGGATGCCCTTCCAAGTGAAAGCAAAATGTGGGTGGCAACTCTGACACCAAAGGGATCGAGAAAAATACATTTGAAATATCAGTTCTGGCATACCACTTGCCTGCCTTTGCCTCCAGTTCATCTTGAAGTTTTAGCATGTCTGACACTCAGCAGTGGTGTGACTTCATTCAGGCCACAATAGTCTACTGTCAGTCAGCACTCTATTAGATTTTCACACTGGCCATATGGGACTGTTAAGATGAGCGGGTTCTGCTGATCTCCCCTTGGGTCTCCAGTTGACAAATCAGTGAATAGAATAGAATAGAATAGAATAGAATCATTAAGGTTGGAAGTGACCTCAAGGATCATCTAGTTCAACCATCCCCCCACCACCTATTACCCACTAAACCACGTCCCTAAGTACCACATCTAACCTTTCCTTGATGGGAATCGGGGAGTCTCGGTTGGTGCAATATTGCTATCAGCACACCGTTGTAGTGATCAGCACCCATTGTTCTTCAGCCCTCAGCAACCCCACAACAGAAGGGTCCTCTGAGAGACCAGGCAAAGTAGACAGCTGTCCAATTTCCTCCATCCCCAAGGCAGCTATACGAAAAGATCACCAGCACCATTTTGACTCCTTGAAATACCCTCTCCAGAGGTAATCTATGCCTAGGATGCACAGAGCCTCTGGGCCAGTCACAATGGAATGCTTTTGCCACCCATTCCCAGTTAGACTCACTTTGGCCTCCAGTACTGATCCCAGCTGTTGAGATGCCCCTGTCACTCCAGAAATACAAATGGGATCTGCCCCTTCATGGTTTGATGAAGGTTCTGGTGTCCACTAGAGCCTGATATTCCTGGGGGTCTGATGCACCAGGCCACACAGTCCAATAAACTCAGTTGTCACTCTGCTCCACCTGGCTGGAGACAGGGCCACTCTAATCCTGCTCATTCTATTTTCTACTCCATCCTTGCAAAAATTACTTAGAATTCCCGTCAAGAGGATCATACGTATGATATGGCCTTTCACTTGGTCTGGGGGACTGCCCACTGGAGCAGCATTTTTCCTGGAATTTTTCCCTTTTGTGACTGTTTTGCCTTGCAGCTGATATACTTGTGCCTGTAGGGCCAAGGTGGACTTTCCATCCCACTTTCTCATGTCTTCTCCACAGTTAAGCAGGTAAAACCACAGAACCTCTGATTCTGCCTCTTCCTCCTCTTCTCCTGATGAACCTGGTTTATCATCATCCCTTACTAAATAAGCAGAATTTTTTTGTGTGTGTATTTCTTCTTGTGTATAGGGGCAACTGATGCTGACATGGGTTGGTTTTCTGGTTCAGCTGCACTGCCTATCACTGGGGTTTGAGTAGTGTCAGTGCCCGTCACCAGGATTGGGATAGCCATAGTGTCTGTCACTGGGGCTGGAGTAGCCACAATGTCTGTTGGTCTGTTTTCCTTCTCTTCCCCCAGAGGGTACTGCAATACCAGTCCGTGTTTGGTGGATACTGGCCAGGGCCCAGCACAGGCTGGTGAGTTGTGCCTTCTCGGAATAGCCTCAGAATTTTTCTTTCAAGTATTCTATCACTTTATCAGGATCCTGTAGTTGTTCAGGGGTGAAGTTCCAAACCATTGGAGGTGAGAAGTTGTCTAGATACCTGCCCGTATTCTACCACATGCCATGCCATGCATGACTATCCAGCCTTGGGGCAGGTCTCTGGGTTATATTCTTAAGACATTTTTTTCTAACCCTAAACAAGACTTGGAACACAGTCAGGGGACCTAGCAATAGGAACATGCTGCCTTGGAAATCCCAAGGGTATTCAAAATTCTCAAAAGCTGTTGTAACCTCCTGAAGGGAAAAGGGGATATGAAAGATCTGGGGAAAATATTCTCCCCGTCTATGCCATAGACTGGGTGCGATTATTAATTAATTCCAAGAGATGTCATCCAAAGTACGGGCATGACAGCAATGCCACATACAAATACAAGCTTAACCTCATGATCAGTGATGTTATCGTGTCATAAGTCAGTATTACACAGTAGAACAAAATGAGAATCTTGACCCCTCTCTCAGAGGTGATGAACAGGGTTGCACGGAATACATACAGCAAGTACGGGTTTCTATAGCACAACCATGTGAACACACAAAACATCGTTGTGACCAGCAGCTGTTTAAATAATACTATAAATACTTGCAACAACTTTATTTTCACATGCTCTGGTCAGGTCTGTCGTTATCTCCAACCTTCGTGCCCCTGTTCAGGCACTAAAAAGGACTGTCGTGGTTCAGGCCCAGCCAGCAGCTGAGCACCATGTGGCTGCTTCCTCACCCTTCTCCTCCCAGTGGGACGGGGAGGAGGATTGGAAGAAAAAGGTAAAACCTGTAGATTAGGATAAGGACAGTTTACTGAGGCAGTGAAGGAAGGGGAAAATAACACAATGCAATTTGCTCACTGGACTGGAAACCCAGCCTGTCCTGGAGCCACCGCTCAGCCCCTTTATGTGCTGGGCATGACATCACATGGTATGGAATAGCCCTTTGGCTAGTTTAGGTCTACTATCCTGGCTGGGTCTCCTAGCCAAAAGCCAGGACAAAGAGGCAGTGGCTCGATGCAGTTCCTAGGAAACAGAGGCAGATTCTTGTCTATTTACCTAATCAGTCTATCTATTATTTTGTGTGGAGATGCTCAGGGTTTGGAAAACATCATTGTATCTTGAAATTCACACATAGCTTTCTGAATTTAATTATACAATACATCACTTAGCATGGTCATCAGTTTTGTCCTGTGCTTCTCATTAAAATGGCAGCTATTAACTTAAAAAAAGTATATCTGTGAAGTAAACAAAAAATTTCTGCATGATCTCTTTCTTATATATTGCTTAAAACAAAATAATGTTCTTCTAAGAACCACTGCCAAATACCTGTTGTATTTGTTGGTCCAGACAAGGAAAGACAAAGCAATTAAACAGAGCTGCTGTGCTCAGCCAGCAGAGACACCTTGGTGTCGCTGGGACTACACCCTGAGACTCCAGTGGACCTGGGTTTTATACTGCATCCGGAAGGTCCGCACTCCTGCTTTAAGCAACACACATTTAGTAGGAGAGGTGGAGAGCAGTTGCACTGGCAGTGAATCTAGTGTGCCATATGCTCTGCACTTTCTCAGGACTGTTTTGCAAGCCCGTGTCCTCAGGTGAGCAATTAGTCATGTTTATTGTTTCTGAGTCACTAACAAACCCGCAACACAAGAATGCCTTACCTAAACACAGTTCCTGATCCACTCACCCAGCAGCTAGATGCCAGCTTTTTGCCAAGTCCTGTAGTATATAGAGAGGAAAGACATGTACTTGGCCTAAGCAAAGCAGATTTTGAGTAGTACAAAAGAGGTAAAAATGAAGAAAATATGTAATTGAACAATGCTGTCCAAGTGTATTAACAACATAAAAAACAGGTAGTCAATTAATCAACTGATTTTCAGATTTTTATAGCACAAGCAATAACTAAGCACCAAATATCTACTGTTTGAGCTAATTGAGACATTACTAAACCCAGACAGATTCCCACGGAACTAAATTAGGCTTTCTTTGACTTCAAGGGTCTTTTTTTGAGAATTAAGATTTCAATACTGAGGTACATAAATCTTTTTAACTTAATTTAGAAATGTTTCCAGCTTCTCCTGTAGTGATATTCATAACATTTTTAGGAGAAAAAAAGAGACTTGGGACAACAGTGTTGTGTGTTGTTGTATGATTATAGATTTGAAGAGCTACAGTTTGGGAAGGACCGTTACATCATTTGTCATAAATCTCAGATAGATATATTTCATCTGATTTTCACTAGATTCAGCCTAACAGCTTTTATTTCATTCAATTTCATAGGATATCTGGTATGTATATGTTGTATGTGTTCAGATAGAATTGTGCAAGTGAATGATAAGGTTTAGCACTGGAGTGAGGATTATGGTTGGCAAACAAGAGGATGCAACCTAACGAGCTGAGGAAATGCTTTCCAAGGGAGGAATTCACCTTAAGACAATACACTATGTTTGGGGTTTTTTTCCTAATGATCTATATTAAGGGTAGGAAATTCAGTCTGAATTTTAATCTGAGGGTTAACTCAAAAATTCACTAGATAAAAGCTAGTTAAATACAGTAGTGATTATGTTCCCAAGGGGCCTGCACACTTGCAATAACATGACTGCCTTGTTCTTCAAGGCATCCTTAAGTCTAGGGCTGTCACATATCTTCTGGATAGGTTTGACTTAATATTAGGAACACATGATGGCTAGAGAAAGAGTAGAAGAGTTCAGTCAGGCAGAGGCTCAGAAAATCATTTTAGAGTTCATAGAAGTGGCACTTGCTCATCCTCTTTTGCTCGACTGAGCCTGTAGTGCTCCTACCAGAAGGAGACAGGAGTAACCCAGCAGTCCAGTCACTGCTAAATCAGCCATGGCCCCACACACCTGCTGAAACTGAAGAAGATAAAATGAATCCTCAAGCAAGATTAGTTTTCCGTTTATGCAAGAGCTCACCTGAACTGTGCAATTGCCCAAGACTTCTAGTCTGAGCTGAGCCGTAAAATGAGCCTTAACTGGAAGCAAAACTTGTGTCAGCCTCAGAAATAATGTTGCAGGAGGTAGCTGCTTACCGTAGGCCTTGATGGGCAGAGGCCACTGGGATGAGGTTCAATGTGACAAAGTGCCAGGTCCTGCACTTTGGCCACAACAACCCCAGGCAGCGCTACAGGCTGGAGGCGGGGTGGCTGGTAAAGCTCTACAGAGGAAAAGGACCTGGGGGTGTTGGTTGATGCTCGCCTGGACATAAGCCAGCAGTGTGCCCAGGTGGCCAAGAAGGCCAACAGCATCCTGGCCTGTATCAGGAATAGTGTGGCCAGCAGGAGCAGGGAGGTGATTTGTCCCCCTGTACTCAGCCCTGGTGAGGCCGCATCTCGAGTTCTGTGTCCAGTTTTGGGCCCCTCACCACAAGAAAGACATCGAGGCCCTGGAGTGTATCCAGAGAAGGGCAACGAAACTGGTGGAGGGACTGGAGCACAAGTCTCATGAGGAGCGGCTGAGGGAACTGGGACTGTTTAGTCTGGAGAAGAGGACGCTCAGGGGAGACCTTATTTCCCTCTACAAATACCTGAAAGAAAGTTGTGGCGAGCTGGGGGTCAGCCTCTTCTCGCAGATAACTAGCAACAGGACAAGGGGGAAAGGCTGCAAGTTGTGCCAGGGGAGGTTCAGGTTGGAGATGAGGAGAAATTTCTTCTCGGAAAGGATGGTCGGGCATTGGAAGGGGTTGTCCCAGGGAGGTGGTGGAGTCACCGTCCCTGCGGGTGTTTAAAGAAAGGTTGGATGTGGTACTTAGGGACATGGTTTAGTGGATAATAGATGGTAGGGGGACAGCTGGACTAGATGATCCTTGAGGTCCCTTCCAACCTTAATGATTCTATGATCTCTCATCCCAGCATTTTACCCATTTCTCAGACACTGTCTCTTGAAGTTTGTCGCTGTACAGGCCTCTAGTCCTGTCCAACACTCTACCTTCGAAAAAAAAATCCACACTGCTGATATAAAGATGTACCTGTCATCAATAAAGGTGTGGATATTTCAAATTAAACTTCTCTCTAAACTCACTGGTCCCTAGCCATACCCCTATAGTGCTAACTAATTAATAGATTGCAGGGCTCCAATGTCAGGTGATACTGTGCACTCACAGCCTCAGTGTTTCAGGCTAGCTTCTCCACAAATCTGTGTTGTGAATAGCTGCCTGGAGTGGTCCAGAGTCAATCCAAGCCAGAGAAGAAGTAGCAATTAAATGATATGGACAATCTGGCATCTAATGCTTCATTTTGCTCTCTATTCTTCTTTTTTTTAAAATTTTCTTTTCTTTTTTAACATAAAACTGTAGCCCATGTGATAGAAACATAAGCTTGACTCTAACCTTAACTTGAACCCAAGCTCTTGATCCCACCATCAGACCTATACCATACTGTATCAAACAAGGAAGCTCAACATAACCAAAAGCTCAGGGACCTTTGGCTGCCAGGAATTACCCACATTTCTCAGCCTCTGCCTGCTTCAAGTGCAAAGACTAAGGAAATACTAAGTTTATGGATAGGGTTAAAGTTCAGAAAATAGAAGCTGATGAACTGAAGGATGTTTTTTTCTAAAGATACAAACTAAACCAGATACAGATCTTTAGTTTGCATCTCCTAGAACTATTAATTTGGGGTTTGAAGGCACTTTGCTTAAGGAAAGGCTGTTTTTACAATTAAAGCTGTGATTCTTGCTCAGTTAAGGATGATGCACCTTTCTGCCACATAGCTGAGATTCCATTTGAAGATTTAATTCAGAACTAGTGCCCCATGTCATCAGAAGAAACAGCAAGTAGACTCAAGCCACCACTCATTCTCATGAAAGGTCTCCAACAGTTACCTATTTACTGAACTTATTTCAACACGGTCCATTAACTGAAACATGTAATTGAGCCTAGTGTTAGGCTTGTCCAGCCTGCTAGCTCCCAAACTAGAGTACGCTCATACAAACCGTACTAGAGTACGCTCATACCTGTCCTTAACTTCAGCTGCTGTACAGGCCTACCAAAAAAAACCCAACAAGGACAAAAAAAAACAAACAAACCAAACAAACAAAACAAACAAAAAAAAAACCACAAAAAAACCCCACCACCCTTGTGACTGTTTTATGCATTAACCCTAATCTTAACTATAATTCTGAACTAAACCACCAAATTCCTGCCACCAAGACCTGTGCCCTAACAATGCCTAGTACTGGTTGTAGCAGCTAGGATTTAGGGTGATCACATTGCTCACAAAGTACTAAGGCATAAATGTTTTATATAAGTCATTCCGAATATGTGAGGAAGAAAATACTTTATACTAGTCCACACATAGAAGTTCTCTTTGCCTGGGGAAAATTTGATAAGTTATTTATTGCAGGAATCTTTAAGAATATGCATGTGCATGTGTACGTGTGTGTGAATCTCTGTGTGTATGAAAACTGTTTTGTTTCCTCTATCAGAGCTAGGTGCTGTTTTCACCAAGTTTCCCGCTAGAAAGGGTTTAAACTATAGAATTTTAAAATAATGTACAGCCAAAATAACACCTCTGTTTGCAACCACATTCCTAGCATCTCACCATTTCTCACAGTTAGCAACAAGTGCTACATGCCCCACTCCAAATAACTGGGATTACACTCTTTCCAGCCTAAAAGTACCGTGAAATTTGCAGAAGTGCTTAGGCACTGCATGCCAAGTAATTTCAGTTTCAATAGGATTTTTAGGCATGCACTGACTGCATATAAACAATATATTGCAGCCCTCACATCAGGCTGTGCACGGGAGTCTGTGGCTCACCTGCTAGGGTGAGATGCCAGCCTCCTTCCCATACATCCACGCACATGTGCTTCCGTAGGGAGGGAGAAGATGGCCACGCAGGCTGGAAAGAAGCCCTAGGATTCCCACTCCCCAGCGAAGCTAACACTGTCATCGGGGGTATGGGATGCTCCACGTAGCTGCCATGGGACTCATGCTTACAACAGCAAAGCATGTGCGGGGTCTGTTTTGGAAGGAAATCTGATCAGTACCTTTTGGAGCCTATGTCTGAGGGATAAAGAAAACCATGTGAAGATTTTTGTTTATCATATTAAAATTGCAAATGGCAACTATTGAAAGCTAATCGATGCTGAAAATTTTAAATGCTAACATATGAAACAGGGATCTAATACGATGTTCAAAGGTATACTATAAATCCAGTTTATCGTGTGGCTATTGACACAGAAATTGTGAAGAATTTGTGCCTGTGCGGAGACAAACATATATGATGTATGGCAAAGCCTTTTTTACTGTTATTAATTTGTTTGGTTGCTTGGTTTTTACTTGTTAATGAACACAAAAAGATAAAATTATTTTGGAGAGGGGCTGTAACATAAATTAAGAAAAAAATGTGTTGAAAATCCAAAGCATAGAAATAATGTATTTTTCTGCATACAGCTTTCAACCATGTTTTGAAAATCTAGCAAGGCAAACATGGTTTATACCTATACGCTATGGCAGAAATCCAATATTCATCTGCTGTTCATATTGCAAGAAAATGAGAACATTAAGGTCAGAAAGAACAGCTGCTTTAATTATAACACCCTGATATATCATATCAAAGTTTTCATCCTCTCGCACAAACTCTAAGAACATACCCCAGGGATTCATTTCTATCATCCAACTTTTTCTCAGGAAGGAGACTACATAAGTACACTCCAGAGCACTGGCTGCTTTGAGTGGTGCGATGCTGCGTAAAATAATTTTACCCCAAGCTCGATAATGCTATGGCAACTATTATTAATCTAAGTTTTACCGTCTTTATTCCTCCTCCTGTGGTGGCAGCGGTAGCAGAAGACATTTTTGACAGCTGGGAAGCTGCACTGCAGGCTTCACGGTCCTGCTGCCACACATCCCCACGGGCTCCTGCCCGGGAGCGCTCGGTACCCACGCCTCCGGCTGGCGACACTGGTCTGTCTGAGGCACCCAAAGGTATCCCTTCTTTAAGGGAATGGCTGCTTTGTGTTTTAACAGATGCTATGCTTCTGGTAGCGGAGAGATTAGAGGGACCATTCAACATTGAATCAGTCATGGATCCTATTGATGTCAAGATTTCTGAAGCCATCATGAACATGCAAGAAAACAGCATGCAGGTGTCAGCAAAGGTACTGTGTGAGTCGCGCCTTCTCTGTTGCTGAATGTCACTAGCAGGGGGAAAAACCAGACTTTAAGAAATATTTTCCAGACCACTAGAAATTGCATTGGCTTGTTCAACAGTTCACCAGGCTGCCTTTGAGTCCTTTTACTAATTAAACAAGCTAGAAGTTTTCAAAAGGGAGTGGCAGGGAGAAAGGTACCATTAGCAAACTCCGAATTGAGAGATGTAAGACATCTAAGGAAAACAGAGTGCTGAAAATTAGCAGTAACTCTGTAAGCGATATCCTGCAGAGTACATCAGGTAACTTCTGCTCGTGTCTCATCTGTGATTCTCCATATTAACTTCCAAACACATTTTGATCTGTATAGGTCAGACTGAAGTACAATGTGTTTGAGGAGAATACAGAAAATGTGCCGTTTAACCTTCTTTAATAGCCACTCAAGGGAAATATCATTACATTAGACAGTCTCTGATTACCAGACCTCAGGTTGATAGACTTTTGTCTGGATTCTGACATGAAGATAAACAGAGTTAATGATACCAGCTTCCTCCTCTCCATTTTTTGTGTGTGTGTATACACACAGATCACCACCACCTGTGAACCCCCTGTTAATAAGATCCTTTGCATTCAGTAGCAGGTGCTGTTGAGCCAATAGTAAAAATTAATGGCTTTTCCTTAGTATTCATCTGTGCACCGCAGCTCAAAATCTAAAGTCAACAGTTAGCTAGGTTCTTTGTATTAGGAGTTTCTACCTCCCGTTGATGTCCCAGTAGTCAGTTAGATGCTGGCTAGACTGCCATCTGAGCCAGTGAATTTCCATTGCTTGGACTCAAGATGCCGTAGCTGGGAAAAAATGTGGGGACAAGAGGCAGGAGGCTGAGGTTAATATTATTCCTGCTAACGCAAAGTTAGATGCTTTTTGTAGCACCAGTGCTGCAGGTTACTAAGGATTTCCTTCAAGATGCTTTTTACTTTCAAACTACATGAAGTCACTCGTATTTTAAAAGCAGTCTACATCCTGAGCAATGAGACTTTGTTCTGGCAGCAGTGGTCAAGGCGTTTAACAGCCAAATTCTCTCAAATATTTTGGGAATTAAAGGCTAGTTTCAGCAAACTCAGATCTTACCAAAAAAAATAAAAAGAAAAAAAAATATTTTCACTGAAAACTCACCCAAGGCTCGGGTGTGTTTCAGTTTCTTTTTTTACTTACTCCATTCTTACAGTTTTTCTATTAGTTAGGAAGCTGCATCCCCTGCCAGAGCCCAATGACATCACCTTGGCACAAGCTCATCTCACTACTCGTTTGTAGCAGAACAGACTATTTCTCCTGTCCCTTAGAAATATTTTATTTGTTGTAAAGATTAATAAATCATAGCAATTCCATTTGCAATGTAAAGCTTTTCTTCTACAAGAAGTGTTAGCCAGTATTTTTTAAAATCTTGAGAAACAGAAACCAAATTATATCAGTGACATTTATTTTATTATATTTTCATAGATAACAGAGCTGTCTACTCTTGAGGAGCTTTTGTATATTTCTGTGTAGACCATTATTCTCCTGGAATGTGATTTCCTTCCTTTCCTAGATTATATCCATCTTTTCTCAGATCCTAACACATGGAAATGCCTTATTCTTAAAGAAAAGTGTAAGAAGACAAAGACTTCGGGTTTAGTGCTGTGTTCTCCTATGTCACGTCAGATCGGTAGAGATGATATATGAGCGGACTTCGAATCAGTCATCTGTCGTCTAATTTTTCCCCCTTATACATACTGACCACTTAGACCTTTAGTGAAAATGACAGATACCTTGCTGGATGTAATGGGGTGCACGGAATGCAATTGCAGACCTAATGTGGGAGAAAAGCCACGCTTGTCAATTATTCTGAGAAGCTGCTCAAAAAGCTTCAGGCAGGGTGCCGAAATCACGCTATTTTCTCTTTCTTCAAACAATTTTGTATCTTGCATTTGACTGTACCCACTGAAAATGTGGTGACTAGGAATCACAGCTATTTTTCCACAAGTCAGTCAGCGCATTTTTACGATGGGAAAATGATGATGCACTAATAATGTTGTACCTGTAACACCCACATACACATAGATTATTCTTCACCACTGACATGCAGCTTTTTCTACATATAAATCTGGTTGATGTCTAGAAGGAGGCTCTATGCTGCATTCAGTAGAATTTTGGGCCATTATGTATAATGTTGTTTCTCTTCTAAAAGGAATGGAACAAATGAAAATGAACAGTTTCTTCCTCAAGGACCTCTCACTAATCTCATCCTCTTTGCAGGGAGAAGACCCAGAGTTCATTTAATCCAAAACCCACCCGTCTCCTGATTCAAATATTTATATAAAATTGCCCTATTCCAAAGTCATTTGCATTAAATCGCACTATCGATTTGTCTTTGTATCACAAAATGATGTTTTGTGTTATGCCAGCTGCAATTATATATTGAAGTTTATTTGATAAAAGTAAAAGTACTTTTTTTTATAATACATTGACTGTACATTACTGTGCATATGGAGGCAAAATTAAGTGAGCAACAATGTACACATTCCATAATAAGTGTACAAAAATAAGTAAGAATGCATGCTTCTATGCGAATGATGAAGTCTTGAATTTTAGAAATCAGCAGAAAAATGCATCATGAACTTCCTAAGTCTCCATTTTTATGGTTTGTCCCTCCATTCTTCGCTTGACGTAGTACTGAAGGTTTTGTGCAATATCTTTTTCCTATAAATATGCACCTCCTATTCAGCACTATTCTTCTGAGAAATAGTCTTCATGGTTACAGTTATACTAATAAATAAAAAGGGGACAAGGACCAGTGCCTGATCTTGAGGCTAAAGTGTCACAGCCTGATTCATTTCTATACTGCCGGGAGCTACCTTCTCTGGAGCTGCTTCATTCTGCCAAGAGCAAGCTGGAGAAGGCCAAGAAAAAGCCAATGAGTTAACAATTAATCAGTGCAGACAGTCAGGTCTTATTGCTTGAGTTCACGCCTTGTCTTTCATTTCCTTAGGAGATACAAACCCTCTGTCTTCCACTCTTGATGGGTGCATGTCAATATCAAGACAGAGAATTATAGAGGTGCCACATGTACCTCTTCTATCTTCCAACCAAGGACATACAGACTCAGCCACATCCCAGTCCTGTCACTGACTCAAATGGAGCATCTCTGTTCCTCAGCCATCAACTTTTCCTGTTTGTGTGCTGACTGTGGTTGATCCTTTTAGCACAGCTCACATTAACCAGGTACTACTCATGTTAAGATCCTCTATTCATCCTGAGGCTGGAGCCTTTCTCTGTTTTCTTGATATGTCTCTCTACTTTGTATTCAGCACTGGCTGTCTAGAAAGACTGGCCACAAATCTCTAGGCTTCATATGCTGCTCACCTTGTGTGACTGTCATGTTCCTGAATGACAGCCACACAAGGCCCTTATTTTGCCCTAGGGAAAGTCACATTCCTGACAGCTGCAATATCTGGAGATACTTTTCAAAAAGAAGCAATAGTCTAGAAAGTCAGACCCCAAGGCCTTTCTGGTACGTCCAGAATCTACGTCCAGAATCTACATCCTCCGTATCAGACCCGAGTTTCCCTTCTCCAAAAAAAAAAGGATAGGACTGGAGATCATCAAAACCAGATTCCACAACATCATCAAACACCTGCAGCCATTTTGACAGAGTACCCTCTGCACACCAAACCACAGGATGCAAAAACCATCAGTCTGGGCTGCCTGAGATGATTCCCAAGAAGTCAGCATTTTTTAAGAGTAGACTTTGGAATCTGGGTCTACCCAGCCTTCAGTGGTGTTCCCTGAAGGTTGCCTCTGGTAGAAGACAGGTTGCAATAGATTTAGCTTGGGCTTCTCCTGATAATGTCTGAGACATATTATCATTGTCAATTTCATTATCAAAATCTCTTTGTTATTCGCCAGTGATGCCTCTTTGGTATTTGAATGTTGTAGTGCCAAACTAGTGCTCACCAACAGCTGGATTATTTCTCAGGTAAAAGTTTCATATTCTGTATATTGTTTCCCATGGCTCAGTTCATATGCAAGACTTATTCATAGCATACATTTCCCGTATTCTTATTCTCATTCTCCCTGAGATGATTGAGGGAGTCATATCAGAGAGTCGTAACATATAAATGCTCATTTCAATCCTGGCCAAAACAAATGTGTTTGGGGAGCCTTCACAATCTTCCCATAAGCCTGTCTGTATCATTTGATTCCTGCTTCAAGTCAAAAAGTAAATCCTACATCTGTTCCATTTTAACAATATGAATGTTTACTAGCTGACATCTGCAGAGGTTGCTCGTTCACAAGAAGTGGAAGAAAACTCCAAAAACAGCAGAAAAGATGTCATAACATCAATTTTTCTTCAAAATGGACAAAACTCCTAATCTGGTTGTATCAGCATAATTTTGTCTTCATTGCTACTCAAAACAGAACATACTAGACTATTTTGTGCATTTTAAACAGTCTAGTTCTATACAGATATGTTTGGCTGCTGTAAGTGTCATTTGGCTGCCATGCCACTTTCAAAAAGGCTATCCTGTAGCTGAGTCTCCCCTTAGTAAGTCTTAAATCTACTTTTATCTGAGCTGATGGATGTGCCATTTTAACCTATAGATATATGTTCCTTTTCAGCAATTACTTCAGCTAAAAGGATGAATGAGGTCCATGACACAGCAGACTACCTATGCATTATTTATAAGGAGGAAATCTTCATAAAACTACATCCAAGATTCTTCTTAAAATAGCCCCTGAGTTTCATATTAACAAAACCTCTTCATTTATCTGTGTTCTTTCCAGAGCCTTGTGCAGGAAAAACGTAATGGCAATTCAGGAAAAAATCAATGCTATTCTATCTGAAGATGAGAGAGTCAATGGAGCAGTCATATAGAGACACTCAATAAGAAACACTAATCAGTAGCACATGTCTAAATAATAGCATGGCTCAAGGCTTCATAGAGAACAAAATCTACCTGCTGGGATTCAAAACCTTAAGTTCTCCTGGGAAAAGGACTCTCTTTTTACAGTATCTACCTCCTAGTCCTGAAGTAGACACTTCCATTTGGTCAGATCGATAGATATAATTCTTCACGGACTCTGTTGACCTCATCCCATGGCTTTGTCCATATCTCTGACCACAGAGGTCTGGTGCTCTTTGTGACACCCACGGACATCCCATTTGAGCTTCAGCTGCAGACCAATGGGGAATGGTCTTGTGTTAAAACAGTCTTAACAGATATTTTGGATATCCCAGGACATCATGAACTATTATAGATGCTGATATGAGAGCAACTGAAGGGAGCTTTTGATCTCCACTGTCTAAAATGGGAGCATAGATGTTTAGCTTAAATATAGGCACCTACATGTACACACCTAAATTTATGTTTCTTAACTTGAAATGGAATCCCTTATCTAAATTCAGAAGAGATGGACTGCAGCAATTATATATAAAATGCAGTTTTTAAAGAGAGTGGATTTATGCTGCCAATTCACAGCAGCGTAATTTTTCCAGAAATTGCTCAGTATCTCTGAGGAGCATTGTGAAGAAAGTATTTCATGTGCTTTTTCTTAGGAAGCATTTGCTAATTTCAGGTATCAGCTTTAAATTTACTGTTATGTCAGTTAATACCTGGACACAAATTAGAAAATGTCTCTTTTGCACTCAAAATTTAGTTACTGAATATTGTAACCTTACTGAATTTCTACAAGGTCATTTAAAAAGTAAATTATTTCTTCTGCTGTGATGTAAAAATTGGTATCTAATTTCCATATCTATTATTCTCTGGCTGTATGTAAATTTGTTCATACAAAACTACTCGCTACAACTATGTGTACGAAGCTAAATGCCACAAAGCCTATGTTGGTTTTTTTCAGTATGTCATAATAAAAATGAAATATAAATTATGTAGACTCACAGTAACTCCACATGGTCATACAAGTAGCATAATAGTCACACACTGTGAAATTCAAGGATAAGATTCAGTGCCCTCACTTTCCTTTCCCCTGGGAGTCAAGCTGAGTGTTTTCAATAATTGTCACTTGTCTTTGTAAACAAATACCTGATGGCTTAATTGACTAATTGGGATTTCATAGATATCTAAATAAATGGTTATGTTTTCTGCATATAACTTATCTTCAGTCAGAAGAAATATGAGTAAGCTTTTGATTCACTCAACATGTATATTTGGCCCTTTAAAATGTATTGTATCATGTAAAATGTGCAATCATGTATAAATCCTGAACATTAATCTTAGTCTAGTTTTCTTCACAGAGGAAAAATAAGATGTTTTCTTGATGAAAATTTTAGAACTTCACAAGCTAAAGTTATCTTTCTTGGTTGATTAAATGAATTTATTGCTCAAGGCTAGAAACTATTTTAAAAATCTTACAGATATTCTCAAATCAGGCCAAGCAGTATTCCACTCATAAATTAAAAATCCCAATGGCCATACAACAGCTGACTTGCTGGACTTTGAGCCAAAATAGACATGATGATTGGACATAAATTTAGTATGAATCAGTTTCAGCAAATTTTGAGTCATTTGGGGCCTCTGAATTAGCATCAGGAAACCTAACTAAGAATCAGTTGTAATGTATCCTGAAAGCAGCAAAAGTCCACACCATCCATGGTTACTTCAGGAGAAAACCACTCAAGGTGGAAAATCTAAAAGTCAAGTGAAACATGAGTCTTTTTGATCTCTGGCTCACAAGATAGTTGTGCACTTGTTATCTTGTTTGCCACACAAAAAGGAGTAATTTGGTCCTACAAACAAAACACAGCACCTGCCTAAGAGTTTTCACATCCACAAAGCTCATTGAGACAGATAGTTTATGTCTGGCATTAGGGTTTTGTAAAATACACCTTACAAGAAATTCTGACATTTAATTTTTTTTCTTCTGAATGGAGGCAAAATGTTGAAACAGTCAAAATACAATGGTCACTAAAAAGAAAGATGATTCCAGAACTGGAAAAAGTTGGTATAAAAGCAAACACTAAGATCCTACTTCATAAGAGGACTTGAAAAATTTAACTCTGTGAATAGTCTACCTAATTTCAGTCAAGCAACTTCCATGAGAGTTCTTTTCAGATACATACTTGATATCCAGTAGTCAAAAGTGTCCTCTGTGTCCTTTAATATCCACAAGACATATGTTATTGAAACTTTTTTCCAGATGGAAGTATATGAAAATTTTCATAACTCTGAACATTATTTTTCATACCTAGAAAACAAACACACTAGCAGAAATTCATTTTCACTATTGCCCACTCAATATGCCTCACTCCACTTCCAAGGAGAGACTTGCTAGGGAATAAGAAAGTAATCCAGTTAGAAGACTATTTCATCATTGACATTTTCTCTGAGACTACAAAAAAAATCACCAGCTGTGGGTAAGGTTTATGAATGAGCTGTGATTCTGGGTAAATACCACATTTTAACAAAGACTAAAACAACTATCAACTAAGTCCTGCCACAAAGGACTTCCTTTAGCTCAGTTCTCTTCCTAGAAAGATAGCAATTAAAATGCTTTCAGATGTTAATTTCTTAGAATAATCACCTTCCTAAATTAAGTATTTTTTAAGGTCCCTGTATGTTTTCATATCTTCACCAAGTAATTAATAATGCCTAATTATTGATCTTAGTAGGGCAAGTGCACAATTCACTGTTACCAAAATGTCAGTCAAACCTGGTTTCAAATACATGAAAGAGAGAATAAAGAGGCTTTAAAATATTAGCTTCCCTTTTTCTATGATTGTCATATAACCTACAATGTCTTTTTCAGGTTTTCCAAGGATGTGGCCAGCCTAAACCAGCACCTGCCCTGAGATCTTCCCGTTCTGTCCCTGAAAATTTCAATAGCCGGTTTAGACCATATAACCCAGAGGAGAGACCTACAACTGCTGCTGGCACAAGTTTGGATAGGCTGGTAAGGCAAAATATATTCCATTTTCAAAAAAGTAGAAATGGCTTGGTAATATGGAAGGGTGGTAAGCTCCTGACAAGTTTTTTTAATAATTTCATAATCACTCTACATAGTTTCTATGCCAGCTGTTCCAGCATTCAGTAAATCCTTTTTTCTCCGTTGGAAATGGTACAGAATAGCATTGTACAAGAACAATGTTAGAAACGTTAGAAGAGAATAAGCGCTTTCCTGCAGGCCAAAAAACAGATGAGCCACGACAGGTATAAATCCTCTTTGAAAAGTGATCTACAGCAATATTTTATGATTTTTTTATTTTATTAAAAACGGTTTTATGTATTCAAGCTACTTTTAGCAGCTAGTTTTTTAACATATACACTTGCAAAGGCACATTGATTTGTTCCACTTCTTTACTTAATTATAAAATTACCGCTGCTTTATTTCGATCCGTCTCAAAAATTGACGTTTATCAGCTAAAACTTCAGGGATCATTAATCTTGCTTTATTTATTCAATCATTTTGAAAACAAGGCTTTAATATAAGATTATTTTCTTTACTACCAGTCATTGGATTCACATTTCAGACTTCGATGTTCCTGCTATTTATACATCTGTAGATTTACAGCAGACTAATTATTATAGCTGTTAATACTGTCTCAGCAATCATTTTGAGGTGAAGCTAACGAGCAAAACGAAAGAGTTGTAAAGTGCCTGAATCAAACCAGACCATATCGCATACCCTCTGCTTGCCGAGCTTATTGCTGAGCGCTTACAGAGCACTGATCTGTCTTGATGAAGAGAGTCGTGCTCGGGACCATAGCAAGAGTGAGGGGAGAAGATCCCCCAGCTGGAAACAGCCACCATTAGTTTGCGGTATGAGGTTTCGGTGAGCTGCACTCCTGCTGGGAACCAGGCAGGTGCTGACTGTACCAGGGCACCAAAATGTCTTGCTATGGTTCTGACCATGAGCCTAAAATGTCTAGAGATTTGTCGGATACACAGCTTAAATTGCTAAGCATGAACCTAAATATGCTAATTCAGACAAGGAACTGGGTATTGCCTTGACACTGTCGTTCAGCAAATACCTTTGATGATCACAGTAGTCTTCCACAGTGCCAAGTCTTTCCAACCGCCTCTATCTATGCTGTATTCTACCTTTGTACTGTATCCTGTCAATCTTCATTGCAATTCACGTTAAAAAAACACCACGGCATTTCTCGTCAGGACATGAGATTACCCTGCAGCAAAAAGCAACGTCTGCTCATTCGCTGCCCTTCTGGAAACAGTGTAGCCTAGTCATCCTAAAAGGAGAAGCAGAAACGAAGAGGTTTACCTCCACTTTAGACTTAGGTCTTTCTACCACAGCAGGTTCATAACCTAGTGTAGTTTCTCAACCTAAAACTCTGGCTGGTAATATTCATATTTGACAGGTTCTTAATTTTACCCTTTCACTTCAGCTTCAAAGAACCAGCTCTTGTGTACTGTTCAGTGCAGAGGCCTGGATCTTCATGTAGAATTGGTCCAGGTAGAGTGAAAGGCCACCAAAGCCTGTAGGTATTGGTTGCGCTCCAGGCAAAGCTAAAGGTTGCAAACAGAGGAAGTGGGAGGAAGCACATAAAAAGGAAAGCGGGTAGCACAGTTCAGCTTGGATTGCTCTTATGTTGCAAGGACAGTTCAAGCATTTCTGCAATGAAAAAGACGGGTTTAAGAGACACCCCATATTCACATAAGGAGAATACTTCTAAACATATTAATATATTTTTTTAAACTACAAGCTACTGAGCAGCATCCTGAGTAAAGCAGAGATGTTTCATATGCTGCTGGCCTTTAAAGGCTGCAACTAATGAAAATTGTCAATGCAGATAATTCTTTATAACTCATAGTAACTTGGACACTTTCAAAAGGGAACTTGTCTGCGTATGATTTAGCTAGGATTGTTCGCACATTATTTCAGAAAATCCAAAGAGCTTAGCATTGCTGCTGTTACTGTAAAAAATGTTCAAGATAAATACATATTCTTTTTTCTTGCTGGTGATATTTAGAATAGTAACTGTTCATGGCCTGTTAATGATGAGTGTTGGTATCAAATCCATCTCCAAATGGCAGCAATGCACATGTTTTCTTCTTTTGGGTTGAGCCCAACAATCCCTCAATTTAGAGATGGCCACTCACCTCAGCCACAGCAAGGAGAGGCTGTTTATGTGGATTAGAGCAGAAGGTCTGGTTTCAGAGCTGTAAGCCCTTAGCAGCACTTGGGGAAGGTCACTGCGTGCATCTTACACCAACTTGGGTAATTTTGTCCAGACGGATGTAAAAGCTGCACTCCTGCCTCACAGAAACAGCATTCAAGCTGCCTGCATTAGACCTTTAGGTTTAATGTGCTGAATCATTCCCTGAATCACGTACCTCTCTTCATTAACTATAGACAGAGCCTTGAGGACCAGCTTCAGTTAGATCCTTCTAACCCTTGCAGTGCAAAAGGATGTAAGGACGCCACGCACAGCGGTTTTCCAGTCTGCACACTGATCATTTTCTATTGCTTGCTTAACACAAACATACAGCAATATTACTGTTTCGATAGCACTGTCAAACAGTTAAAGCCCCTTTAATTATTATAGATATAAGAAACAAATCTTTTCCTTGTGAGTCAGCTGACTGCGCAGTCTTACATTAGTGCTTTTAGAAGTCTGTTCTGGAGTTTGCATTCATAAAACACTGTCAGACCACTTGACTTTAAACTGTCACCACAAAGCCCAAACATGCAGCTATGTAAACCTCAAAAGAAGTGGCAAACAATTCTGCTTTCCTCTGTCTTCCACAGCATATCCTCAGAAGAGACCAAGTTTAGAAAATATTTCCTTTGCATCCCAATCTTACACAAACATGTAGCACATCTGAAGCAATTATTTTTTACTCCTGCTCATATCCCTCATAACCTGCCCATATTTATAAGCGAACTCAGGTGAGCATATTTTATCAGGTATGTTGCACAAAGGAGCCCTCATAAGAAGCCTACATGGAAATCACCAGGTACTGAAACCTTCTGAGAAAGTGCTCCTTCATCTTTGCCTGCACTTGTGTGATTAATCCAGCTATTCAGTTCCAAGAGGAAGAGCAGGTTCCCTGTGTTATTGACATATCTATAACCAGTAAAACATAATAAATAAGAAATAGATAAAAATAAATTGTGAGAAATGTGGGAGAAAAAAATTAAATATCCCTTAAAAGCAGTGGTATAGCTGGTTTAAAATGCTTTGAATGTATTTAGGAAGTTACATAGAGCTTGAGAGAGTTGTCTAAGCATAGCTGTAAAGTACCACCTGAGACACTCCAGAGTATGTGAAACATGGGACTGGCAGACATGGCACAGGACTAGAGGAGACCAATATAAATCTGGAGCAGCAGTGGGGAACTGGGTAGAGTATGCTGCAGCATCTCAAGCAACTCAAGATACCTGTGCTCAGGCAATTCCATCACATCTTCACAGCACAGGACCTAAAAGCCAGGCTCTTTCTGAAGTCAATGGAGAAAGACATATATTTTTGGAAAGTGATTCACCCTGTCACAGACACCCCTCAAAGACAGGGAAATGAAAGGCTCAGCTGAGATACCCATATGTAGATAAGTAACACTGAGGTGACTTGGATTGTCTAAGACATGTAATTGAGCTGGCTAGAGAGGACAGTCCTTTGGGATGCCCATGCTCTCCTGGACTGGCAATTGAAGGCGGGGTAGGACACCCTAGAGGATGCCTACTATGTGGCATCCAAGTGGGAGATCTGAACTGAGCCCCAGATTTTCTCTGCATTTACCTCTGTGTGGAATTTGGCTACACAAAGGTAGTCACTTAATGCTGTTTGAGATCCCTACACTCTTCTAGATGTCCAAATGTGAAAGCAAAGTTACATGAGACCTGGCTGAAAGTAAGATGGAATACCTCACAGCTACTAAATTCACTTTCTATGCCCATATTTAGGTAACCAGATTCCATCCTATTTCTCTACTGACTGTAACAGAAGCAAAAATGGGGAATTTCCTGATTCAATATAGAGATCCATAGTGTAGATACCTGTAACCACCTATCTAGATTTGCGGTCTAGATAAGCTTAGTCTTTACTTTTAACAGAGAGAAATAAAGGTCTTCATTCCATTGTCTAAACATAGGTTTAACCAGCTGAATTGAGATCAAATATTTCTAAATCATGATTCATCTCATACTGAAGTATACATTTAAACAGCTCAGAGGAATCATTCCTTACCTCTCTACTAGAAAGTGCCAAAAAGTAACAACCTTAGGCTAGGCATCTAGCAGTCACACCTGAAGTTCAGTAAGATAAATACTGTCAGAAACTAATAATTTTAACCACTGAGCTCAGCTGCTTCTGTAGAGCATGATCTAAGATTTCTCATTTAAAATCAACTGCTTATAAAGACTCGTTATCTTCTCTGTGGTTGGCTGTTTGGTATAACCTGTGGTTTATTTTGTTTTGTTTTGTTTTGTTTTTCTGTTCCCTGAATCTGTTTCCCTCTTGCTTCCCAGAGGACTATCTGGAGGACAATGCAACATGGTGTAAGCTCTGGTATTCTTATTCTTCACCTTCATTCCCATTTGTCTTTGTACAATGCTGGGCAAAACACTTCTTTAACTTTCATCTTCACCATCTTTATTTTGTGTGTGTCTTGTAGGCTAAAATGCTAGCAGTTTTTTCTGTAGTTTTGCATTCTGGCTAATGCCCAGAGCTGCTGGTTCTTGCCCGTATTTTTCTCCTGCTTCAAGGATGATGTCTCACCCCAGAAAGGAGAGTATGTATTCCCTCAGTGAGCTAAAAGCTGGCGTAAGTGTCCCCATGGTCTCGGACCCCCCATATGCATGCGCAGCAATGTACAGTGGCATTCAGCTTTGAGATAGTACTGGAGCAACGGGAACAAGATCCCAGGCCTTCCTGGGCTCCCTCCCTAGGATTGCCCCTGTCTTGCTGTTCAATCTCGGGCAAACCACTGAGCTTCTCTGTGGGAGCCTGATAAAGTAGATTCCCTTGTGCTTTCCAGCTTGGGTTTCAGACAGAAGTCCTCCTCGGCAGGGTTCAGTGCAGCCCAAGGGGAAGGCAGGAACACAGCACCATGCAGATGTGCATCATCTCACTTATGAAGTACCTCAAAGCAAGTAGCTTGAACTATTATATCCTGCTTCTTAGCGGGACTAATTAGTCTACAGAGAGCACCGTGCTGATATAGCCATACTACCTCCTGCATGTGAGCCTCCTCAAGTACGTCTGTATCCACCCCATATAGCACAGTGCTGCCTTAATTCAGGTGGAATTTCTCCCGAGAATATACTGCAGCCTGACCTGGCTGGACGTGGACAAAATAATTCCACATTTTCTTTCAGGAAGACATGGAAGCTTTCTTGATTTTCCACAAGGGAGCTGATGCACTATTAACCATATAATACATAATGCACATGCATACTATGGAGATAGGCAACTGAGAAATTGGCCGTGGCATTTCGCAAGTGATTTACATTCAAGTACAGTATAGTGGCTGCATAGATAAGTGAATGAACATGCACCCAGTCTGAAAAAGAAAAGCTTTCATGCTTTTTACCCTGGGGAGGGGAATATATTGTGTCACACTTTGTAGGAAAATGTTCTTTTATCCTCCTTCCTGCATTCCTTAAAATAAAAGTAAATAAATTCTCAATTTCCATGAGCAAAAGACCCTGAAATATTTTTTTAGGAATAAAATGGGATGTATTTTAAGCATCCATTCAGTTGTATTTTTAAAATTTTTTATCCCATTTTGTAATTATTTTGGTTACAATATAAAATGCAATAGTAACCTAACAAATTTGCTGTGAACAATCCCTTCCCAGTGCTCCAAAACTACATAAAGTAGAAAATACGATTCCAAAAAAAAACCCAAAAAATAATAATCTGCTTTGCATTTTAGCTATAAAAGATTAAAATTAACAGGACAGTATGCTGTGAAGGCATTGATCTGAATTGCCCAGGGAATCCTCTGGGGCACTCCTGAAAGTGGAGTTTATGTTTCAGCTTTGTTAAAATCCATTTAGTCCAGAGTCTAGAAATGTTAAATATATGCAGTGATAGCACAATTTTCCTGAGACAGGATGTTTATTCTCAACATTTTATTTCTCAAGAGGCCCTAGAATAAAATCCAGTAGGTATAAATCTCAGAGGGTTTAAAATACCAAGATGAATTTTTCAAACATCTTCTACATACACAGGCCATAGGGAAAGATACAAACAATGAGCCTGGAAAAGACTTCACAGCTCAGGAGGTATTGGTCACCCTCTAAAGAGTGAAGATGACAGGCTCACATAGGTGTTTTAGAAGCCCACTGACTTCCCACGGACTCCCCCCTCAGCCCTTAGATGCTGTGCTGTTGGATGTGCCATTTCACCCTGTGTGATGTTAATCAGCAGATAACTCCTGTAAAACATCAGCTGTACAGCTCCTCCGCTTTTAGGTTTTGTGTGTTTAGAGTCCTGTTTCATATCAGCTGTCTGGATACAACACACACAACGAATAAATATATTTTACAACATTTGTCGTGGTCATTTGGTGTCAGATTTAGGATTTGCTTGGTTCTCCAAAAATAGGTGTTTGCTTAGCGTCAGGTTTTGTTTATTCTCAGGTTTTGTGTCACAGCAATATCTAAGTAAGTTTAAGTCTGTGCGAACACCTTTTCCCTCATGGTTAATACCAGTTTCAGGTGGCAAAGGTGGATGAATGATGGTGGCTGTCAGAACCCCTCTGGGAGACCTGCCAGAGTTCTGTTTTTAAAAACAGCGATATTATTCCACACCCCAGCTGAATGGTTCTGCATGCTGCTCTGCCTGATGCATTGCATTCCTAATGCGCGTGAGACCGTTACTAAGAAAGAGCTTTATCACAGTGGTTGCCTCTGTCTCCAGGTGGAATGGGTCTGCCTGCTGTTTGGACTCTGCTTAGTATGAGCAAGGACAGACCGTCTTCCAGCAGTGGGAGGAAAGACAGCTCTCTACTTTAATTAGTTGTCAAAAAATATGCACTGTCTTGATTTCCATGCAGTGTCTGTCTTGCCTGAACAGTGATGTGTTGCCTTTCTCATTGAACACAGTGCCTGCTTGAACATCTTCTAAAAATGTACTTGTTAGTACTGGTTGAACTTCCTTTACTTGATGGGTGTGAAAGCCAACTGAAAGCCCATCATCCCATTTCCAGGAATGTCTTAGAGGTATGAATGGCATTATGTATCCCTGTTACAGAGATGGAGAATACAAAATGTGTAGGCAGAATCCACTCCTGATTACTAGACTTATCTGCACACAGATGAAGAAATGGCATAGTCATGGGTCTTCAGCTGTTGTACATTGAGGCATTATGTGATTCCTGAGCTTGGCTGTTAGGGTAAAGAAAAGCAGGATATGTAGACCAAAGTTTGCACATCTGTGCCATATCAAACCAGACTAAGATGAAGTGGGATTTATTTGCCTTAGCTTTTCATGTTTCTAATGTTGCTGTCAAAGTCCGACCTATTACCTCATTCCTTTACTAATTGATAGAGAGAATTAGGCACATCCAGACCTTGTGTAAGATACTCATTTGGAGATGACAAGACACTGAATTACCCTCTGAATTACACATTTCTTCTCACTGAGTATGAAGAGAGTCTGGATTATTAACTCAGACATCGAATTTGTAGATATCTAAATGTAACCATAACGCTGGGCTCTGGAGTTAGGCTTGACAAATCAAACATGCAGAAATGAGATTTTGGTGTATAAAATATGTTTTTAGATAATTCTAATCATGCTTCTAATCATACTCATTGTTGTGGAATCTTCAGGTACCTAGAAGGATGGCTGGTCTCCAACAAAAATAGATCATTCTGGAGGCTGCACAGGTTTTATTCAATGGAATTCTCCCTTGTAAATCTGGATTAAAAACCTCTTCTTTCTATTTGATGTTTCAGCCTCTGCTCAATAAAGACTAGGGTTTTTTTCCAGTATACAGAAAGTTTGGATTATCAGCCTCTGAAAGATGAGTCTAAGCAGGAAATACATCAACACTGCTCTTTCAGCTGAAAGATAGATCACATTTCTTTTTACGTGCCTGTGCATGAATCTGTGCAGAAGGAAAAGTGAATTCTTAATATTCTTGTTAATGCTAAAGAAAGATAGTGACTATATAAACATCCTGTGCACTTTAGCATTTTG
This sequence comes from Psophia crepitans, assembly GCA_013399095.1. Lineage (NCBI taxonomy): Eukaryota > Metazoa > Chordata > Aves > Gruiformes > Psophiidae > Psophia > Psophia crepitans. The sequence continues at coordinate 177,412 of VWZZ01005301.1, read as the reverse complement.
ACATGATATTAAAAGAAAGAATATGATTTAAAAATTGGTAGCAGGGCCTGTGTCCCCACTTGCAGTGCATAAACCATGCTCATTTAGATGCTTGCAAGTGCCACGACAGTAACAACGATGACTGACTACCTGCCTGAAAGGTGTTACACTGTGATGAACTCTTGCATTGTTAATATAAGTGCAACCAACAAGTTCTAAGTTTCCACAAAAAAATGGATTTTGTAATATATCCCCAGTTCATTTACCACTAGAGAATTAAAGGGTCCTTTTGTGCAAGCGACTACAGACCATAAAATATCTTTTCAGCAACAAAGTTAGTTGTGCACAAGTGTAGACGCCGACAGAGAAATTCAAGCTTTGATAATTTCTGAATTCATTGCAAATAGTGATTCTCACTCTCTAAAGAAAAATATGTGTTATACTTCTACTGGCAATTAATTCTTTCCAGCCTTTTGCAGCTATTTTTATTTTGCTAGACTGCAGCACACAGATATATTGTGGACTCATAACAGGAGTGTGCAATGCCGGACTCCACTTATAACAAATAGCAGGTTACAGCAGACTGAAAACTGATTTCCCAAGCCAAATATCTCATACATTTTTCTTTGGTTGTATTAGACAGAAATTGACACTTTATGGACTTTTATGTGTATTACTAGCGGTTAGAGGGGACGTAAAATACAAGGACTAAAAAGGTTTCCCTTCATACAGGTAGTGACCCCTTTGTGAACTTTCTTTAGTCAAAACCAAATATTTTACATTAGGAAAGATTTCCTATAATTTTTCTCCAGCTTTTATCTCCCATCCCCGAATCATATCAATATATCAGTCTTGGTTGTTGGGACAGCAATACAGGACAGAATCATTGAACCATTTTGGTTGGAAAAGGCCATTAAGATCATCAAGTCCAAACATTAACCTTCTTTGAAGCAGCTGCCTGTAAACCACACAGCTTAAGTGACTAGTTACAGACAGTCATTGATGGGAAAGCCAAGACCTTCAATAATAATGGGGAAGGGGAAAGGAAAGGAAAAGATTCATCATATCTAATTTCATCCATCACCAGCTAAGGACTAGTCTAAGCTTGTGCATCTGTTAGGAGACCCGGCAGCACTTTTCGGATCCTCAGTCTGGGTGTAGGCCCTAGCAGCATCACAGCTTCACCCTAGGGCAAAATGCATAGCCTCCATATTACCAGCCCAGGTACTTAGTCACTGTGGAAAGTAGAATACCTGCAAGATACTTCAGCAGATTCCACTTTGGACACTGGTGTGTACTGAGGTACACAGTAATAGAGAACTCCAGCTACAGGATTAGGATTTAGTAGTATGGACTCCCTCCATGGCTGGTTAAGAAAACAGGCATTTTCAGATCATAATTCCGAGTCAATTGTAGACATCTGCCATTAATAGATCCCTGGGAATTCCAATGTTTCTTTGTCAACTATGAAGAACTTCAGGCTTGACAAAGTATTTAGCTTACAGAAGGCTAGAGCTGAGTTAGATTAACCACTGCTGAGCAGTCAATACCTGACTTCTCCACAAATAGCCCTACCAAAGTGAATATGACTGAGGCTATTAAAGTTTAGGACTTTGGTGTACTCACTGGGGACTGAGTAGATGCTCACAAGTTCACCATGTTCTGGTGACTTTGCAATCTGGTGACAGCAACCATAAATGACCATCATGTATGTGTCTCTGTTAGTTTTCTTGGGTTTTGCTTCTTCTGCACTGCATGTATGTCATGCACATGTCATTTCTGGTACCTAAGAAATGGAATTCACTGTGCCTTATTCTATGTCTATAACACAGGTGCTATGTGGAACTGGGTTTATTCATCTCCCGTGCTAGCAATGGAGAGCTAGACAAGGTGGTTAATAACAGGCAGAATTCACTTACTGAGTGCCTCATGCTCAGTGAAATGTCCTGAACTATCTAGGCATCCGCAAGGAGTTCACAGATGTGATCAGGGTCTTCTTTAATCTTCTGGGTGCTCCAGAGGATTCCAAAATGGCACTGGACTCATTTATTTCGGTATTGAATGAGGTACTTAGGAGCTACTCATATGATCCTTAATCGGACCAAAATGAGGCAGCTGGCCAACGTGAATAACTCCCTGAACTCCATTGTCTAAGAAGTCATAGGTTGTCCAGAGAGAGGCATCTAGGGCCTTCACACGATGGTCGCAGGTACCTGGAGACCTGTACTCGCATGTGAAAGAGACAGAAAGCCTCCAAAGGCAGTGGATACCTGTGTTTAGGCAATTCCAGGTCTCCACTGCCTGTGGTGGGGCTTTGACCCCAGCTCACATGTTAACACCCCACTCAGAGCTTTTAAATTGAGGCAGGACTCACTCACTGCCAGAGCCTGATGAACAACTGACATAATGCTGTTCATTGGTATGGGAACAAACCACATTGCTGATACACAACCAGCTCTTAATAGTCCCTAGGATAATTGCCTTCGCTTTAAAGTGCTGGGAATTTTGCTTTCTTATTATATATTTAGACAGCATAAATACTATATAGGAACCCAAATGAAAACAGACTGGAATGAAAGTTGGTTTTCTCCTTAAATATTTAAGACCATAAAAATTTCCAGTACATAATAACTGTGTTACCTAAGATAACTGCTACAGGAACTAAAGTAAAAAGCTAATTGCTTGAAGTGCACTGCCTTTTTTGATATAATGTACCTACAGTGCTCATAGGTTAGAAGTGCGATATACATGCAGAAACAACAGAAATTTGAGAAAGGCTTTTCTTCTGCTGAAAAAAATCTGCAACCATTTTAGAAAAAAAAATCACTGTATAATAAACGAACCTGAAAGAAACTTCCTTTTTCCGTGATCTCACAATGAATGTTTCTGGCTTTAAAAATCAGAGAACATTTATAATCTTAGAAATAATATGTACATAAAAGTCCTTTCAACTGTTATTCATTCATTCAGATGAAATCCAGTTGACCAAATGGAGGTATCTAACCTTAGAACTAGCCAAATAATGTATCTTTTACTGTCAGCTGAGAGAAACAGGCACTTTCAAGGTACAGTTTATCAGAGCTACTTTAAAAATCTCTACTGGATTAAGACACACTTGCACTCTTCAGCTCCTGTTTCTCATCATTGACTGCAGAAGAAGAGTTCATAGCTTGGACATGGACGCTGACGTCCTGTGAGATTAATTTCATTCTCAGACTCTGTCTTATGATGCTCACGGTCTACAAACCCAGATAGACTGTGAAATTACTATCATACACCTTCACGGCATTTCTACTTCATTTGTTTTGGCAACAAGGGGTCACCCTGTGCTAGGCATTGAGCATGTATTAAAAATATGTTCCTGTCTTGAACACCTGATGAGATCTTCCTTTCAGGTGTTCTTTTCTTCTGAAGTAGAAGATGCAGGCTTGCCAGTCATGGCTTATTGTCTCTGTATGATTTTCTAACCATCCATTTACACTATGGAAATGGAGTGATTCGGGAAAATAAATCAGCTGTTTCGGTAAAGCGTGATCTTCACAATTTCCAAATTAACAAGTCTGAATAGGTAATCTCAGTTTGCCCCAACAGGGAAAGAGGAGAAAGTTGACATAGTCTTCCCCCTGTCACTTGTGCTCAGACAGTTCAGTTCAGATTGCACCTCCAATTGCAGAGTAGCAGAGAAGCAAAGCTATGCAGGGTACAGTACTCCTGGGGATTGTGTATACCGTCCTCTTTGTGAGGTACAGAGTGCTTTCACTGGTGATGGGACTGGAAAAACACAGCTGTTTTTACCTGCAACCCATCTTTCCCAGATCATAATGCCCACATTGTTGGGAAAGAAAAGAGGACAGCTCCTGTCTCAATCCCACCCAGCTCCTTGCTCCCAGGTCAGCTAGAGTTCACCCAGGTAAAGACCTTTGGGTTTAGGTGGAAAATGGTGAACCCAGCTCCTCTCTGCCTGCAGAGAGAGGCCCAGCTTCATCACACTTTTCATCAAGTCACCCCTTGTTTGATGGCAAAACTGAGTCCCTTAAAAATCTCTTTTATCATTAAATCAGCTGGATATAGACAGATAGAAGAGGGATTGATTGGTGAAAAAATACTGCCTGTGAAATGTGCAGCAGCTCACTCAGGAATGTGAGCAGCTGCAGATTGACTTGGTAATGTCCTGGGACAAAACCCCTGGAATTCTCAAGCTGGTTGTGGAAGCACTTTTTAAAAAATCCTATTTCCCACAGGTTGTAATGCTGATTTATTTCTGTGCTAAAATGTGAAATAACACGGCTGGCAAACACGCTTTCAGAAATCTAGAAAATAGTTAATGATATATAGGGACATATTCTTCAATGTCATTTGTTCCTTAATATCCCCCCATGGCAAAGGCACCATAATCACTTCAAGGCCAGACATCCCCATGCTAAAACTCTCTCTTGCCTCTCTCAGCCATTCGCTTTATCAGAGAGAAAACAGAGAGTAAAAGGGCATCATTGTAAGAAAGAAGATGTGACCAAGATATTTCTGTGTCTTATAACCACCTAAAGATTTAACTATGGCCTCCTGGACCAAATGACCCAGGCTTCCCTCTCACTCTGCGATGGGTATTCTGCTGATACTCAGGGGATGCCAAGGACATGAGCAAGTTGCTGAACTTTGCACCCTGACAGCTGCCCACACACGCTCTGGGAGCTCTCCAGCAAATGCAAGTGAACTTACTGGGTTTTCAGGAAGGGCTCAACTGCCGCATGTTGACCACACAACTGAATTTAGACCCACATCTATATATTTTCTCCCCTTTTGAAGCACTAGAGTGTCTGAAGCTTAGAAAATCCAAATTTCATAGAATCATAGAATCATAGAATGGTTTGGGTTGGAAGGGACCTCAGAGATCATCTAGTTCTAAGCCCCTGCCATGGGCAGGGACACCCTGCACTGGACCAGGTTGCCCAAAGTCCCATCCAACCTGGCCTTGAACTCTTCCAGGGAGGGGGCCTCCACAGCTTCTCTGGGCAACCTGTTCCAGTGCCTCACCACCCTCACAGTAAAGAATTTCTTTCTAATATCTAATCTAAATCTCCCCTCTTTTAGTTTAAACCCATTCCCCCTTGCCCTGTCACTCCCTGCCCTTGTAAACAGCCCCTCTCCGGCTTTCCTGCAGGCCCCTTCAGGTACTGGAAGGCCACAATTAGGTCTCCCCAGAGACCTAATTTACTTTGCTTTTGTTCCGGTAGCCATGCCCTAAACCAACCAAGAATGTTTTTCACTATTAATAGTGATAAATAACAGGATTAACAACACTGAGGTTCTCTTTAGGATTTATTGCACTTCTGAATGCAATGTTGCCTGGTTTTGAGACCTTACTCTGCTAGCTGTGAGCTTACTGAGGTGTTTCCTGACAAAGAAAGCAATATTCACACTATAATCCAGGCTAATGACAAACTTCCAGCAAGGAGTCCAAGGCTCATCCTTCATTTGCACAATTCACCATTTAATTTTAATGGATTGAATTGCATAGTCAGGGGAAATGTGCACTGATAAGAACATACCTGTGAATGCTTCATTCTCACTGCACTGGTGGAAGTTGCCATAGTAACTTATCAGGATAAGTTAATCGAGTTTTGCCTGTTATCAGAAACCAGACGGAGCAAAGAATCCCAGCTATGGATCTTTAGGCAGCTGTTAAAAGTCAGATTGAAGTTCAGCTAGAGGCAAATAGGGAAAGAGTCTGTCAGACAGAAATCGTAGGCATAATATGTTGGTATGAAGGAGTTACACAGGAAAATGGGGAGATGAGGCAGAGTAAGGAAAGTGGTTTCAATTTTTATTGCTGATATTTAAATATTCTTCTGGTTTAGAAAGTATGTTTATTTAAATAAGATTCTGATATTCCATATGGTTTTCTCCACTCCTTATCTGACTACCATATTGTACTTGCTCAGTCAAAGCAGTTTTTCTTTTCTACTCAGGGTCAGCCTAGCGTAGGAAAATCAAATTGTCCTAGTTCTCTTTCATATACCACCATTTATAACCTGAGGAACCTATACTCACTTTCTTTTGCAGTACCTCTCTATGGTTGAGTGGTGATTTGTGAAGGAGAAAGGCAACACAATTTTCCTGGGCCAGTGTGGCGATTCATGCTAGACTGAAAAAAAACTTGTTTCATGGAGTATGACAGCCACCAAGAAAGTGATGCAGATAGAGGTGCTGGATTTCCCACTCAGAGTGCCCTGGGGCGCAGAGAGGAGGGGAACACTATGGAGAGGCCTGAACACTTTTTCCTGTGTTGTGAATACGCAGGTAGGGAGGTTCGAGGTGGCCCAGAGTTTTGTTTCTGGGAATAGCCTGTATGCGTATGTGCAGGTTCAGGGATGGTCAAAGCTCTTGTGGTCTTTGCCTTGGGAACACAAAGTACTTTCTTGTCTCCTTCTATCCCCAGCAGCCAAAGAGGGCAAGCAGTACCTTTTTTACTTTTTCCTGTATCTACAGTTTGTAATTTACCTGCAGGCTTTGGGTATGAAAGGCCATGACGGTGTGGCCTACTGGCATAGTGCTGCAGCCTGGTGACGATACCCCATGGCTTTGGGTGCAGAGCAAGCCATGCTGGCTGCTGCGAGAGGAGTCAGCTGCTACTCTTCATGGCAAATTCAGGGGAGGGAGGCAAAATCATGGGCCTTGGGTAGCCCACCTATAAATACAGAAGGAAAACCAAGACGTGCTTTTTGCCAACATAATCACCAGGTTTTAGCCTTTGGGTGCACCATACTAGACAGCTTAAGCTGACTTTGCTCTTCATCAGAAGAGCTACTAATCCTGAAAGGATCCACAAGCATCAAATTAATTTGAATTTCAACAAGCTAATCAGAAAGCCCAAGGTTAGCCTGGCTTGGGAAGGTAATAAGCATCCATCTAGTTTCCATGAGGAGCACTCATCTGCACATTTTTCTTTTGATATTTTGCCATGTTTTCCTAAGTAGGAAAATAAAATGAGATAAAATTGCTAAAAACACCTTGAAAGGAAGTGTAAACATTGCAGAGATTTGGCTTGCATAGTACATTTCTTAAAGGGCTGGAGACCATCTGTGGGATAATGTGAGACAAGTTCTATCTTCTTAAAATAATCAAACCCAAGAGCATAAAAGGGGGGTGGGTAAACCAATTCAGATAAAATAGAAAGTGACTCTACCTTTTCTCCACACCTGATTGCATTCAAACATTTTGTGCATTGAAAAAATCATGGGAGTTTTCTCTTATTTATTTTTATGGAAACAACCCTTTTTAGGGCTTTTGACAAGATGAAGGATCTATTAATCTAAGAACTATACAAACACATAGCTGTTGCACCAAGAACTTGAGTCAGAAACCAATGCAGCTTCTGAGCACCCCAGCCCTTGACCATCATATCATATCATATCATCATATTTCCTTTGAAAAGCAGGCAGGAGATACAAGGAAGATAATTCCTGTATGTTTCCTCTTTGCCTGGTTTTGGTCAGGACTAGAAAGAGAAATAAGCAAATAAATGAAGTACAGTAAGCATATGACCTAGTCCACTACCTCAGGTTGAAGCAGAATTGCAGCTGTAATTTACACATTTCAAACATTCAGAAAACTTAAATACTGCAGTTTTGGGATGGTTCTGAACTGCATTCTGAAGTGGAGGGATGTTTTTACTAAAAAAAAAAATAAAAATAAAAAACCCCATAGTTGGGTATCTCCTTGTTTTGATGCATAACACTGCAGAAGTCGGAACACATCTGTAGATCTGCATAGTCCAGGCAAGGGTCCTGGAGAATGTCACTCCCCTTTAAAGACAAATTTGTAGAAGGATTATTCAGACTAAGAGCAGTCTACTGATTGCTGTGGTGCTTTTCAGCTTTCCAGTTCTTCTGTATGTCTGCTGTTTGAAGACCAGCTTTTGGCTTGTCTGCTTGCGTATTTTAAGCCAAATCTTAAGGAAGTTACAGTCACAATGGTAAAGTTCTTGTGGATTTTAATGATGTAACATTCGGTCTCCTTCAGACTTTTTTTTCTTTTGTGTCTCTTTTGACACAGCTTTGCCTTCCTCTTGAACCTGCAGTGGAGTCCTAATTCTTTGCTTTTTCCATCACAGGCTGCAGCTATGCATGCGGTAGCTGAGTTATAAATCCAGCTTAACGAGCAGTTGTACTGTAGAATAAAATGAGACAGGCAAAGCATCTGTAAGAAACAAAACTTGTTTAGATGTAAGTGCCTTTGATCAGCAAATGTGGCAAGGGCATGGGGAAAATAAATAGGCTTATCTTAAAATAGGACATAGTTTAAAGTCATTCCCAGTGTGAAAGTATTCTCTTTGCACAGCTGAAACATAAATGATGTAGGATCGATGTAGGATTCTAAAAAAGGAGCCTGTAGAAACTGCGCTAACTGATCACTGCCAATGAGTTTACTTGCTGTATGCCTCAAGACAGAGAAATTGAAAGAGCATGTAAAACTAGAAGCAAGTTGATGAAGAAATTAAACTACAAAATGACAGGAAGAAGACAGGATATGTAATGACCAGTATAGGCTGGTTCAACTGGTTGTTTGAATTAAAATTATTATATATGCAGCCTCGGGAAATAAAAGCTCCCATTCTCTTCAACGGAGTTTATAAAGTTTTGCTCCAGTAATGAAAAATGGAAATGAGCATCTCTAAAGAATTTTAGCAATTATCTCTCTGCTGGGGCAAGGCATCTTGTCATATTCCCCCTAGAAAAGAAGCACTGTGTGCTGTTATTCACGACACACTTCGAGAAATCCAACATTTTCTTACTATTGTTTCTCTGAAGCACGAGGGTGCTCAACTGCCAGCCCACGGCACTTCTGGATTTCACGCTGTGAGTAGCCTTCGACTTCACCGGGGTGTGTTTGCACAGGGAGCTCTCTGAGTATGAGCAGCTGGCTGACACGGAATTAGATTGATTTCTTACACTGTTACAAGGCAGTAATTTATTCAAGGATTATGAATCTGGTTTAAGTAATATCCAAGTTGTTTCTCACTTACACGGCTTAGCTGATTTGTGCAAAAGGGAACTGGTGCAAATCATATTTTAAATGAAAATGTTTGTTTTCTATGCCACCTGTCATGGAACATAAGGAAAGTAATGCTAGCATTTCCTTGTTAGTAGGACCTTATCTAGATTTCCTGGTTGTTATCACACAGATGGCATAAGTGACATGTCAAGGTGAAAGGACTAGTACTAAGATTAAATCTGTCTGTACTCATTCCTCTACAGACAGGAAAGATGTGCCTACTTCATTTTACCATACGTGTACCTTTTTCACACACAAAAATATTTATACTCAAACTGTCTTGAATGTATTTTCCTTCAAAACCGTTATCTAAAAATTGAGGAACCCTCCCATTAAAATATACTTGAACTGAGCAAAAAGTCAACTTGTGTGGGTAAATACATTCATTGCATGTCAAAAAGTCTGTTATCTCTTGGACTTTTTTCCGAAGAAAAATCGTACTTAAAGTGTGTCCCCCCTGCAAAATTAAGTTGATGTCTAACTGTATTAATAAAAACTGAAATGTATTTTCTGGGAGATCACTGTTGAGGGATTAATACAAGTTTTTCATTTGTGAGGCATCACACGCTGGAGCATTATTTTTATGCAAGCTGTTATTTTAAATCAAAAGCATCTGGAGCATCTAGGATGTCTTTATCTGGATGTTCTTTGTGACACAAATATATATTTATTTGTATAGTTGTATCACATAGGTATATCACATATACATACTGCTGAGTTTTTCAGACTTGTGGACTGAAAACTTTGCAGTCTAAACAGAGATGTTTTGAGCACCCAGGAGAGAAAATTTTGAACATCCCATGTCTGTACCGCTGTTCAACAGACAACAACCTCCACAATTAAACTGTTTAAAATGGACAGAGCCTGTTTTCTCTCTTTCTTTTGACAGGGATAAACTCTTTGCATCATGAACAGCCCTAGCCATAAATCTCACTTAAGGCCAAAGCTGTGTATCATCTCATTGTCAGTATTCAGCCGCACCACCCTGCACTTGTGGGCTCGAATCCCAGGATTCATAGTCACTCATAAAAATTGCATCAGGAGCTTTTGTCTCAACACACAGTGATGACCCTGATTTTCTGAAGGCAAGGCATGCTTCATCCTTCAGGGTGTGTGTTCCCAAATGGTGGCTGGGGGAGCTGCCCTCCGGGAACCACTGTATGCCTGTGGCCAGCAGCTAATCAAGAGGCTTATAACTGCCAGGGAGCAAAAAACAAGCAGAAGAGTTCTCTGCCTCGGGAATTTGCACAGTTCATTGTACTGTGAAACGGGGAGAGCTGAGAAGAAAGAATGAGACTGGCTAATTTCCAGTTCATTTCCATGATACCTTATTGAAATGAAAATATGCCTAAAAGCTGCATAGTGTAGAAGAGCAGCAGACTCCTGAGGCATTCATATGAGGAAAGCAGAGTCTTTGTAGGACAAGATTTCATCCTGTGGCTGCTGTTTTATCCCTGTGGGTCTACTTGTTGTTACTGCCCATGATTAATCCAGTGGCACGTTGCCATCTCTTTCGGGTCTCTTTTTATTTTTCCCCTCTCCTTATGCAAAGTCTTTAATGGTTTCTGATCACTCAGGGAGATACCGCTGTCCTTTTCCCTCAAGTTTTGAACCTTACAATTAAAATGTGTCATGGGTCAGCTCTGTGCTCTGCAGTGACACAGACTGAAAATTCAGAGGCCAGCTCTGAGTGAGCCTCTGCCACCCAGCACTGCGCTGCACCGTGGGAAGCTGCCAGCTTGGATCCCAGAGGCAATAAAGATATTTTAGCACCATTCTGCACCTCTTGACCTGCCTCTCCACAGGACTATATGGTTCAGTTAAAATGGCACTGCCATCCAGTCTCCAGATTCATAATGAGCTTGGCTGGGGTTAGCTCGAGGATCTCTTGACTGCCATGACGTAGCTGCGCCCCTTGTCCATCCTCTTCCCCACTCATTCCTCTCCAAATAGCACAGTGCTTTCTGTGTCAATTTTTTCTTTTTTGTGGGTTTTAACTCTCCTAGAGACATCACATATTTCATGCTGTGAAGGTTGTTTGTTAGCAGGCAGTTCTGCATCCCAATCTGTATTTTCCAGGGCCTGGTTTTGATGTGTCCAGTTTGAGGTGCAAAACACAAATGAACTCACATAACGTCCACAGTCCAAAATACAAAGATGAGCCCAAACTGAGCGCCTGGGCTGCGTATAAAGTCAGCGGAGGCATATCCCACAGCCATCCAGTCTATGTACTTTCACAGGATAGGTTGAACTGGCCTCTAGAAATGATGACAGTGGGAATCCAGACAGCAAGGCTAGCCTAAATTTTTACTTTTCTGGGTGACTAGACTTAGGTAAGATGAATGCTGCTTGTAGTGAATAGCAATAGCATACAACAACAAGCACTGGTCCTTTAAATGCCTTAGTCCTCTAAACACTGCCTTTAAAGGTAGTGTGGCTGTGGCTATATTGCTGTCTTAATCACAGTTGGCACTCTTCGCTGGTGCTGCAGCCAGATGCACCACCAACAGGCTGGCTTTTGTTGTAGTCTGAGACAGGAACACAGAGTTGCTGAGTCAGGAAGAGCCCTGTAGAAATGTGATGATCTGAAAACTTGGAACAGCCATGGCATTCCAATCTCTTATCTTCCCAAGCTTGGTGACCTCACAAAAACTGTTTTGGGGCATGGTACCTGAACTGCAATAATTCCTGAACTATGCCAGAAAATTGGTCTGATGAGCTGGTCCATGCCAAAACTGTTCCCGGAACAGATCTCACACTTTAGCTGGATGGACAACCAATTTCCAGTGGGTCCAAGACTGTTACTGGTACTCTTAACTTATGAATGGGAAATAGGCTACACCACAGAATATAGGTGCAGTGAAGTGTGCCCCAGAAACTGTGCATTCCCCGACCTTTCACACAGTTGTTGAATCTGTCATGCTTCAGTGATGCTTTTTTTCTGTCCCATGTTTCTTCCTCTTCCCCTAAAAATAAAGAAAGGAAGCAAACAAACCCAACAAAACAACCATCCGTAGAAGAAGGCAGTATCCAGGGAACTTAGTCCACAGATGCAGTGAAATGGAGAGCGAGCAGCAACAACCTCTGTCATGTAAATAGTATAGGAGTCACTAGAAAAATAAAATTGCAGGGGACAGTTATCTGGTGATTTGGAAAAAATAGATTTAGCTCAGTTTCAAACTCGAAATACATCTTACTAAAAGGTTAATTGCTTATATATTAGTACAGCAGATCCTAAAGCAATGTGTAATGCATTCTTCGCATAGTGTACAGCTCAGTAAGCGGTGAAGCAGTGGCTATATTCCATGCTTACTCCATTTTCCAAGTGAATTCAGTAGGTCACTCCCGATAGACTGCATTACAGTAATCCAGTCCTGAGCTGACAAAGGTACATGGCAAGGTTTTATTGGAGTGAAGAGGTTGTATTTGCATTTTCAGGCATAGATGGAAATATTATTTGGGGCTATAATTGCAAGAACAGCCTCCTGCCACCTCCCAGAGTTCAGTCGCACTCCTTCAATTTTGATGCTGATGTAATATTTGATAGCATTCACACCTGCTCTTCCCAGTTCACCCAAGTTGTCTCAGGTGATCTGTAATACATCTGCAGACAGCTGACCATCTTGGGGCTGTCTGGCTCACGGGGACACTCAGTTAGTTGGCTCATTGCACCAGCTGGAACGAAGGGGACAGATACGTAACGTTTCATTAACATGCCGTGTGCAGGTCCCCCATGCCATCTACAGACTCCCCCAGTTGCATTTTGAGCTGGCTCAGTTGTTTCTTTATTGTGCCTGTAATGTGATTCATTCAGAGCTGGAAATAATCCCCAAGCAACAAATAAAGTGCTTAACTTTCATATTTCAAGGGAGGGATGCTAATTAGGTAAACATCTCACACCATTTTATTTATATAGAAAGCAAATTTGATTTTGAAACAACTGAAAAGCAATAACCACAGAACTTTATGATGTCACTGTTAAAGAGATGTTTTTTCATGTTTTATTTATGGCCTAATTTTATACAAAACACCTGCAGTGTTGTGGGCATACAGGAATACCAACAAAGCGCAGAGAAATAGATGCCATCTGAAAAAATCATCTGCTCTATGGTCACCAAGGTCTGGTTCCAATAGAGGACTCGGGTACTTGCAAGTTATGTCACTCAACTTTCAAGCAGCTGGATCCCAGTGTCGAGTCCAAAAAATGGAGATAAATGGATTGGCATAGAAAGCCAAAGCAGCTCAGAAGCAGGATTTAAAATACGCATGCTGAGTAGGTGGTGAAAGGGCATTGACAGGTAACAGAAAATTTAAGCGCTGGAGTATATCCAAGCCTACCTGACTTTTGGAGCCAAGCTGCCTTCTGGGGGCAGAAATATACACCAGGGCTCACTGTTACTGCTCCAAATACAAGTGCCACCTTGCCACAGCGACCACACACCTCAGTATAAAAAATACACTAACAACAGTTCAACCACTGCCTTGCAGAGTGGCAACATACCCCCTATGCCCACATTTCTAGTTAATTAGGTTTAGGTGGCTCCACCTTCCACAGGCAGGATTTTAGGGTAGCTTTTGAGACACCTCTGACTTGCTTTGCTGATTTGTGCAGTGCAATCGCAGCACTCAGGCCAGCTCTCTCGCCTTCTGGGGCCAGGCAGCTATTGAGGTTTGGAATGTTACACTGGAAGCAGCAAGGTAGCCATGCCGATTCTCACCCAGACGCCTGTAAAAAGTTCCTCCTGAGGTAACTATGCCTCTTTCAAACCAGACCTTGAATTATATCTGAATAGCAGTACTAAACAATAGATAGTATCTTGCTGAAGATTTTTGTACCTCACAGCCCAGCTCCAGGCCCAGAACCCACTTGTCATTCATCCATTGTCAGCAGAAGGGATGTAAGTGCAGGACAGTTCAGCTCTGCAGGGTGGTTGTACCGTATCTCACAGCTGATTTTGGCCATCAGTAGGCTCCTTTCACACATACCCCACACAAAGTCAGCTTTCTTCTGGGTAAGGTCCCAAACAGCCTGGGTGATGAGGTAAATTTCTCCCAGTTACAGCATGCTGTAACACCTTGGAACCATCCAGAGTCTTCTTTTGATTTTTGACAGCTTTACTTTTGAAGCTATTTAGGTTATTTGGAGCCTGAAAGGTAGACACAGTCTCCAGACACTTCTCTTCTGGAAACACTTAAAATTTTGTGTCCCTGGAGGGAGAACAAGCCACCACCACTCCCCTATCCACTCTCAGGGCAATGTTTAAAAGTTTTATTTATATATACATCAGCTTAAATCTCAGTTTCAAGTGGTATGACCTAGCCACAAAACCTGCCAACTCCCAGATGTTCTTTGTCTCCTGCTGTATACTTATCTCTCAGAAGACTACCCTGGGTCAGTGGATGCCAGTGATTACCCATATTTCTTTCCTGCGTTCAAAGCAATCATTTTAAAGCTGCACGGTCTTTCTCACAAGCCCTTGTCTGGGTCTTGTCTAGGTCATATATTACTACTCAGTATGAAAACTGCAGAGTCTTGCTAGATTGACTATAAAATACCCGCGGGTTGCTGCAGGTTTTTGATTTGTTGCACAGTACTAGATGAAAATTCTTTCAGCTAAATATGAATGAAGACTCTGGGTTTATACAGCGGCCATCCAAGAAGAGAAGGTCGTCATAACTCTACCCTCTGAAAAGAAAATGAGAGCTAAAGGGATGTAATTAAGAATTTCTTTTGCAAGTAGTAGGATAGCATTTAGTAAGCTCTGTATTTGAACAGTTTAGGGTAGTGATGGCAACCACTGACACGCCATATTTGCTGGTGACAGGTATTTGGGCTGGTCCCACTGCTTTTTAAAAATAAATTTGTCACCAGCTGACAAAGGCAGTGCATGTTAATGCTTTAGGAGAAAGCGAATGGCTTACAAATGTTTACCTTTGTAAATCTGAGAGAGACTCTGTCCTCTTCCTTTCAAGGATTTATCATCAGAACCAAACACAAGGCTTAATATTTTGAAAAACACCAAATGACATATGAAGTCCCATCACATTGGTAATATGCACAGGTAACTAGGGCAAAACTACTCCTTCCCGGTCCACTTGGCAGCACCCCTGAGAAGAGGCAGGAGGACTCCTACCCAGCTGTGGTCTGACTGCCCCCATACAGAGAGAGTGGAGGGTTTTTGGAGGCTCCTGCCAGAGCTGCTCCTCAGGAACCATGGCACCGAGACTTCTGCATGGGCACACGGACTTCTTCTACCAGAGATATATTTTTTTTTATAATTCTTCACCCCCTACTTGTCCCAACGCTCTTCTTATACATCGAGACACTCTCCGACACATCACGGAAGAATAAATATTGCAGATTTGGGCTGAATTTATTTTTTATAGCTGCTGCCACCAGCTGTGTTTGCTGTACAATCTGCTGGTCACAACCACCGCCCTGCTGAGCTATCTCTACACAGAAACTCTCCCACAGGGCTTCAGTTCTCTTAGAACGGGATCATTAGCAACAGGATTTTCTTATAAGCTTTACAACAAAAGAGACATTTCCTTTGCCCTTCTTAACAAAAATAAAATAGCTACAAACTATCAACCCTTCTAACAATGACTGTCTCATGCTACCAATTAATGCAGGATAGGGCAGATATTAAGGTGTGTTTAGCCTGGTTTGGTTGCCAATATTTTTCTTAATGCGTGAGCTGCACCTCTGTTTCTGCCCCTAAATACCTCAGTTGCTGCTAATAACACACCTTGTCTAGTCTAGTCAGAAGCCTACAGACCCACTAATAGTTCTCAGAAAGCTCTTTCCCATCCCTGCAAAAAATGCTGCCACCCTGTCTCTTCGCTCTTTCAAGACTTCCAAAAAATAGCTTACACAGAGAGCAGAAAATAGGCAACTTCTCATGTTTATATTCTCCAGAAGGCATTACCCAAACACATGGAATTCATTTAAATCATGAATCTAGTTGAAAAATAGCGAATAAGTTAGATTTTTTTTTTCTTTTCAGATTTAGTTTGGGGGGGGCAACAGAAATTATGATGTTTATTATAGTATTATTATTCGCACATTAAAGAAAACAAAGACATGGTATAACTCCATGCGAGCACGTAAAGCCTCTACATACTCATAGAAGCATAGAATAGAATTGTTAAGGTTTGGCAAAACCTCTGAGATCAAGTCCAGCCATCAGCCCAACACCACCATGTCTACTAAACCACGTCCCAAGGTGCCATGTCTACACATTTTTTGAACACCTCCAGGGATGGTAACTCCACCACCTCCCCGGAGAGCCTGTTCCAATGCCTGACCACTCTTTTGATGAAGAAATTTTTCCTAATATCCAAACTAAACCTCCTCTGTCACAATTTCAAGCTGTTTCCTCTTGTCCTATCATTTGTTGCTTCAGAGAAGAGACCAGCACCCAGCTGGCTACAACCTCCTTTCAGGTAGTTGGAGAGAGCCATAAGGTCTCCCCTCAGCCTCCTCTTCTCCAGGTTAAACAATGTCGGTTCCCTCAGCTGCTCCATGTAAGACACATGCTCCAGACCCTTCACCGGCTTTCTTGCCCTTCTCTGGACACGGTCCAGCACCTCAATGTCCTTCTTGAAATGCAGGGCCCAAAACTGAACATAGTACTCAAGGTGCAGCCTCACCAGTGCTGACTACAGCAGGACGATCACTTCCCTAGTCCTGCTGGCCATACTGTTGCTAATACAAGCCAGGATGCTGTTGGCCTTCTTGGCTGCCTGGGCACACTACTGCCGGCTTACGTTCAGCCGGCTGTCGACCAACACCCCAGGTCCTTTTCCATAGGGCAGCTTTCCAGCCACTCTTCCCCAAGCCCGCATTGTTGCAGGCACACTCCTTCCATACCACATTTTTTATCATCGTAGTGGCTACATACAAATATAGGAAGTGTAAGTACCACTCAAACATGATAATCTTCTAGAAAGAAATCAAGTCATTAGACTGCTTTGAAAACAAATGACTTGTTAATGCTTTTTCCAGTTTCTATTTCAAATTA
This sequence comes from Psophia crepitans, assembly GCA_013399095.1. Classification (NCBI taxonomy): domain Eukaryota; kingdom Metazoa; phylum Chordata; class Aves; order Gruiformes; family Psophiidae; genus Psophia; species Psophia crepitans. The sequence goes on along the minus strand of VWZZ01005301.1, from coordinate 160,358 downwards.
CCAGTTGCTCATAGCCAAATGTAAATTCATTAAGTATGACAGATTAACAGAGTTCAGTGATAAACAGCCTTAGGAGATCGGTAAACAAAATCATCACAATCACATAGAAAGCTGTTGGTAAGATCTTCATGCCAAACAGTTTTGAATGTCTTCAGCACTAATTTGTCACCTACATAGACTACATAACAGTGACAATATCTTCCTGGCTACAGTATTCAGACATCATCAGAAGCGTAGGTGGCAGCAAAGAGATGCCCTTGCCAACAGCAAATCTTTTCAGAGAGAAGTCAGATAGTTCTAACCACATGTTAAAAACTCAGCTTCATTTTCAGGAAGATTCTATGTCTATGAAAAAAATAATTTAGGTAGTGTATGATCATGCTGGTGGTAGAAAACTCTTTACTCCATGGTTTGATTCTCATGCATTAACATGAAAAGCTCAGGAAATGCAAGAGAGAGATAATCTTTAATGCTTATCCAGCTCTTCTGGCATTGTAAACTCATGTACTGGACCTGCTTTTTGTCAGAATCCCTCCAGAACTTTTTCAGAAAAAATTGTCAAAAAATTTCCGAGATACAGCTTTCATTCCCTGCATTTTCACTCCACAGTAAGTATGCTCACATCAAATTTTAGCAAGCAATGCCAAGTAATACATATTCCTTTAATTTTCTGATGCCTTTTTTAGGTTTTTCACGTGGTGAGTGTGGTCTTTTCTCTAAAAATATGTAACTGAACTATGTCCTTCTCATCTGTCCCCATTACCCATCCAGTCCAATTTCTTCATCCTCAGGAAGAAAGAAAAGTGGAGGTCATTGTACATTTCAGATACTAAGTACTTTGATTCACTGTTTCAGATTCATATTGGTCACTAAGTAGTTATTCTGCTAGGTTAGGGAGTTTGGTTTGGAGCTCTTGACCTCAAAGGTTTTCAGACAGATATAAATGTTTTGGTATTATTTGTATAGATACCTGTACTCATGTCCCCTGGTGCTTGTGGCCCACCTGTATTTCACAAGACTTGAAATTGGTTTACCATTTAAAAGGGTCCGTATAAGGAGCATTAGCAATCAATAAATAGACTCTTTCAAACTTTCATTCATGGTAAATGAAAAGTGTAAAATTCTAAAAGGCATTGGAGCAAAGCTTAATCCTTGGGTCCTATGTATATATTAACCTCTACAAAGACTTTGATCAAATTCTCAAATGACACCTCTTTTCTGTTTCTTCTGGGTCATATAACATCAGACACAACATGAGAACTGACCTTTATTGTTTTCAGGCATGCCTGAGGATATTTACATCATCTGGACACAGCCCAGAGATGCCAGTCTCTGTTCCTTAAAAGACATAAATAACTCACAGTGGATGGAAAGCATAATTATGTACTTATAGAATAATTTAGATTAGAGTGAACTTCTGAAGGACATCTCATCCACCCTCCACCTCCCCTTCATATGCCCATTTGATTCAAAGCAGGGACAAATTCAAAGACAGATCTGTCTTCAAGTTAGATAAGGTTGCTCAGGGCCTTGCCTCAGTCAAGTTTTCAGTATCTCCAAAGATGGAGATACCACAAACTGTCTCAAAACTGTTAAGAGATCTGTATAGAAACTCCCTTCTTACTTCCATGCTAGTGAAAACAACAGTCAATGAATGAATTGCTACTAGGATAGAGAACCCATTTGGTTGGACATGTGAAAGAGAGTACGAATTCCCCAAGAGTCATTGCCCCACAACAGCATTTCGGTACTCGGCACAAGCAGTTTTCCCTCCTCGTCCATCAAAATCAGACCTCACCTTAACACTGGACAGCAAGGAAATAGCATATTCATAGAGAAAAGCAAAAAAATAGTCTCCAAGTTTTACACCAAAGCCTGCACTGTGATAAATGCATATGCACTATAAGAGCACTCTACCAGTCGTGCACATGCTGCCCATGGAGAATAGCAGCTGGAAATCTTCACAAGCATTTTCTTCACAGATTGTGAATGGGAGCTCTGAAGTTTGATTATTCTGTTCATTTTTCATAAATGGGGGTGTCTAGCCACGAACCCCTCAGTAGGCAGCACAAGCAAGATGTGTCAAATTTTGCTCAAGGGACATCAGAGCCAGAATGCCTTTCTAAGGCACTGTCAGGTCAATTAATGTCTGCATCCCCAGTGGTTTCCACACTGCTGAGAGCTCCAATGAAAATCAAATGGGACAGAACAACTAACTCCTCCAGTGTGGAACTCAAAAGTGTCTTGTCCACAAAGTGCCTGGTCCCTCAGTAGGTCCTGTGGAGCCCTGAAATATGCCTTCTCTGCTTCCAAATGGATATGCAAGAGAGCCAACTCCCATTCAAATTAGTTGTTTCTTGCTTAAAACAAGAGGAACGTGAAACCCACTTCACTTACTGCTATTCGTACGTCACTGCTGCTGTGGCTCTTCCCTGCCAAGCAGGCACTGCTGGGAAAGAGTCTCCAGTGAGTAAGTGCATGCGTATCCCCACGTGTGGACCAAAATGCATACAGAGATAACGCACATCAAAGACCTCCAATTACTGAACAGGTAAGTAACTTTCCTCTTAGCACACCGCATGATTGAGTCCTAATTGAGCATCACATTCCTCCTGGATGCAAAAGCAAACCATTATGGAGAAATGAGTCAAAAAGCCAAAATAAAAATCAGTCAGATAGCTCAAGCACGCCTGACAGAGCTATTTAAAGGATTCTGACCATTAGCTATCACTTCAGTGATATCACTTTTCATACTGACATGAAAGGTGGCAGAGGAGCTATTTTCTCAGTCTCTTGCTTCTTCACAAAAGGAGACAAACATCAGGTACAAAATATTCAAAAAACTGTTAGCTGTCTTTGTCACTATCACATCTTCATCTGCCTTTAACTTTAGTGTTGGGTTTGGAGGTGGGGAAGGTACATGTCTGAACAGCCAAATACTATTTTTAAGACTTTAAAAGAATAGTCTGTATGTGAAAAAGATGTGTCTGTATATGGATGATTACACTGATTTTTAATCTGTGGGCCCCATACAGTTTTTGCTGGTGCAATACAAAGATACCCAGGTATTTAAAAGTATGTTTTGCATCTTTTCAACGTATGAGTTTTATGATACTGTTGCCAGCAAGATTGAGATCAGCACAGCTTTTCTTCCTTTGCTGTTATAAAATAAAAAAGTTGTTTCTCAAACCGATAGCATCCAGTGTAGTTTGGTACCTAGTTTTACGAAAAGGTAGAGAACACAATTTGTGTCTGGTTTTGTTTAAAATTAAGCCATTCCTCATCATATCTTGTTATCTGGGTCATCCTTTTCACATTAAAAAAAGAAGTCTTCACAGTAGTGCCTTTCCTTTTAACTATGAAAAGGGCAAATACAAATAGCAAGTCTTAAAAACAAATCACTTCTCTTATTTGGCTCTTTGCTGAAACTCCTCCTTTTTACTGAGGTTATGTCCTCTCTCTCTCAATTTATATTCTTTCTTTTCCTCTCAAACAGCACGGTATTGAAGTCTTCTTTTATGAAAAGTAAATGTTTATCCTTTTTGTAATTTAGCCCATCAATACCATTCAATGGAAACACCAGTGATACAAATTTGAATGACAGTTTTGGGCTATGTGTATCTCTCTCTTCATTAGGACATGGCCCAGTGTCAATAGCAATCTTCCCACTGCTGTCAGTGACTTTTGGATCAAGTCTTTTAGGCTAGACGCTAAAAGACTGGACACATTGAGTGAGCCCAGAGCTGAATCCAAATGTGTGGGTCAGGCACTTGTGTCATATCTGGGGACAGTTTTGTGCTTTATTGTGAGATGCAAAACAAATTCCAGAACTTAAACCAACAGTCTTCAGGCTTGGTCTTGGAAACATATAAAATAGTGGTATTTATAGTGTTTTCAGTAAAGTGTTTCTAAGGAAGCAAAGTTACCAGAGGAAAGTTTAAGTTAGCAGTTAGTCAAAAAGATTTGGGAACCACTAGCCTAGAGATAGCCAGTCACTGCTTAGGACAGGGTATCATTTTAGATCCTGACTTTCTTGGCATGTTCAGTAATTTACTCATCAGTACCAGGAAGCACCTCCACAGATAGCTTGGATCATACATCTATGTATGTACAGCATAGATATCACCTTGAGCCACAGAGCAGAGGTTGTATTTCAAAACTAAGATGAAGCGATACAGAACTCATTGTCACAGCATTCACCAGCACATGGCAGGTCTGGGTTTAACTCCTTCCCCTGGCTGAAGACACTCGAACCTCCCACCTTCCTAGAAAGGGCCTTATCCATCACCTGTTGTCCATCCTGACGCAAGAACATCCTTCCGAATGAATTCAGCAGCGTGCAGGAAAGACATCAAAGTGTCTTAGGACAAAGTGTGGTAGTGTGGCTGAGCCTGGCTGTGAAATGCAGCGATTAGAAATCTCACAACCCTCCCAGTACCCATTAGTGTGTTGCTAAGATGACCTCTGCTCATTTCAATTTACCACTGTAGATTGGTTGTTGGTCTCTGTGCCAACAGCTTTGTTTCCATGTGAAGTAAGAACGGATGGCTCTTAGGGGAAGATTACACGAATGTTACTACTATACCTTTTAGATGCAGTATAGAAAAATACATACGGCAAGAGACAAATCTGAATATTGAGTTTCACTGAAGAGTTTCAGAGGCAATATGAACCCCGAAATAGAGATTGTTCCTCTCTTTGAACCAGTGCCTCTTTCCTAGTGAGTCTCACCTTGGGGTATTCGGGCAGCTGTTCTTCTTCTCCACCAAAGGTTTACTTCTGTAATTTTCTTCCACGTTCCTGGGTAAAGAAGGTTTCCATTTCACATGGCAAGTCCTCCTTTAATTGCCAACATGTCAGTCTTACTTTTCGTTGGTGGAACATTGATCATTTCAGTGTTGTAATTAAAGGATATTACATCTTGCCTATAAAGTTTCTTATCTGTTTGGGCTTGGAGGGAAGCTGAAAGATGCTACTAAATTGTGAATGCATCATCAGTGTTGTCTATTCTATTAGAACTAATGATAGATAGAAAAGATACAGAAGTGTAGCATAAAAATTAGATCATCCATTTTTGACAAATTGTAATTTTATGGTACCTGTCATTTTGAAATGCCTTCAGTTTTGAGGAACGCTAAGATGAGGTCATTTAGACTATTATTGATTCTTCCATTATGGCATCACTCATAAGTATTTAAAGCATTTAACCCTCCATGAGGAGCTTTGAACTATAAATGTCATTCTTAATAGGGACAGCCTGCTGTTTTATAGCGGTGACACCAGATGTGTGGTCTCTTTCATGGCTGCCTCTAATGACGCAGTTACTTCTCTGATTCTCATGTTGCTTGGAACAGTAGTTTCACTGAAGACAATGAAACTACAGTCATGCAGAGATAAAGCAAGCATCTTTTTTGTCTATATACTTGAAATCTTTTCAGCTAGATTGGACTGTGTTTTCTGGAGGAGTATTAGCTGAGTTTGGAGTCACAGTGAGCAAACTAACAAACTCTTGTCTGAGGTAAACAGGAGGTACAGAATAAGTATTCATACAAGACATCATGTTCCTTTGCTAGAGCCCACAGTTAGGCTAATAACACCATACTGAGCTTTTTCAGCAAGTGGCCTTGTTTTTCAGCAGCTCTGAGCACCCAGGCTGTTCCAGTGATTTTGCAGGAAGCAACTGCTCATTCCTCCAAAGAGGATAAGTGTGGACATAAGAGACTAACTCAGATACCCACTTAAAACAAACCTGGGCATAATGTTCACAAATCAATCTGTATATAGAAAAGAAAATCTAGAGCCTAATCTGAAGTTCAGTGAAGTCAATGGGAAAATTTCTGTTCATTTTGTTAGGTCTTGGGTGAGAGTCACAAGGCAAATTCTGTAGGTGTTCAGAGGATAAAGTCACAGCTTAGAACTAGTTCCAGTCTAAATCTGACCCTTCAAAGCACAAATGAAATTAATAAATTCATTCAGTTCACAGATACCTACCAGCAATTAAATTTTCATCCCATTTTGCCTTAAGTAAGCATGATTTTTGTACCATTTACAATTTCCAACTCTCTATGAACTCCATGGCTGTCCCGGGATACAGCTCTTCTAAGTGTGCCCATCTGTAGTCTGTATCCAGCCTGTAGACCATCTCTTCCAAGTTACTGGAAGAGAAGCACATCCCAGATGGTGTTCTTCAATGTCAGATAAGCATGAGACATGTAAGTTCAATTCTTTGAACTACAAAAGGACGTTCTAGCATTTAGTATGCACCTAATTTTTCAGCTGTCAGAGCTTAATGCATTTGCTTAGATATGATCCCTACTGCCATTTGAAATTATGTAGGTTATGTGAGGCATCTGCATGGGTCTATCACACGTGACATAAGATACGTGTCACAGCAGTGCTTCAGTATGATAGCAGGTATGCACCATTCTGAAACAACAGCTGGAAGCCAGGTAGCGTTCTCCAGGGCATCTCCAACATCAATGGCAGCCTACGTTTGGGTAATTGGACTATATCCATCCAGTTAGGCAAAGGAGTTTCCCTATGCATTGGAAAAGCCAGCCTGGCCTGTAAGGGGGGTACACTGATACCACTAAATGGGAAGGTGGCTAGGATATGATCCTGGCATCTTGAGGCTATATGGTATAAACTGTGCCTTGTTAGTATTGCTGAGAATTAATTTCCACAGAAGCAAACCACCTGCATCCACAGACCACACCACTCAGTCTTGGATCTCCTGTGGGTCTCACATTGTGTTGCTGTAGTCTTGGAAAATACTATTGGGGCTGGGGCGGAATTGAATTAGAATATATATCAATTCAAATATAAATATTGCAGAAATATAAATTAGAGAGTGCTTGAAATTTTTGTATTATTTTGTGCTAGAATGACTGTGTCCAGTTTGGACAAAAGGACTGGGATGAGCCATTCTGCACAATCTTCCTGGAACTTTGCGCACCAGCTCCCTTAGCACACCACACAAAGCACCATGTTCAATAGCATTCCTGCCTAAGCCGTGTGAGATCAGTATATTCATTGATGTAACCTACATCCCGCAGAGAGTAGATGGTCTGTGGATAATGTGCATGCCCCCAAAAGCAGGAGTCAATGAGAATTAAGCACTTGATACTGGCTAAAATCTGTTCCTGGCTACAATAAAGCTAATCCAAATCAGTACTGCGGGGCACTACTACTTTAAGTCTCAGTGATTTCCTGTGGTGTGGAGAGAGACGGCTCTGGAGAAGCAAATGATCGGGACATTGATTTAATATCAGTTCTGATTTAAGTTTCTTGCAACAAAGTGGGTTATGCTGACTCTCAGCCTGTGTGTGATGTTATTTCTATTCTAGATAAACAAAACAGTGGCCTGTTAGAAAGACACTAGCGCTTTTGGTTTGACTTCTTGGGCCAGGAGGAGGGGGCAACATGCCTTACATCTGCTGTTATTTTAAAAATTTTAAACGTTGAAAATCATGGGTAATTTATGTATGATGTGTCTCCATATCAGCTCAAAATACACTTCATGAATATTGCTGCTGGTAGAGGAGCCATGCTTCATAGGGCGCTGCTGCTCATAAACAAGTTTTCTTTTTACGAGCAGATACACGGATCATTTTGTGACTGCTATACTGCAAGCTCCCGTCAGCAAACCCGGGTATTTGTGGGTTTCGCAGGATCATTACTTTTGCATGTGAAGCATCTCTTCTGCAAATGGCCGCAGGACCTCGGTCTGCATTGTCAGTATTTGCACATGTTATAAGGAAATAACTCCTGGATTTTCTAGGAAGTTTTAGTCCCCAAGTGTGGACTGTGATTTTTTTCAGTAATACTTTTTCTTTGCTGAGGTAAACACCACCTAGAAATCATCCGTCTGCTGAGAGAAAGTAGGTTAGCTTGCTGTCCCTAAGGATGACAACCAGAGCTATCTGCTCCCGGTACTGTATTGGCAAAATTCTGTCTGTGATGAAAATAAGGTTGATCAGAGCTGTAATTCAGGCTACCGCTCACTGTGCTCGAGCAAGACCAGCTCTCGGTGTTTGGAGCCAAATTAATGTGAGAAGGACTCATTTCAGCAAGCTGGGAACTTAGTCTGTACAAAATAATTTTGTTATTCATTGTATAGGGATATACATATCCATTGTACATTCTTCAAAAGGAAATCAAGTTATATTTCCAGTGTTATCAGGCATGTCTGTCTTTCTGTACTTGAATGTATTTTCATTTTGCCTGTTGGGCTCACTTGACTTGTCCCTGTGTATTGTTTGCCCCCTCCCCATTACTATAATCTGTTTCTTCTTCTGATAAGAATATCTTGTAGATTTTTCCTAAGTCTCTGCTACTCTTAGGGGGTTTTGTTCAGTCTGTTTCTCTGGGATTTTATTTTTTTTAGTGCTTTCTACCTGCTGAATTCCTTTTGAATTTCAGAGAAAAATAAGGTCCTAACACTGATACCTGCTGTTGTCTAATTTTGAAGGAAAAATGAAATCATCTACAAACTGTTCCTAGAATCTGAATCCAGCCTAGGCAGCATCACTGAATCTAACTTGTCAGGTCTTTAAAAAAATAAGAAATTATAGAGGTTTCATTTGGTTTGGTTTTGCAATGAAAATATTTTTCAGAAAGTTATTCCAAAGCAGTAACTGTGATAACCACGGTGTTTTGGAAAACCAGTTAACAGAAATATCACCAAGATTTTTTTATGAATACAGCATAATCATCCAATGAACTGATATGAGAAGAGACACTTAAAAAAACGTATTTTGTGCACAAAGGTTTGTGCTGTTCCTGGAACCATTTAAAAGTAGGATTTTCGGTGCCTGCATCTTCAAGCCATATTCAAGGGCACCTTGATTTAAACTGTAACCAGTGCCTCAGTATATAGTCACAGGGTTATTTCTGTTCTTCAGGGAGAAAATCAGGCTGCTAGTGCACATGTCCTTCATGGCAGAATATCTGTCTAGAGAGAGGAAAGCAGATGTATGTATAAGGCTAAAAATCCCAAATATAGCCTCCAATAGGTGTGATAATTATTTTCAGGAAAAAGTGATAAGATGCAGTTTAAATCCATGGGGGCACATTGTTCCAATGAGTGTGTAGCGTATTTATTAGGGTACTCAAAGGATTTATAGCTGCTCCAAAGAAGTACATCTGCTCTATGACTACAGGCAACATTAGTTTCTAGGGAAAGTTACTTGAAACTTTTAAAATATGTTTTAACCTCTTGCATGCTGACTTGGTACATCTAAAACTGAGTTGGCTCCACTCAGCCTTCAGCAGCAAAGGTGAGATGACAGCTTCCAGCTGCTCTGGATGTTCAGGCTAGGGGTAACTCCTCTGGCTTGAGTTCCAGCTCAACTGTCAAGAATCAAGTTACACACCACCCAAAACCTGTTTAATTTCTGGTTTCTGGGAAAGGAAATCCAGGCATAAAGACTGGATGGGAATCATAGGTCTTCAGTAGTACCTGATTTAGACAACCAGGGGTTGCAGGACACACCATGTCATGCTGCAGCTGTTAAGTGCAAGGGGCTATAAGTCTACGTACATATACAGAATGACCTGCTGCTCCCAAGAAATAGATATACCAAAAGATTACCCCAACAAAAGCCCATGTCTACATTGGACGCTTGGTTTAGCCTTATATGCACTCGGTGTTTTGACCCAACAAATCTCCTGTCCCATAGCTGTGTTCACGCTGGCAGACACCAAGCTGGGGGGAAGTGTCGATCTGCCGGAGAGTAGGATGGCTCTGCAGAGGGACCTGAACAGGTTGGATTGATGGGCAGAGGCCAAT
>VWZZ01005301.1:129964-150119 GCA_013399095.1 Psophia crepitans | reverse complement strand
TCCTTGAGTATGTTTAAAGAAAGGTTGGATGTGGTAGTTAGGGACATGGTTTAGTGGGTAATAGGTGGTGGGGGGACGGTTGGACTAGATGATCCTTGAGGTTTCTTCCAACCTTAATGATTCTATGACTCTATGATTCTGTGATTCTCACAGTTTGGAGGTGCCTTGAAGAGGTTCTTACACCACTTCCCGTCTCTGTGTGCTTACACGAGTTCACTTTCAGTCAGGTATTGAGCCAACACCTCACGGGGACACAGGGGGAGCATACATGGGTAGCTGGGCACAGGCAGGAGGCAGCACCCACCAGCTGATGGGTAGCTGGTGGAAGCTGTTCCTGTTCCACATCTCTCATGCCCAGCTGCAGTGTGGGGCACTGTCCTCCAGACTCAGAGCATCAGGTCTCACCCAGTGCAGCCGGCTCCCCTGCAAGTGTTTACAGTCCAAATCCGGAGCTACCATCGCCCTGGGAGATGGTTAGCAAGCGCGACCACAACCTCAGCATATTTTTTCATTGTATTTCACGGCACGTTACTACTGCTGAGACAAAGAATGTTGAATCTCATCACCCCTGCCCGTAGCTGCTGAATTCGTATGACCAATGCTGCATCACTCACTGTTCCTCCTCATACGTGCCCATTTGGGGCTGAAGACGTGAACTAAAGAGAACGTAACCACTTGCTTGATATTTAGGAGAGTGGTCAACAACTGTTAGTTCTGCTGGCAAATGACCAGTAGGTCAGGCCGCTCCTCAGAAATACCAGAGGGCGATGTTGCCGTTCAGAGTGCTGGCTAGGGGAGAGGAGGAATGCCAAATGAATGAGCAGTCATCCCGGTGTTTTGCTTAGGATGGAAATCTCAGTTAGGATTCTATACTTCTCCTGCTTCTTGTTCTTCCTTGTGGCAATCTTTTTACACAACAGCAAGATGTTAACAGTGCACAATAAAAGGCATGCTAATAAGTATAATTTTCTTTTTTTTTTTCCTTGAACACTATATTTGCTTCATGTTCTTTCTTCCATAGTACATAGGAATTAAAGAAAGAAAAAATGGTGCTGCGCTGTTTCTTTCTACAGGGCTTTTAATTTTTTCCAAGCCACCCCTCTCTGAGCATTTGAACATTTGAGAGCAACAATACATTTCCTCCACAAACACCAGGTCCTTCTAGGAACCTGCTGTTCTTGTATGCAAAGATTTAAGAGCGGTGGATAGCAGCAGAACAGTCTGTCTGAAACCCATTCTCATCTTTTCTTTTTTTTTTTATCCCCAGTGTTATCTCACTCATTATAAGACTTCTGTTCCTCTACTTCTTTCTTTTTTTTTTTACCTTTTTTTTTCCAAAATTCCCTGTGTCTACTCTTATTGGCTTTGATGGACAGATGAAGTATGATAGCCTGAGACACACTTGACAGAATATGACTTTGGCCTGCATAAATTACTGTCAGGGAATTTTCAGGGAAGTACTGAAGTAAATTTGCAGTGACTAAAAAATGAGTTATAAATTATAGCATAATCACTGCTGCTGAACAATTTGATGGGTAAAACAATTAACTGAGCTTATACTTTAGGTAAGTCCTCATAATTTTCCTTCATAGTTTAACTTCTTAAACTGCTCTGAACCCTTTGGAGGAAAATATTTTAGTAGGTGCATTTTCCCACTCCCTTGCCAAAAACCATATTTCTTTTCTGTCAACACTGTTTCTTTCCTCTCACCGGTAATTCAGAGATGGCAACTCCTGGGGAGGTAGCTAGGACCCTACCAACCTGTGCCAGTACCTTCCTGGTCCTTCTCTACTCCGTGTCACCAAATCCCAGGCTTTTCAAATTACATCCTTGAAATACTCCAATTAAGAGGATAAGAAATGAAAGAGTTTGTGAAGCTCAGGATCCTTATGGGATGCTCCTGAAAATATACTTCAGGCAGTGGCCTATATTTTATGCATTCAGTATCAGCAGTAGCTTTGACTTAGTGAGGGTAACCTCTTCTGTCTGGTGAAGAGCCCCTGACTGAAAAATATCACTGTTTTTATAGCTAAAATAGACAGAAAAAATGTAAATGTTTCTATTATTATCTTTATCTCATTTGTGACACTACCCTTTGTGAGGCTGTATTTTTTCCATTTTGAGTTTTTTCTACCCTGTAGAGAAGTTTGGGTTCAGTTTTTACAGACAAAACTTCAAATTTTCTAGGTTTTTCACTCCATGTCTTATGAAACCACTTTTCTTTAAATCTGCAGTTTTCACTATTACAGTAAAACAAATCCAATTTTCCAGCCTTGGTGACTATTACTAAATCCCCCAAAACACGAATTCCAAAGCTTCTAGATTTTCAAGGCAAATAAACTGCAGCAGTTGTTGCTTTTATAATGTCATTATTTCCACCACAGTCTCACGACCGTGGGAACACAGCTTGCGATCACCGAACGCCTGGCATGGCCTTGCATGAATCCTTGCCGAAATGCAGCAGCAGGCTAAGGTGGGGAAGGCGCTTTGAAAAAGAAACAAATAAATAACCAGCGTGCAGCTGCCTCAATCCTGAGGCTGCTGGCGAAGAGGCTAGGCTGCTTTTAAGCTGCCTGTGTGCAAGGACCATGCATCCATCTTCTGTCCAGATACTCGCTTCCATCAAAAGGGGCAGCCAGCAGGATGCTGCCTGCCAACTGTAGGCAGCTCTGCAGCCAGCAACGCTTGGTTATACCTGTTTGTGTTCACAGACGGCTGTGAAGAGCAGGCAAGGGATTGCCTGGGCTTTGGGGGAAGAATGAGACAAGAATATTTTACTGCTGTATGTGAAGTGACTCCCTAGATACCCATTGCAGCTCGAGCGCTTTGGATCCTGTAGCTTTGCTTTCACCACCCGACCTGCCCTCACCAGCCCACAGCATAAGATGCAGAGCAGCTTCCTCCCGCACCCCGACTGGGCTCCGCGTGCCCGGGTGACAGCATCCTTGTCACTGCAGACCCATGTAGCCTGCCCTCCCTGATGCAGGTGCCTCTTGCATTGGCCCTAAAGGTAAGGGAAAGGGGCAAGATGGTCAGTGCCTGTTGCTGCTTGTGCCTGTCACAGAATCATAGAATCATAGAATCATTAAGGTTGGAAGAAACCTCAAGGATCATCCAGTCCAACCGTCCCCCCACCACCTNGACTCCAGCACCTCTCTGGGCAACCCGTTCCAATGCCCGACCACCCCTTCCGAGAAGAAATTTCTCCTCATCTCCAACCTGAACCTCCCCTGCCGCAACTTGCAGCCATTCCCCCTTGTCCTGTCACTAGTTATCTGAAGGCAGGCTTGACATCACTGCTGTCACTGCCCAGCACATGTGGGTTTGGCTGCCTCCCTTTTCCCAGCTCACCAGGAGCAGCGGTCACAGCTTCACCTCCTCCAGCTCTTCCCAGCTCTGTCTTGCTCCATCCAGCCCTGGGTTAGTACTTGCCCTTCGCTCTTGGGAGACATAATCAACTTTTCACATACGCAGCTGCCTGACTCAGGCCTCTTCACTTGGCAGCGTCCAGAAAGTGGCGTGTCCCCCTCAGCAATGTGGAGACATAGAGCACCCAGACACCAGCAGCACGCTTGCGGTGGCAGGGAGAAGGATGGCAACCTGCAAAGCCTGCCCAAGAGCCACAATAAATACTCAAGCCATAACACCAACTCTAACTGCGCGCTGTGTTTACCTACTTGATCTAAATACAGCTCGAACTGTGTTATATTGTCATGACTGTTAGGCAGACATATCCTTGGAGGAGTAGGGAGGCTTATTACCTAAAGCAATACCCCAGGAGGGAAAATAGACTTTTCATTATAAAGAAGGTGCTAGAGATGTAGGAGTAATGCTTTGCTTATCCAGTGACTCCCTGCTTGATTTCAAGTAATTTTCTTTGCATACAATTATGTTCCAGATAGATATACAGATAGAGAGATATATATACAGGGGTATTCCTTTCTGCTCTCCCTTTTTCTATTTGGAATGAAAACGCTTTGGGACAGACACCTTCCTTCTCATTTAGATTCACACAGTATGCCTCCAGTGCTTGCTACTGTGCCCATTCTTATCCACACAAAATTTCTCAGTGTTTGCTCTTTAAATTGTCCAGATTAGATTCCACAAATGGTCTTGCAGAGCGTATTGAATTTATGGCAGCGGTGAGCCGTGCACCTGGAATTTATACTGCTCACAGGGCTCAGACTTCAGATTTCAGATGTAAGCGTGTCCTAGCGCCTTTAGTTTCAAAGTGAACCAAAAACTAGAAGGGGTCCATTTCCTGATTCAGGATTAGATTGAACACCAATCTTGCAAGAATATCTAAAACCACGACTTTCCACCTGGCCATGGCAGGAAACAGGAAATTGATTAGTCTCATTAGATTTTTGCTGCTTTAGGATAAAATCTTATTAGAGCACCTCATAGCTTTGCTGTATTTCAAACTGGACTTAAATTTTATCCCTCTTTTAGAGCGATCCTTAAGCACTAGGGGTAGCTTGACCCAAACCCAACCTCTCTGTCTCCCGAGTCCCTGGCAGCCCTGAGGGAGTTGTGTGCAGTTGTTCTGTTCGGATCCGTAATTGGAGAACTTAACCCCATCATGAAAGGACAAGAGAGTGCAGCTCCGTATCAGCAGAGGATAACCCAGCGTCTCCTCAGTCAGAAGGCAATGAAAGCCATTAGTATATTGACATGGCAGATTTACAGTACAAGGCGCTCTCTGACTCAGACTGTTTTCCTGGTAAGCACTTTTCCTGCTGGGCCTACTTGCCTTGCCAGAAACATCCTTTGATAAACCTGTCGGCCTCTGAAAATACTGTTTTCATTCTAAATCCTTTGTGGTTTTTTATTTTGGACTCAGATGTTTTAACAAATTATATTTCCATGTGACGTAACACCAATGTGTTGAATCTTCTTCAACACACCAATGTGTTGAATCTTGCCCTGGAGCGTGTCCAGAGAAGGGCAACGAAACTGGTGAAGGGGCTGGAGCACAGGTCTTATGAGGAGCGGCTGAAGGAACTGGGCTTGTTTAGTCTGGAGAAGAGGAGGCTCAGGGCAGACCTTATTGCCCTCTACAACTACCTGAAAGGGAGTTGTGGCGAGCTGGGGGTTGGCCTCTTCTCGCAGATAACTAGTGACAGGACAAGGGGAAATGGCTGCAAGTTGTGCCAGGGAAGGTTCAGGTTGGAGATGAGGAGAAAATTCTTCTCTGAAAGGGTGGTCGGGCGTTGGAACGGGTTGCCCAGGGAGGTGGTGGAGTCACCATCCCTGAGGGTGTTTAAGGAAAGGGGTTTAAGGGACGTGGTTTAGTGGGTAATAGGTGGTGTGGGGATGGTTGGACTAGATGATCCTTGAGGTCACTTCCAACCTTAATGATTCTATTCTATTCTACTGATTCTATTCTGTTCTATTCTCCCATCTCTGAAGCACCACTGCAAACAAAATTATGCTTCTTCCTCAGAGAGTCTGGAAAGAAAATCTGGCAAAAAATAGCGAATTCCGTATCACCACGATCAGCACCTGAACGCAATGCTACACAGCCTCTACGCTGACTTCTAATTCTTTCCCGAATGTATATATTCACCGCTTGTAATAATGCAGATTTGCATATTTGGATCAAGATAATCCAGGATGCAAATATCCAGGCCACTGAAGTCAAGCTCCAGTCTCAGTTAAGCTGGGTGACTGGCAACCAGAAGCACTAGGGGAGGGAAACCTACCACGCACTAATTCCGGATGAAATGAAAACCTCATATGGGAGGAAGCAGGAGTTTGCATGCTGTGGCTGCAAGTTTGGGGTGTTCTGGTAAAAGATGGTCACCAGTCACCAGGCGGAGAAACGCGTTTGGCCAGTCCTGATTTCGGACTCCTTGCAACCACCCTCCCTTGCGCTGAGTCTGCGGGGCCGACGTCCCCCCAGGGTGAGAGGGTTGGAACACCGACACGGGCTGCCTGCACCTCCCTCCCTCCCTCCTTCCCTCCCGCAGCAGCATCCCCTTCTCACCCCCGCCCTTGGCTCATCGCGCCCCTCTCCCTCCCCTTTCCCTTCCCTTTCCAAGGCGGAGCGGAGGCCGACACCTACTGACGAGCCTGCAAACCTGCACCCCCAGAGGGGTGGGAGGGCTGGGGACCCGCCCGGGGACCCGCCCGGTGCCCCCAGGGGAGCTCCCTCCCGCCACCGCCCGGGCTGCGGGCTGCGGGCGGGCAGGGGTCTGCGTGGCCCCCCGGCTGCACAGGCCGTGCTCGGGGGCTGCGGCAAGTCGCTGGGCGGTGTGCGGGGAGGCCTGCAGGCACGGAGTAGCAGGAAGGGGGGTTGCGTGCATTCCTCTGGTAGGAGCACGCACGGGAAAAGGGGGAATGGATTTCCAATAATCTTAAAACTGGGGTTTAAAGGGCCGAGAAAGGTGCTATAGTCTGATTAACTAATTAATTAATCACTTTGCAGCATGAAAACACCAGTCATGGAAGAGCAGGTGCTTTTACGCTTAAACTCCCTCAAAAAAGAGGTAGCTGAGCCCTCTTTGGACAATGCCAAAATATCCCTGAAGTCCATAGGGAAAACTGTACGGGGTTTGATACTCTATGGAAGACATCTCAAATATTTTATGACAGCGTACACTCATTTCAAAGTCTTAAGGTGGATCCTTCATCAAAACTCTCCCTTGCATACTCTGGGTTTACATATTTCTTCGCTTTCTGTCATTTTCGGCCACCTTAGCACAGCCTTTTCTCCACGGCTCTGTTTACTCTGGGCAAACTGCTGGATGTGCCACTCATGGCTGCGGGAGAAGAGAGTCAGAAGCCCAGAAGTTGCTGCCAGGGTAGCCATCATCTCGTTGCTGAATCTTGAGTTATTTCAAGGCATTGAGTGTCCACTGAGAGCTTCTTCAGTTTGGAAGGCAACTGAGCTATGTCAAGAAGTAACCACTAGAAGAAATGAAGTTAAATGTAAGGCTGCTTCAGCTCTGAAGTACAATTATGCTTCTTGCTCTGTAATGAAAGGGCATGTGCCAGCTCTTGCTGCCCTTAGAAATCGTTTGCTTCTCACAGCTGCTGGGGGGCTTGAACTGCTTGTCTGTTATAACACATGCAGTTCCGCACAAACCTTTGAGGTTCGAGAGAAGGAATAGCCACTTAACTTCTGGTACCAGATGAACATTTCCAGGACAAATGAAAATCTGTATAAGCTTGAAATAACTCTATCTGTAATTGTTTACATTAGATATTAACATTTTTGCTTGCAGAGATGAAGGTCTGTTCACAAAGAATCAGTGCTTAATGGCTAAGCCTTGCCACAGAAAAGCCTCTGGCATTTTATCTTTAAGATTCCAGCATATTTCTGGTGCTACTTTTGTACTTATCTGCAATAAAAAGCTGATTCCTCTGAGTGCTTTGGATTTGCTTGAATCAGATTTATAGACCAGCTTTTTAGCGTTGCTCCCAGGTATTATAGGAAAGGGAAAAGCTGCTTCACGTTCCTACGGATCTCTGTTTCAGGGCGTTGATGTTTCCAGTAGCTTCCGCTTTCCAAAAGCAATGTTTTTATTTGCTGGAGAGCCAAGTGCAGTGAACTTGGTCTGACATACCTATTTATGGAGCCGGACTGGTTGTGCAAATCGAGCCAAGAGCAAGGGTGAGCGTAAATGGGCACATTTATGGAAAGGAGTAGAAGTTTAGCCCAGGTTGTTCCACCATTTGAAAAGCTCTTCCCCTCTTTTTCCCCAGCCAAAATGAGTGTTGAATGTGGGAAGAGTTTGCCTGTAAGCAACAATGCCAGCATTTAGTTGGTTGGTTTTTAAAATTGTGTCCATTTGATGATGTGAGGGAGTGCTAAGCTCTCTGCAGAGATGTGGAGACTGCTGCAGGCAGGGTCTCTACGAGAAGGTTAAGACACAAAATATGACAGTGCCATAAGGCACATCTTCACTTTGCTCATATTATTTTTGAGCACGGGCCGTCAGCCCCTTACATGGGCAATGGCACCTGCCGTGGAGCCAGCTAACATGCAATGTTGCTGCACGAGCATTGCCAGGGCACAGGTGGAAAGGAGACTTCTGCAAGCGCATGTCAGCATTCCTACAGATCTGTAAGTTATTTTCCTTAAAAAACACACAATAAGCAACCCGGATTGCTTTAAAATGCCCATTTCAGATCAAAGCTGAATGAAACAAAATGCAACTAGGTCATCCAAGACAGCACACCAAGCAGTCACAATCTATAGAAAACTTGCCCAGGTCACTGCCAGCATCTCAAATGGCACTAGAAACTTAAGGGAGTCAATGCTGGGTTGCTGTGGACTGTACTGTGAATGTAGTGTAGGAGTATTAAGTGTAGGAGTATTGGTATGGGAGCTGAATCCACCCTAACTCTCTAAAGTTATATATCTGTTAGTCTGAGAATTCAGTAGGGCTAATAGTCATTCTTTATTGTTATTAAAGGCCTTTACATTTTTCTTGTCAAAGACGTGGATAGCCCTTCGAGACAATGAGAGCAAAAAATCCTTTCATTTCGCTTTAAAATACTCTGGTGAGAAAAGTCTTGCTTTGGAAAGTCGCCTAGCTCATTTGTTTTATTTCACAAATTACCCAAGCGCCCATTTGTGCTTTATAACTGGGACTCGGCGTTAGTTCTTGATTAGAAGAGCTGTCATCTGCTTTTCTGTGCAGAAACATGAATCATGAGCAGGCAGTTATCGGTAGAGCTCCGGACCATTTAAAGTCACAAAGTCAAACTAAAAAAAAAAAAAAGAAAAAAGAGACAGAAAAATAAAAAGCATTTGTTGCGCAAGAAGGCCTGGGTGAAATTCTCAGAACTTATCTGCATTGAGAAAGTATCAATAACCGTAAAATTTCACAGCCCCCTTTTTAGAACCGCAGCCTTAACGTTTTGTAGGGGAAATAAAGCTTTGGTTAACCTTGGCACCGGCAGACCTCATTAAAATAACAGCCTGTCACTTTCGAGTTTAAAATAACAGGGTTGTCAGTTTTATATTCAGCGGAACAATCTATGGTCTTATTCTCTGGGAAACACTGTGGGTGTGCGGTGGGGGGGGGCTGGCAGCGGCGCAAAGGCTGAGCAACACTGCCATCTCGAGGACCCCCCAGTTGGAGGGGGGGAGCAACACTGATGCTCAAACCCCACTGAATCCGTGCCGTACGCACTTCACTTTTTAAAAGGCTGAAAAATAATCTGTGATAAAGCACGTGGTGGTTAGGCGACTGCTTGGTATTTAAATTTATTTTGTAAGAAAGTGTGGAAATGTATAATGTATGAAAGAAATAATCTCTGCATAGAGCAAATAAAGTTCTGCTTCACTTGTTCCAAATCAAAGCAGGTCGTCCTCGCTGAGGTACCTAATGTGCACTGAAATTTTGGGCACCTAATGAGCTGTTCTGAACAAAAATATGCACCTAATCTCCCTATATCTAATCACTGAAGAAACGAAGGTGCCTGAAAAGAAAACTGTGAGAGAGATCCTCTTTAGCTAGATTCAAACACCTGGGCGAGACAGGGGAAGCTCATTTCAGTTGCTCATGCATAAGTACCCTTGAGACATCCATATGAAGCTGGCAGATGTAGCAAAGGACATACAGGAGACACGTCTTTCTCGAGAGGCAGCCCCTAAAACTTAGGGTTCTGAGTTAACTGCTTTTCCTTAAGCCCAGTTTACAAGGAAAACTGTGCGTCAATTAAAATACCCAGCTGTCCTGTACTAACCTGCTTGTGACGTATGGTTCTTGCCCTGGCTGTGACACCCACATGTAGCAGAGACGTAAACATAACAACCAGTTAGAGACAGTATAGAATATGTGCTTGATGACCTAGCCCTTTTAAACAAATTGTTGGCCATTAGTCTTGGAATGCTTTCAGATTAAATCCCTAATGGACATAAATACTGACGGATGTATGGAAGTCCAGTGCGGTTTTCTGCTGGTACACAAATCAGATCGCGATGAGCTGTTTGGTCTTCCTACCTGGCCATGCCCATGACGAAGGGCATGCTCTTCACAATCCCACACGCAGCTCAGGTGGCCAAGTGCCTTATCCATAAATCTGTTATCAAGCTGGCTGTCACTGTAAAAAGGTCTACATCATTTTCAATGAAGGCTGAGAGGGTGCTGGGCGCGTGGCTGGCTGCGGTAGACGCATCTAGGGGAGCACAAGCAGCAGGCCGTAGAAAACTGTCTGCTTTTTCACCTGGAAATAATGTAGCATGAAGAAGTGACATTGGTTAAATGTTGCCTGTGAATTAAAGGGCAAAGGAGTGTTGCTTTCCGTGTTCTTGGAGCTGCAGCGGGGGACTTCAACTACTGGTCCTGGAGTCCGAGGAAACACCTCACCCTCGGGGCCAAGTGATCACGACATCAATATGATGGATGAGCAAAATGGCGTTTATTAAACTGCGTCACAGGTTTATATACTCCCTTTATGGGGTGTGGCCACTGTGGGGCTCTGTGCAGGTCATAGGGGTGTGCCTAAGCTCACCGTACAACGCGAGATCTTCCGAACGGGATTCCCTACAAAGGAGTATGTGACTCAGGAAACTACACAGACACGAACATTTCATGTCTTTTCTTTAAGACAAAACCCCAGGCCTCTCTCTGCCTGCTGTCTGTAGCTGCTCCGTCCGTATCTGCCGCACGCCGGTAGGATACACTTCACATACCTGGCCTGAAGTCCCTGAAACTACAGCACCATGTCACAAGCATCCACTTGAAACATCTTCCAACTGGCTACGCTGCCACACACCCACCCACGGTACATCATCGAGAGTGGCACCCTGGGACACCAGAGAAGCAACGTCCAGCGAGCAGCCAGAAACATTTGTAGATTTTTCCAGGGCATAAAGGCTTGCCTCTCAGTGGGAGTTTGCACTGAGATGTTTCTGAGCATCCCCAGGGAGAAGGTATGGACAGAAAGGCAAGCTGAATATTCTGCTTGGATTTCAAAAGGAAAATATTCCCAAACTGCACAATAAATTAAAAAAAAAAGTGCAATGCAAAAACAACAGGAAGAAGAAAAGAAGGTTAATGAGAATCATTTCTTCTTAACACAAGCAAGGCTCCATATTATTTTTTCATTTATTGCATTGAACCTGGGTCAGTTTGGGATGCATTTCACCATCTTTGAACACTATTTTAGCATCTTCTGATATTCCTCTATCTGCAAGAGGGGGGATTATATTGGTGGGCATGATAAATCTTGAAAGACTATCAGATGAACTTGTCAGGGGAGGACTTTTAGGCTGGAGATGAGGAGAAATTTTTTTAATTGTCCTGGTGAGACTTTCAATTTATGCAGATGTCCTGAATTAAAACAAGGAATGCTAAAGTCTGATTCCCGCTAAAATGATGGACTTGTTTTTTTAGCTCACCTCCTTACTTTGGAGTGCAAGGTGAGTAAAGAAGACATTGGTCAGCTTTATTTAGCTGCTTAGAACTGAGCCCACACTGGTAGGACTGGAACTGAGCTTATGGGTGCTGTTCCAAGTCCTGGTGAGGAATGGCATGACATATGTGACTGCCCAGTCACACAAGAAGTCAGTGGCAGAAATAAGAAATGAACTGTACTTCTCAATGCAGGGCATGTAACCATACCATCTCCATAATGCTGGGTATGAATTTCTCTTTGGAAATGATGCAAATATTTAACTTTTCTCACCTACAGAGTAGCAGCTTTCTTCTGTTAGCAATTACAGATGAAGGCCCGGATATTTGAATATCCATTTCTACATATCCCCCAATAAATTAAAAATGTAACACTTCGCATGGCTCTTGCTATATCCTGTTTCTTATGAGAAAGAAAGTATTGCAATTCAAAACAAATTGAGTACCTTCAAAGCAGCTGAACAAAAGTAGTTCAATACAATATCAGGGCTATGTCAGGAAGACAGCTAGGGGAAGTCAGGATAACTACAGCCAAAGAGATCCAGCTGTCTTAATCTGAATAAATCTCTGCTAGAGAAAGTGGAAAGGAAATATGTAAAACATCAAAATTGCATACATCTCCTGTTTCAGCGTTAGAATATTCCACCAATATATAACCGAGCTTGAAAGTTAATCTTTAATTCAAAGAATAGGAAATACCAAGGAATCATTGACAAGGCCACAGGTCACAGGCTGGATACAGTAGCCTGACTTTGTAAATCACAAGCAAGCAACGGTAACTGAATCCTTAGTAGTTTTTATCTCATTTTCAAGGGACTGTGCATCTGTTAAGTATTTTTTAAATGCTGGCGGTGATCAAAACGATGTATGGTGGAACACGCATAACCATAGGGACTAATAAGAGACTTTCCGTGATCATGGTTGAGGAGATCCCAGAATCGAAGCCACCAAAACCCATAGGCAAAAGTTTTACATATCATAGCAGGCATTACATCACCTAATTCTATTCTGCATTTACAGTCAGATTAAAAGTACCCCAAAGTCATTGCCTGCATCGTGCAGAAGTGAACATGGCCATCAGGCTGCTCCCCTGAAAGAGGAGGTGAATCAATCGGTGCTGGTAATTCCTCTTTCAAGGCCATCAGAAACCACACCGCACTTCCAGAAAATCAGTCTCAGGGTGAGGTTCAAGGAGCTGTTTAGGTAGATGTATAAACTCCACCGCCGAAAGCGGAGAGGGTTAGCAGAGGTCTAGTCGCACAGCAGGGAAAACAAGACTT
Source organism: Psophia crepitans (assembly GCA_013399095.1). Taxonomy (NCBI): domain Eukaryota; kingdom Metazoa; phylum Chordata; class Aves; order Gruiformes; family Psophiidae; genus Psophia; species Psophia crepitans. The sequence continues at coordinate 137,467 of VWZZ01005301.1, read as the reverse complement.
CTGCAGGCTGAATCCACAGGTTGTTTAAAGCTCGGCGGTGAAATAATGGAGCAGGGAGCGGAGCTTAGCTATGAAGGGAACCATCTGAGAGGGACTAAAGGTGTTAAGACACACCTGAATTGGAGGCAGCTAGAGAGGGCTGCAAATGGTAACCTGTCCCTAAGCTGGAGTTATTTTTGCTGTTGCTGCTTTTTGTGAGTCATGTAAATGTCTCCTTCACCTCAGGTTCTAAAATGGGAACAACACCTCAGGGGGACATCTGTGGGATTTAATTAGCTGTCATTTACCAACAATCCTGGGTAAAGTGAGACCATCTTACTTCACCAGGTGCACTTCTGAAAAAAAAAAACCACTTTGTTGTTAGGAAATTTAATGATTTGTTTTCTGTATAGAGTATGTAAACATCATTTAATATCTTCAAAAGTGACTGGGGATTGGGGGGGGCCTCATTTTGATTTTCAGGGAGTATCTGGAGAGTCTGTGCAGCGTGTGAGCTGTGAGAACCTCTCTCCAGTCTTTTGCTGACTTCTATGAAAATTCAAGGTTTGTACTCCAAATCAGAGCCCTTACAAGGGCCGGGGGGAAAATCACTTTCCAATTGGTGTTGACTCATTTGTGGTTTAAAACTGATGTCTGCAGTCCTAGAGCAGCAGCAGCTCTAATTTGATTACGGTAGAAATCTGAATATAACTCTAAACATCTGAGTTTTTAATAGCTTAAAATAACTTCCAGATAGTGACAAAGTTACTGCTCTGAAAACTAATTACTCACCACCGATATCAATCAGATTGCTTGTGTAGTTATCCAGGCTCAGACAATAAATGAGAAAAATCTGTCCCCTTGGCTGTCATGTTCCCCAAGCTTATAGGAACGGGCCCTCCTCCCTACAAACTCCTTTCCCTACATTTGCTATAGGATTTCTCTATCTGATTTAGTGCACCGTGGCCTAACAGGAGCTTACACACCTCTCCGTGAACACCAGGCACTTTAACCGAGTTGCCTGTGGTGGTTAGCTGTACCAGTGGGGACCCTGGGGTTTCTACCCTCAGCAGGGATGGAAGGAGAAGAGGGGCTGCTGTCCACCCAAACACCTTGGTCCTGTGGACCAAAGATATGAGGAAGGGCAGGCATCCTGAGACCATCCCCGCTGCTGCTGAAGGCTTGCCCGCGGTCTGTAAACTGGGATATAATTTTTGGTTTGACAGGGGTCCCCTGTTGAGACTTTAAAGGCTTGCAAGTGCTGCTAGGATCTCATATGAAAACAAAGCAGCTAGGGCATGGTGAGGGGTATGGAGGAGATTTATAAGGTGTCTGTCATGGCAAGAAACACTGTCAACAGCTCATGCAGCCAAATACTGTCCTATTTATTTCTTACAGATGAAAATGCGGACGGTGCTTCTGAAATAACATCCTTGGCTGTTTCCTTCTCCTGGCTTATAAAGTGACATTCCACAGAGTTTAAGCACGGCAAAGCAGCATGGGCCATTTGCTCAGAGAGCTATCATGTCTTCGGAACAACAGATAAAAGAGATAAATAGCCAAGTACAATATTGTACCTCAACAACCTAAAAGCCAATCTCAAAACTGAATGGAAGAATGGAGAGCTTTTATTTCTTGAGTTTTTTTAAAGAATAAAGCTCAACGATTTCCTTTGAAACCTATTCAACAAGCTCCCCTAAATCCTATTACAACTTAATGTGAAATGTATCTGTTTCCATAAGAACAACAGTGGCACCATTCATCCTTTGTAGTCTGTCCTTTGTTGTGTTTTCTATCTATTCTTGTAGATTTTTCCACTCTAGTAAACCAAACGCAAAACAAGAACTGATAACATTTTAGCCAGAGCATTTATTTATTAAGTTGTTGCTGGAAATTCAGGTTTTTTCTTGCTTGCTGCCTGAATCATGCCAAATTAAATTATTGTTCAAGGAGTTTAAAACGTAAAGAAACTGTATTGATACTGTCCCAACATTTCTTGAACGTGAAGTCTGTATCCAGCTACAGATATTTATCTACACCTACCGGCAAAGATGTCTCTTCATGCATGCATATACACAAACTTCTCACTGCTACTGAGATCTAAATGTACTGCAATGTATTCAGCCTGTGTATCTTCAATCAGTTCAACATCAGCCCTGCACTGCATAATTTCTTTAGAACCTGCATATGTAGCTCTAAATACAATATTTATCTAAGGCATGACCAAGTCGGTGGGCAAGGCACTTTATCTGATGTACACTGTTTAACTGAATTTACATTCACCAGGCTGTGAGGCATATTAATTTTTAGGAAGATGTACATTTAGAAAACCTTCAACAAATGGAGACTAGAAAGAGCAAGGTGTAACACGCTTTTATTAACGTCTTGCCTGTGGAAAAAGGTGACTGATCATTTGTACTCTTCAAACCCACATGCTGAGTGCTTTGCTCATAAATAGAGTCATTTAAGTTTTAGCACCCTCAGCCCTTTTAACCTTCACCATCATCACCATTATGGAATTAAACAACCTGTTATTTAACATGACAGTGAGCACGGTTGATGTTTTTAACCTGTTTTCCCTCTGGTTGTCTCTTAATCAGGTAACAGACATTAAAGAAAAGCTAAAGCTCTCTAAAAAGTTCTGGTCAACATTACCCTACACAATCTGCAAGGATGAGCGAGTGACAGCCGGTCCGTCAATCGAGGAGGACTGCTGGAACGGCCACACCAAGGCGAGGTGAGGTGGACCCCTCTCCACCGCACTCGGTCCAAATCCCCACCTGTCCTGAAGCAATCACAAAACCGAGGGTATTTCACAGAACTGTTTATAAGAGTCAAATGGAAATGGGGAGAACGAGTAATTGTCCACACACGGCTTGTAGCTGAGATTACTGATTATTGAGGTGCCATTAAAGCCGGAGCGTGAGTCAGGGTAAATGCGCACAGCGTGTCAGCGTGTGAACACAGAAAATGTTCATTGGTTCAGCTCCAGAAGGATAATTTATACCAAGATTTCAAAGAGCTCTTTAGATCCATTTAGCATCCCCGTGTTGGGGCTGACAGCTTGTGAAGCAATTGCACTCTTGGGATATCATACTGGGATGAAACTGAAATTGGAATTTTGGCTCTATTTGCTATTGGCTGGCAAAGCTTAGGACAATTTGTGGGAGGGGCAGTCAGGAAAGAAAAGAAAAATAGCCAGCAGAGAATAAATGTCACACTCCTACTTATCCTGTGTAGAAGGCTTGACCTTATGTTACTTCATCAGAGATGCTCTGGTCATCTGCCCATGTTTGTGTTGAGTGTTCCATGAGTTTTAATTTTGAAGCTTGCTTGGCTCTGGCTGTGGCAGGGCTGGAGTTGGCAGATGAGCAGGTGTCTCCAAAGGTCCCAGTGTGGATTCATCAGCTGACAAAGGAGAGGATCTGATTATCCTCACTGAGGGAAAGAAATTGGCTCAAGGACCACGCTGGGGGCAGTCTGGTTTCAGGTCTGCAGCGGTAGCCTGTGCTTTTGGGAAGACAGGAGGAGTAGAGACGTTTGAGTGTCTGGTGAGCACTGAATCTGGAGAGCAGTGGTACTTTCTGGCACTCCAGGACTGGAATCTTGATTTTCCTTTTACCTGATGATACAAATGAAGGCAGAATACAAAACCAAGCCAATTAAAAAAAAAAAAAAAAAAAAAAAGGCAAATAAGGTGGGGGGGGAGTGAGACAAACACATAAAATATAAAAACTCATTGAAAATAAGACAACATAGGAAAAAACTTAGAAATCTGTTAAACACCATTTTGCATGGATGGATGGGTGGGTGGATGGACAGACACATAGATAGATTGCACTCACCCCATCATCTAATCATTTTTATAAGAAGCACACTTTACAGAGGGAGGTTTTGTACTGCATGCACACCCTTTTTCCTGGCCTTACTACATAATGCTCAAAAGAATTCATCTACAGACGAGAGCAGAGGGCTGTTTGGGTTGCTGCTAGCCCGTTGAACCCACTTTGAGACGCACATGAACAAATCTGTCCAAAAGCATGAGTCACTGCCCAGTTCCTAAGTCCCAGATCCAAAGAAAGCCCCTGGGGACTCTGAAAAAGACAGCTAGATGGGACTCATCACAAAGCAACAGTGTGAAGAGAGAAAGAAAAACATGGTTTTATCTTCCTCTGTTATATTTCTTCTTGTTGGTGGTCTTTGTAAGACATGACCCCATGCTGGTGTGCTGCAGCAGTTAAATGGAGTTTCCAGGCCTCCCAGCTGGATGCCGCACATTAATAAGAGATCCATGCTACTCTTTCTATAAAAGAGCAGGCAGACCTGCTAATACCTTTCCTGGTGGCCATGGTCAGCACTAGTGTTTGCACCACATCTGGCCGATACTTTTCAGCTCTCTTCTGCTCCTGCACTGAAGGGTCTGGCACACCTTCCACATTTGTTGGGGGTTACGGAGGTGCATTTTATGTATGCATGCAGTTTTTCATCCTTCTTTTGAAGCATTTATCTTACAAGAAGTCTGGTTATTTGCATGATGCCTTCTGAGATCCGTGTTCTGGAGCCACTGAGAAAAGCTATCCTCTGCTCATAATCTCCGTGATTAACTTAACACAGACATTTCACTGGATGTGGAATCACAGCTTCAAAGCATCACCTGAAAATACAGTCTTAGCAGGCCCAACAACTGCTCCTCTGTCCAGTTTCTGTTTCATATCCATTCACAGAGAAAATATACAGTCTTAGTCTTAATAACAGAATTCAATGAATGCTTCAGGTGGAGAGAACAGATAATAAATCAGAGAGATTTCATAGAATGCCATGGCCTGTATGTGAAATAATATTGAGAACAATATTGACAATAACTAGCTTTAGATGGCAAATCTCCTCTTGACCAGTGAACAGGGACATTTACTGCAGCATAAAGAAAAAATGTAAATGCTTCCTTGATCATACTGATTAGTATCTGATATCAAACGCTGGTTTGCAAGAACAAGGGTGGCAAAATCTGGCCAATGTGCAATTATATGTTTGTTTTCACTATGTCACCCAGCACCCCTGTGCTGTATGAAGAGTTGCATTTTGAATTTCAGGGAGTATGACAACAACTCATGATAGGAAAAGAGGAAATTTAGCAACCTCCCATTTTCCTAAACATCAATACTACAAGTAAGAAGACAACATGGCATTGGCTACTGTTGGGAAAGGAGACTGTTGCTGGTTTGATTAGATCCTGTGGTGGTATAAAGAATTAGAAACTTTGATTTGCCAGATAGACATTATGCCTCGTTTCATTTTACACATCACCTTTTGATGCTGCTTTTACAGGCCAAAAGAGCTACAAACCTGAGATCACAGAAAATGAGGCTTTCTCCTGAGAGAGGCATTACAGCAAGGTCACTTGTGGTTATTACACTCCCCAGATATCACTTTGCTAACATGATTAATTTACAGTGACACCAGGTTGCCAAATGAAGGTCACCAATTTGCAAATAGTCATGGGGTAAGAGAGTCATCCATTTGGCGTTCTGGAAGGGTGCACTTGGCTTGTTGCTGATCCTGTACAAAGAATGATTTTAATCAGGTCACATCAGATAGAAACCAAGTGCTGTGGAAATAGGAAAACATTCATTAGGTGGATCAATCTCTTTTTAAAAAAAAAAAAAAGAATACATGTTAAAAAAGATTAATAATAGCTATTTAAGAAAAAGTGTCTTTTAGAGAGATTCCCAACAGGACTTCTGCATCATGTCTTGTACATAATTTTATGTTTAAAGAACAAATGTCTTCTGCCAGATGCACAAAGGTATTTTTTAAAGATATTCAGGATCTAAAAACATCTTTAAGGCCAAACTTCAAAAGTTTAGCTCCTCTTCTATACGCAGATAAACCCTTAATAGTTGATAACCTCTTCACTAATACATGCTTTCCAGGAATTAAGGAATTTTCCCAGGAATTATGGAATTCAGGCTTTAGAAGTTAAATCAGATCCCAGGTTTCAAGCCCTTGAATAAGTGTCTTTTACTGAAATGAGAACAGTAACTAAATCTGCAACCACTCTGATGTTCAGGAGAAGAACCTTGAATTGCCCCGACCAATTCAACCAACTTGTTTCAATGAGCCCCTGTGAGACATTGTGCTCATGATCACCAGGACTATAGGCCTACTTATTTGTCTTAGCTCTGGAAGGCTGTTATCTCTTTTTAAAATGAGAACTGTGTTCCTTTCCGTGAGGAACCTATCACCCCTCTGTGTACAATGAAGAAGAAGTAAAATTATTTATGAGACAAACAGTAGCTAGAAACAGGAAAAAAAACAGAAAAGCAAGGAATAAAAGGAAAAATGAACACTAATTTTCAATGTTTAGCTCAAAATTACAAAGTATTTCACCAAACCAAACGCAGGATAGAGTCTCAGCTGGCCTGAAATTTTCTTCTTCTGCCACATGTCAGTGAGTGCCTACTTCCCCAGCAGAGAGCCTTTATTTCCTGGTGAAGTTCAGGTGGGAAGAAAGACTCCACAGATCAGTGCCTGCCCTGGCAAAGTTGCTCATTGCTGACCACCAAGGTTTGCATGAGAATGAGTTGGCTATCCGTTACCTGGAGGGAGGCAGAGATAATCATTTAGCACCACTAGTGAGTGTGAGTAAACCACTTCTCGGGAAGTGCAAAACCTGCCTATTTTTAATTGATGGCTCCAGTTTATTTTTTCATCTTCTTCCTTGCAACAAACTGGCAGACGAGAAATTTCTTCTCAGAAAGGGTGGTCGGGCATTGGAACGGGTTGCCCAGGGAGGTGGTGGAGTCACCGTCCCTGGGAGTGTTTAAGGAAAGGTTGGATATGGTACTTAGGGACGTGGTTTAGGGGGTAATAGGTGGTGGGGGGACGGTTGGACTGGATGATCCTTGAGGTCTCTTCCAACCTTAATGTTTCTCTTCTCTTCTCGTCTCGTCTCGTCTCTTCTCTTCTCTTCTCTTCTCTTCTCTTCTCTTCTCTTCTCTTCTCTTCTCTTCTCTCCCTCTCCTTGTATGTCCTCAAGTTTTTTCTCCAAGATGGAGCAAAAAAACCCCAAACTGAAAATATTCTATGGGGATTACCTCCTGAGCAAACAGAAACAGATGAGGTGATCTAGTTAGCCAAACAAGCCGATTTTCCACCGCACTTATCTATCTGGACCAGATGTGATTGTCTACCCCCAGCCCAGCCTGAGTAAGCCTGTGCTGGTTTTCATACTCTATGGCCTACAATTCTGTGCACCTGGAGAAACTCCAGTACTGCCTAGGTGGGATGCTCCAGTCGTACTGTAAGCATCTGCTGCGGCAGCAAAATATGGAGAACGCTGACCTTTAAGGCAGATGTCCTTTAAAAAACAAGATTCCTCCTTTTCTGCTGGGTTTTTTGTTGGGGTTTTTTTTTCGTAGCTGCAGCCTTTATATAAATTACTTGACAGATTCATCAGTCATTTTTAGACTTGAAGAGGAAGCAGATACCCTGAAACATTAACTGGATATTAAAAAAAAAAAAAAA
>VWZZ01005301.1:70118-129325 GCA_013399095.1 Psophia crepitans | reverse complement strand
TTCTCTCCCTCTCCTTGTATGTCCTCAAGTTTTTTCTCCAAGATGGAGCAAAAAAACCCCAAACTGAAAATATTCTATGGGGATTACCTCCTGAGCAAACAGAAACAGATGAGGTGATCTAGTTAGCCAAACAAGCCGATTTTCCACCGCACTTATCTATCTGGACCAGATGTGATTGTCTACCCCCAGCCCAGCCTGAGTAAGCCTGTGCTGGTTTTCATACTCTATGGCCTACAATTCTGTGCACCTGGAGAAACTCCAGTACTGCCTAGGTGGGATGCTCCAGTCGTACTGTAAGCATCTGCTGCGGCAGCAAAATATGGAGAACGCTGACCTTTAAGGCAGATGTCCTTTAAAAAACAAGATTCCTCCTTTTCTGCTGGGTTTTTTGTTGGGGTTTTTTTTTCGTAGCTGCAGCCTTTATATAAATTACTTGACAGATTCATCAGTCATTTTTAGACTTGAAGAGGAAGCAGATACCCTGAAACATTAACTGGATATTAAAAAAAAAAAAAAAGTGGTTTTAAATAGGCTTTGTGGTACTTGGCTACGATGTGCCAAAAGACATCTTTGTTGTGTCTGCTGAGACAAGCAAGAACTGTGGAAAGACTAAGAGGAACAGAAAGCATTAATATTTTAGAAAACAATGTAAATTACTCTAAAATCCTGACATAGCTGAGCAAGGAGCAAACAGCAGAAAACAAACAGTATTGTTCAGCTTCTCTATACTCAGAGGGCTAAGAAAGCAGGGTTGTTTTTTTTTATTTTTTATTTTTTTGCTACAAGGATGCAAAGACCAGACACTGATTCACGTTGGCACTTCTTTTCGTTTATAATGGGCATGGCTCTTGTAATGGCCAGGCGTACAAAGAGATCATTATGATGAGCAGAAACAGCAGCAGGGCTTAAAATTCACAGGGGTGTCTCCACTTACAGAGCTGCAGCAAAAGCAGCTGTGTTCAACAACTTTGCCCAGCCAGCAACAAATCTTCTGTCAAAAAGTGGTCCCAAGACATGGCTTCCAATTCGGTGTGACTTAACCCTACCCCACACACATCAAAATGCTTTTGTCAGAACATGTGCCGGGCTGCCTCTCAGAGGCTGTCACTCATGAAACACCTTGGGCTGCGTGTTCCCTTATCTGTACCAGTTGTTTAAAGAAAGGAAAACAATTCAAAGATATTTACATTCAGTATAGGTTTTTCTGCCTTTTTTTACCCCCTGAGGAAGCAGGTGAACTAGTTCAGTAATGAGGGTAGAATCCAGCTTCACATCCAGACATGTAAATTCATGTACATAAACACAGATGCCTATGGGTGGGACAATAAGGAGTCATGCGTGTTGCTCAAGTGAGCATAGTGTCATTTGCGATTCTATGGCATGTCTGAGATGAGTGTGACACAGGCACTACCTCCCAGCTGGACCAGAGGCTGGGCTAGAACTTCTTGAGCATTTTAAAAATCACCAATGTTAGGGTGCCTTAGGAAAGCCCCAGTATCCTGTCAGCGTAGTCAATGAGGCAGTTTTCCACACCTAAACACACTTACCTACTGCTATATGGGATGGTCTAAATAGTCAAAATACCTTCATGGAGCTGGCAAATAAGACACTGGACCTACGGGATATTCAAACCCTGCTGGAGTGGCAGCAGGACACCAAGCAGCATATGCCCTGGTGGCTAAAGTGGTGCTCAAGACTCAAATCAGCTGCCTAAAGAAAGACACCTAATACAATTTTAGATGCCCCAGATGTCCGAGACCTCCCCCTCAAGCCTGTAGATATGATGCAGAAAGCCACACCTTTCAGGGCTAGTAACGAGAGGAGGAGGAATAACCAAAAGCATTCAAATGGCACCAGATGTCTGTCTGTGCAGCCGCATCCCAGCAGATGAAATCTAATGAAGCAGTCGTTTGGCCAAGGGCACGTGGGACTCCACCAGCTGTCCCTGCTCCACTGATGAATAAACTCCTGACTAGTTTTGACTAGATCTTGTGTTGACTAGATCTGGCAAGAGTGGGACTCTTGTTTTACGCAGACACTTGCATTTAGACATACAAGTTTTGGTATCTGTATAAACCTAAAGATGAATCCTCAGCCTCCCTAATTCTTTTGCTCTTATGCCCTAGATGCCAAGAGGCACATTTGCCTGAGAAATTTAAGTATCCACGTAACCTTTAGACAATCATAAGGTCATGGACTTCTTGTGACCCACATCCAGTATGGCTCCCTTACACATCTAGGTGAGGTGCACTGGACTGTTCTCCTGAGAGGTTAAGCCCTTCCACACCAGGAAAGCTTTGAGGATCACCAGATCCTGAGGCAGATACTGCAAGATGTGTGACAGTCTGACTGAATCACTTCCTACATCTGAATGGGCTGGCCCATTTAAAGTTAGGTGGTCTTCAGAAAGACATCAGATCCACACTGATCAGAGTGCAAAATATGAACCTAGGTAAAAGTCACACACCAGAGCGCACTCTACCTGCTTTAAATCTCCAGACTAACTCATGTTGTCTCCATATAAAAAGCTCACTCAGAAGTCAGTACATTCTTCTTTTATTATTGACGATAAGACAAGACAAAATCAAACATAAATCAGCGAAAGAAAGCCTGCGAACTGCCGTTCAGCGCTAGCCATAGCTTCTCATGGATGACTTGCAATACAGAGAGGCTAACCCTTCGTAAACAAGGAAAGCAATCCACATGAGCGCTCAGCGATTTCAAATGACTTCTAGCTGCTAACAGCTATGACCATTGTCTAGGAGAAGATACTGGGCAAGATGGACATCCTCTCTGAGCCAGTAGGGCAATTCTTGCAGTCCTACTTTTTTTAATCAACTGTGCCTTGAAATCACTGATTTACTTCTAGGCCGAGTAATTTATCTACAGCAGCCGTTTCATTTGTAGAGACGTGTGACAGATGGAGGTGCTGTTCCTTTGCAGCCCAGAGCTTCCCTGCGTGCCAAGGTCTCCATCCTGCTGCCTCCAGGCAGCTCTGCAGAATTATTTCCAGTTTCTATCTTTGGTGATTCATAACACTGCAGTCTGTGGTTCTCCATACTACAGGAGGTGGCTCTGTGTTCTCACTGTAGTTAAGCCTGTGCCACAGGAGTCTGGATGGGATCCCTACAGCGTTGTTATTTCTTGTTATGGTACTAGCGAAACAACAGGACACGCAGTTTGAGGCTGGGTATTTTTGGCAGTCATGTTTTGTTCTTATACGTTCACACTCCCCCAGGATTATTCTCATGTAAGCTTTAAAGGCCACTGATGACAAATGAGTCTCTTCTTGCAAAGCAAGGACCTGTTATGATGAGACTAAACCCTTGCCTGGTGCAGCAAAGCAGTCATCATTTTGTGAACCTCCAGAAGCATTACAAAACTTATTTTCCCTTAACCATGACTTCAGCAGAGAAAGTCTTTTCTTCTCCCTTACTTTCACATATATTTTTAAGAGATATATTTCTTTTCCACACCAATATGAACATAACACTGGCATCAACACCAAATTTGAATATTGATAGAGAATTGAGCTGGCACAAGTGAGAGTGAAGGAAAATATTCATATACTGTGTTTGGTATCACGAGAGTTTGCCATTGGTAAGCTAGACTGTGCTGTCATTGCTGGCCGAGCACGTACCCACACGAGGAGTCCCACAAACATCAGTAGATAGCCTGCTAGGCAAACTAATTACAAAATAGGTCATATCCTGACCAAGAAAACGAACAAAGGTAGGTCTGCCCCAAGTCTCTTGCAGTCTAAATCCGAGACAAAGAGAGTAGGCAAATAAAGACAGATGAGAGGGGGAAGCAGTGATGCACTATCTTCTTAGGATACCACGCCAGTACAAATAATGTCAGCCCTCTGTCAGCCCAGCAGCTGTAAAACGCACAGATCATTTTCAACAGAGCTTCAAAGCAGGAAAAAAGGTAGCTTTGCAGATGCCTATAAGGACAGTTTCCTGAGGACAAAGAGCAGCAGGGGACAAAGTGTATGTATTAACAAAAAAAGGTGAAGACTTTTACCGTAGGATGATTGGAGGAGTGGACTCACTTTTGTAGGGGAGAGATACCTGCAAAAAAGCACGTGTGCTGCCTGTGAGCAGCCTAAGACTGCATTTGCCAAGGTCAGAGAAGTAGCCTGCAGTAATCAAGAAATTATAAGCTAAAAGCCTGAATAAAAAATTCAAATGTGTGGATGGATAGGAAATGCCATACCTTTGTGTATGCACAAAGCACATGGGAGATGCAAGTATAGCCTGTAAGGAATAAGGACCAAATCAAAGAGCATACTGGAATACGGTAAACTCCATTTTAAACACCGTTTATGGGCCTGGATGTCGGATAGGCTGGAGATGTTGTTCACAGTGGTCAAAAAAGGGATGCAAGGAAGAACAAGGTGAGCCATAATGCCTCGAGACAGCCTTCTACACTATCTCAGAACAACAAACGTGCTATGTACGTAACAAAAGAGTTCATAATTTTTAAGCAGAAAGACATAAAACAGAAGAATGCACTGTTAGATGCTTAATTTAGTGTGCAATCTTTCATATCAGTAGAGGATCTGAACATGCAGAAGTTACTGCTGGCTGGTGAACCTCTTCCATAGTTCACAGAGCCAGTGCCCTTGCTGGGGAGTATGTGGAGAGTTAGGAGGTTGGACAGCTTAAATCCCTTGTGCTGTCCATGCAGTTGAGCTACTAAAAGGAGCTTTTAGAGTCAGTAAAATTAAAATACATGTTTTTAAAATGGTTTCACTGGAGTGGTTTAAGAACTATGTAATCATTATCAGTGTCAAATTGCTTCGCACAGCATTTACTGTACAGCCTTTTACTTCTGAAACTTATTGCACTTGAAACTAATCATTCATCCTGCTATATAGATATTTGCCTGAGATTATGAATGATGGCTTGACCAACCAGATCAACAATCCAGAGGTAGATGTGGACATCACAAGGCCAGACACCTTCATTCGACAACAAATCATGGCCTTACGTGTCATGACTAACAAACTGAAGAATGCATATAATGGAAATGATGTCAACTTCCAGGATACGAGTAAGAAACCACTAACTGTCATTAAATAAGTATATTTTTGGAACACATTTATAAATCAGTTCCATTGGAATGGCTTTCTTTGGTCTTTGTGCTCTGTGCTGCTGGCAACATAAAAAAAAACCCAAACTTTTTCTGTCCCATGAAATTCCATTTGTATATTCATTTGTTTTGCTTCTCTTGCTTATCTTCCTGTCAAATACATCAAGACACTGAGGGCTTTCCATAATGCCAGCAGTCCATTCCTTTTTCAGAAGGGCATTTAGGCACCTGATTAAATCACAGCGGCTTTTGTTTGGATGCTTTACTGAATGAAAGTTAGCACCATCAACGCTTTCCCATTCCCAAGGCATTCATCCCTACCAAGGTGCTGGGTGGAATGGGAACGGAGAAAAGGGATGAATGGTCCCGTTGCCCTCATGTTGTTTCTCTTTCTCCTTTGTGCCAGGTGATGAAACCAGCGGCTCGGGCAGCGGAAGTGGCTGTACAGACGACATCTGTCCCACCGAGTTCGATTTCATCACCACCGAAGCACCACCGGTCGACTCCGACAGGAGGGAGGTGGAGGCTTCATCCACGCAGCCTGGCTGGTCACTGCAGACGTTGCTCGTCGTCTTCATCAGTCTCGTACTGCAGAGACAGTGGAGATAATCCTGGATCTGGTTGGAGAAACTGTGTTTTATCTACAGAAACAGTCAACTTTCTTCTTTTCTTATACTCTTAGACAATGGACCGTGCCACAAACACTTGCAGTTTTCTACAAGAAGAGAGCAGTACTGCAACCTGCTTCCCTTTTTTGTTTTCCCAAAGAGTACCAGGTGCCAGACTGAACTGCTTCCTGCTTTTTTCAGATATCTCTGAAGATAATATCCACTCTTGAGAGAATTCTTTCTCAAACCTTTATTACAGGAGACTTTCTGAGCTTCATTTCCTTTTATGCTGCAAAAGTAAAAAGGATCTTACAGTGTGTGTTTTTCCCTAACAAGAAAAAAGAGGGGGGAAGAAACCAAGAAAACAGTTTTCTTTCTGAATCAAGCCTGGCTCAAGGCTGCTGCATTTCAACAGAATAGCAACAAAATAAAAAAAAAAGACAAGAAAGGAACACACACAAAAAATGCACCCATTCTTCACTGACAGCCAGGTTTCCTTTAGGAACTCCTGTAGGATGATTCAGGTCATCAGAATGATCATTGCTATAGGGAGGAAGTCTGGATCTTTTTTCCAACACAAAAGTATGTCTCAGCGGTGAATGTCTTGCACTCCATCTGCCAACCACATCAGATTGGTATGAAGGTAGAGAAGCTGAAAAACAAGTTTATCTTTTAGTATGATAGTAACTCCACTAGCTTCCGAATATCATGTTACAGTTGTTTAGGATTTAAATCTCAATGCCCAGTTAAAAAAAAAAAAAATGAGTATAGCATGATTTCACCTAGCTTCTTTTAGTATTTATCCATGTTATACAATTGGCACAGATTTCCACTTAGCTCACCATCAGCCGTGGTGGTAATGCTAAACAGCACTCCTCAAGGGTTCGGACAGAAAATAATCTCTTGTGATGTAATCTCTTTCCTTTTGTCACTGTTCTGACATCGATTAGGACTTTCTGCTACTATGTTCATTATCCTACCAAGGTGGCAAGTCTCTAATGGACTAGCAGCGACTGGATCAATAGTGTGTTTCACACCTAACCACATCTTTCATATCAGTTAATTTCAGTGTCACAAGGGTTACTTCTACAAAATTTCAGAACAAATAAATATATAGTACTGACATGGAGATTTCTTTCACTTTTTTAGTCTTAGTATGATCATCTATTTTTATATATATAAATATATATAAATCACAGATTTTAACTTCTTAATTAAAAGCTCAGGGTTGACACTTCTTTGTAACAAAAAAATGTTTGGTCAACCAGCTCTTCTTTTTTTGTGCTGCTCTGAAAAGTAACCCTTTAATAACTGGTGAGCACGAAAATCAAAGAAGAGAATTTTTTACATATCCAGTTGTCCATTTCTTAACAAGTTTGCAGAGTGGGGGAGAAAACCTCTCTCATGTGTGCGTATTGGGGGGGAGGGCATGGGAGTTTGTTTGATAGGCCTAGAGAAGGACACGGATGTTATTTGTGATGGCAATTGTACTCTCAGATTCTTCAAGGATACATTGCTTTAATAATCATTGCCTAAGTGACCATGGTCCTGGATAGTTTCCCTAATTCGCATCCAGTCGCAAGACTCAAGTCGGAAGCTGCTTAAATCCTGGACAAATGAGTGTCAACAATTAGACATCAAAACCTTCCCTCTTCCATCAGCCACCGGCAAAGGGCTTCTGTGACAATTCTGCACGGTGTTGAAATGATTTGCCAGAAATTTATTTCCTGATTCTTACGGTGACTCTGGAAATGGTATAGACAAATTGTGGAAATACTGTAAAGCCAGTGAACCACATTACTATTTCACAGCAGAGCAGGTAGATCATATCCATTGCAATCTCTTTTTCTTGTCAAATTGTAATTAGCTATCGATTTAGGCATGAAATTAAAGTAGAAAACACACAGCACGTTAGGATAAAGTATATTTAAGCACTTTTACCAAAAAGTATTTACAAACTATCTATATAGTATGTCTAATAACAAAAAGCAGAGGTTTCGACCCACTTCTATTCCATTCTTTTTTTTTTTTTCCCCCTCATTTGTTGGTTTACTTCAAAGTATAATGATCTATTCTTCTGGGCCCAGCCTAGTGTGCAGGATTTGCTAGCTGGGTGTTGAGATCATGCATGGTCATACAGCAGCCATAGCAGTGCTTCCTGCTGCTCCCATGGTTCACTCTAGAGAGGATCTCGTGCTCAACATTCCATGCCTTCAGGGAGTTAAACAGCAGAGTTTAAGCCAATTCTCACAGGATTTTTTATTGGCCCTGGTGCAGCAGGTACCAAACAGAGGATCTTCTCTTTGATTCTTTTTTCCTGAACTTGCATATGCAGCCTTCTACAAGGAGACCCCTTTAAAACTCTTCCCTGGTTCCATCCATCTCTTTCTGTCCATACACACACCCTGATTATGCTTCTCCTCCTCAGCAACTTTGTTTCTGGACAAAGTTGAGCGTCGCTTTGATTTATCCCGTTGAGCATTTATTCAGTGGAAACTGATACTATTTCCACCTGATTATTCTGGCTCTGAAAGCTTATTGACAGGTAGTGAAGTCCCAATCCCTCTGAGGCAGGTCCTCTGTTGTACCTGCTCCACACTGCTGTTTAAGGAGCTGATGGACACTTAGGGTCTTTGAGTTAGCCTTGGCCCACATTGACATAATCTGGTGACTGTTTTCAGCTGGTGCAGCCAAACTGGGTGTCCAGGGTGCTCTCAGCTATTTGTAAACCTCCATGGACTCATAGGCAAGGAGTAAGAGGGATCCCTAAGAGCAAGGGAGTATGCTGAAGGCTGTTCTCACTCAGGGAGCTTGCAGGAGGGGTCCTGCTCTTCCTGGACTGAATCTTGCAAACTGTTGGTGAAACAACAAACCAGACTCTAACCTTTGCCAAAATGTGATTGTCTTAGGCAAGTTCTGCCAGAAATTTGTCTTCCATATTATTTCTCCCATTATTTTCCTACTATGCATGGTGATAACTTGTGAGGAGATGGAGATGCTTTTGCCCGAGGTAATAGGCATACATTTCTTTAGTAGTCCCTAAAGGTTGGTTACTCTCTTCATACAATGCATTTTTCTGAGATTAAGAGAGCTATTAAATCTACAGAGCAAATTAAATTGGGAATAAAGGAAAGAAAAGAAAGAGCATTCATGTTCATAAATGCAAAAATCTACATAATTTCCAATGCCTCTATTTGCACATCCTTTACATCCATTAACTCTTCTTCCAAGGTAATTTTTTGGTGTGCCACAATTTAAATATTTCTCCTCTGTTAGCACCTGCTAAAGTAAAAAAGAAAAAAATGAAATTATAAAGAAGACAATTACCTGTTCCAGAAAGAGGACCTAAGTCCTAAGGAAAAAATCATTTGATTGTGTAAACCTTTTATGCTCTGCATCCAGGTCTTGCCACTTTATGTCCTTTTACAGTGGAGGCTCATAAGAAATAGATGCAATGAATAATATAAGCAGTGCTGCAGACCCCTGCAAAGTTTTTCATTTTAATATTAATTGCATCAATTTTACATCGTCGCCAAATTTTTAGCGTTCCCTGTACTGCAGATTTTTCCACTGATGACTCGGTACACACAGCTGTAACTGCAGTGCAGACTACCTGAACTCTGGCTAGACCTAGGAATTTAAAAAAGGCAATCAGAAAGAGTCAAAAAGAGAGAGGAGAGATTTCCTGCTAAAGAGGAAGAGCAGAGGAACCCCGACCTCAGGATTCTGGTAAGGGCTGATCTACTCCAATTCCCTGAGAGGCATCGCAGAGCTCTGTCCGTGGGAAACTCCCAAAATCTGAGTCTCATTCATACAAATTATCCCATTTCTGGGGGATTTTTAGGAAAGATGATTCCCGTAGCTGTGTGAACCAGTCTGAGTTGCTTCCGTGCAAAACGGCTGTGAGCTGGAGCCGTTCTTGGGAGGTGGACTGTGCATGCAGTGTCTCAGCAGGCAGCAGCTGCCTTCGGTTTACTAACCAACCCCGACTCATTATCAAATGTAACTCTAACTATTCACTGAGACTTTTTTATTACTTCAACATGAAAAATAAATTACAGCACCAATGCAAGTTGTGGGTTTTGTTTTTAATTTGCTTCCAAAGATAATCCATTAAAACTGAATACAGAAAATATTTGAATGATTCTGCTGGGAAAATAAGGTTTCTGCAGATTTCATTACGGAAACAAATGTCTGAACGAACGTTAGATATTAAGAAGAAATCCACATTTCAAAGACCACAAAGCTATATTTATTATATTTCCTATATTAATCTATAAATTTTCAAACCTGCCAGATAAGAATGAATAAACAGCAGTGGAACATCACACAGAACTGCAAAAGGCCCTAATTTCAAAGGGAAAATCAACAGTCAGAGGCTAAGACTTAGCTGTGGGCCTGAGAATACGTTGTCAAAACACAACAGCCAGCAATGCAAACTTCCAAGAGAATTAGGGTAGGTCATGCCGTGAACAGGGCAATGTTTCCATTAGAGCTACTCACATGGACCATATCAACATGTGTAATTATGACTCTTTTTTTATAAAACAATGATAAAGACCAGAGTACCACGGTAATAGGGGACATGAAAGATAAATGACATGATAATAACTGGTTTTTCATCTGTTGAAAAGAATAGGAGAGCTAATGGAGAGGCAAGAACTTTGAGCTTGATTTTTAAAAGAAACTTCCAGCACCAGACAACAGAGACGGTCTCAGATTAGGTCAGTCAGGACATTTTCCAACAGTCTACCCCATTCATATCTGCTGACCAACCACTTGAGAGCAATTTGGTAATGCCAAGTGATCAGTTACAATACTCACTGCTTTCCCTACTAAACTGACTACATAGATTACAATTCTGACGGTGCATCACGTGTTCGTACAACAAGGTTGTGCATCGCACCTCTGTGAAATCCCATCCCCGTGACAAAGCAACGGAGAGCTTTGTCATTAACAAGGATATTTACTATAATCAGGGAGAAAAAAGTAAGCCCTTTTTTCTGGAAGCTGTTCGTATTTGATTTCTTTCTGACTCTCAATAAAATAGCAACATTGTCCATGAAAGAGGTGACGTTAGCATCCTCACCTGTAAGCTTCCAAACTTCACTCCAAAGCAGTCGCAGCCTTTCTGCCCAGCTTCCCCCCAGCCGAGTTCTCTGCGCTGTTCAGAAGTCGAAGGAATTCACATGTTTGTCCGTAGCTTAAAGTCTACACCGTTAAATCAAACGGTCAAGAAAATGGGTCAGTAGTTCAACCAGCTCTCATTTCATCTTTATTTTTAATTGCGTAGTGTTGATACTTAGCAGTGTAACATGCATGAAAGCCTTTTGTCTCGTGGTGCACTGGAAAAAAAAATTTCTTCTTGCTTTTCCTTCTTTGTTCTGGCACCAGGAAATCTGTGAGACTTAGAACTTTAAGCACTAGGCAGCATCCAGTGGGGTAGTTTGTTTATCAAACTAAGAACAGCTGCATTACCAAAAGAAGTTGTCTTTTTTCTTGAGGGATTAGGGAAAGGGAGTATCCATTCATCACTAGCAAAAAAAGAGGTACAGAATTGCAACTATTTACTTTAGGTATAGTGGGGTACCATCTGTCAACATCTCTGACAACCTTTTAAAGCCAGATTCCCAAGGAAGACAAACCTACTTCCTCTAAAATAGAAATCAGTATGATTTTCTTCCTTGAAAAAATACAAAGTATATGGCTTTCAGCTCCAAGTGCTGGGGAAGCTGGAAAGAAATTTACCTTGCTCAAAGCGAGAGGCTAGACACTTAGACAGTTCTGGTGTTCTCAGCTCCTGGAGCTGTTTTTACACCCCTCCAGGGCTCTGCCAAGCTCCCACGCAGAGCACGTGAAGCAAGGAGCCTCCTGGGCGTGCAAGTTGTCCCTGCCAAAGGCAGAGTTTGTTCTTCCAACGTGGTTAGAGAGACAAGGGAGGCATGAGCGAGGGGAGCAGTGACTTCACAGCGAGACCTCCCCAGCAGATATATGACCGTGGGGGATTAACAATAAAATCCCGGGAGGGCCCCCTGGTGCTCCTCACTGCTGTCCAGCTCTTCCTTTCAACCTGTGAATTGTCTGTGTAACCTCACTATAACCATACACCTGCGTACATAGCAAAGGCTCGATATTGCTTCACAAGTCACTGGCGTTTCTGTAGTCTGCTGCAAGGTTTCTCTCTCTCTTCTTAGTTTCGGGGTACACTGGCTAATTCTGTACCTTCCAGTGTGGGAGGAAGAGCGTACTATCTAAACCAGCCATCTGTGTGTCAGCAGTCCTTTTTCCTAAACCCATGCGTTATTTAGGTATGAAAGTCTTTCACATCTCTCACAGAAATCACTCCATTCGACTGCACATCTAGTGAGTTTGCGTCTCAAGCCTGAAGAGGTCACTCACGGGGGCTTTGGAGAAAGCCCAAGCCCCAGTCATTCAGCCAAGGTTTTGTAGAGGTCTCCCATGTCCCACTAAATACCCCAAACACCAGGTTACAGGTGGGCTGTGCTCTTTCTCCCCCTTTCTCTCCTCACTCCTCACCTCAAAGTATCATCCTGGGCCTGAAAAATCTTTCAGAATGAGTGTTTCCTCAAAGCTAGTGATTTCTAGCAAAAAAAAAAAATAATAATCTTTTTGGCAAATCGGTGTTTCCTGATGATAAACAGTTCTAACTAGAGCTTCCTGTCCGGCTCTCCTCCTCCTGTGCACCACACAGTGGCTTTGGGTCACCAGTGTCCCCATGACCATTTTCTTCTCCAGCCTGAGCTGCCTTTTCAGCCATTTTTGGCTCACTGGATTTTCTATCTCCCTTCCCCAGATCTCTGTGCCTTTCATTGCACTTCATGCTTCTCTTTTCAGACAGAGCATGTAGCAACAAAGGGATTTGGTCCACTTATTTTTGCTTTTTTTCAGTCTTTATCAGACCCCACCTTTAGCTTTTATTCTTTATTCTAAACATATTCTGCTGGGTGTATGTTCTTGATCATCTGACATAAATCCTGATGACTCTTTTATCAGTCTATTGTATTATTCAAGATTATAGACTACACTTTGGGTCTTTCATTCAGTTGCAACAAAATTCGGGTCCTTCCTTGTAACTATAGCACGCAGTTTGTGTTTTGTTATCGCTGCTGTGCTGATGAGCCAGCAAGGCCAATGGCAAAGAATTTGTGGATTTTCTACAGCAAGATTAAATGAACAGTTAAAAACATCAGGAAACAATTCATACCAGTTCTGTAACTGATTGTTTTGAGGTTTGGTGTGGGGTTTGGGTTTTTTCCCTTTTATTTTAACATTCTACCCTTCTTGTGATTTACTCTCACATTGGTTATGTATATATTACATTGTATGCACGTAACAATTACAGATGCACTGCTTCACTCTTTAGATAACTTTAGATAACTTTGAGTAGTCGGTCAATCTTCGTTTGCTTCTAAGAGCTACAGAGTGATGGTCATTCTTAAAAATCTGTCCAAAGAGGAGTCAGAGGAGTTCAGAGTTCAGGTTCATGATATTAGTTGAGTTTGACACTGCAAGAATATTTTGTAAATAATTTGTGAACACGTACGTGTACTTGAGGGGAGAGAAGCGAGCACTTGTGTCTCCAAAATATTCTGAAGCTTCTTTTCAACTTTTACCTAATCCAAGCACAAATTTACAAAGGAATACTTTGCTTCCAGGTGTTCAGGGATGTCGAACTACATAAATTGACGGGCATTTATATACCGACTCCTCCCAGGTTACTTCGCTTTGTTGGTGAGCCATATCATTTAATTTCCACTAGCAATTTTGTTACATTTAGTAAATTCAAAGAAAGGGTGTTGTTTAAGTAGGTCAGGTGTCTTGATTTGGGTATCAATTGACATTTATACTTGCTTGTTAAATTTTTACGACTCCAGACATATGAATGTTGCTTGAAAGCATGCAAATTGTTAGCTCCGGTTTTGATGCTGTATTTCTAGATTAGTATTTAACATAGTTAAATGTGAATTGATAGGGGTGATATCTGAATGCAAGTCGAGTTTAGAATAAAATTGGTTTCAAGCAGAGATAGGGTTGGGTTTAAAAAATCTCATTAAACATTAAACCTGCTTTTCTACAGGTCCAATTTAACATTTCAGTCTAATCTCACACACACTCACAAACAAAAAAAACCCTACGGATCCTGTTTATAGATCATACCTGAAATTAAATGGTACAGCTTCGGTTTTGGGAGAGTTCCAATCAAAATGAAAGTTAAAGAAAAATCCCAAGTTGTCCCATCTCCAAATGTTACTTACAAAGATACGGTATTTAGCAGCATATGGCAGTGTGTGTGTATATATATACACACACACACATACATATATGTATCAGTGTAGCAGGGCAGAGTTTGAACTCTCAAGGAAATGATTCTTTATGGCTTTGTAAATTTAGAGAAGCAACGTACCATGGACAGAAACAGAAAAATAGACACAATCATTTGATACATTTGTGAAATACTTTTCCAAGGTCCCAGTATTTTTGTGTAAAATGCCTTAAATCACTTTCTGTAGGGCTAAGGCAATTGAATTTGTTTCTGTATATAGCCTTTTGTAATAATTACTTCGGATGCAACACTAGACTTTTCTTTCCACTACAATCATATACAGCCTTACGATTACTGACTACAATAGACAGACTATGAAAGCTCTGTTTTATTAGCTGTAAATGCACTTTTGGTCCACTGGTAGACGTAGAGCTTGGAAGCAAGAAGCAAGGTGACAGTGCCAAGAGCACCGAGACCTTCCTGATGGGCCACCCCTACGTTCTCTCAGGCTTGAAATCCTTTCCCACTGACGCCTTTTCCTCTCAACCCATCTGTCTTCATGAAAACTGGCTGTGTCTTAGGGTCTCAGGTCATCCCACCAAGCACCAGGCACTTCAGGGGGCATGTTGCTCAGCAGGGTTGTCTTTCTAGGTCTTCTAGGCATAGGCAGTCGGGGATGTCAAGGCTTGTCATTTAGGCACCTCACTTGAGTGCCTGGAGGTGGATGCCGCTGGTGAGACTGGGGGGATCCAGGCTTTGCCCGGACTGTTTCCTGTCCTGCTCCTTGTTGGCACAATGGTGCCTCTTCTTCATGCCAGTGCTGGAGTGAGGAGCCTGAAGAGGGATCCCATTTGGAGAAGTCATAGTATAATGCTTTGTTTCTGGGCCAAAACAACCCTGATGTAACGCAACCACACAACCAACGTGCATCCATCTTTCTGAATGCTGCCAATGCTGTTACGTTTATATTCTTCCTCTGAACCTGTCAATCACCCCGGCTACTGCCTTCAATGCGGATATCCACAAGGGATGGAGCCCAATAGACCACTCCTGCAATCCCAGATGCCTTTCCAAGGCTGCTGAAAGCAGTACACAGGGCTCAAACCAGCCCAGAGAGTGAGCAAGGAGTAAGGTGCACATCGATGAAGGACAGAAAGCAGATGGGTACAGTGCCTCAAGAGTGAGGACTGCGATACAGACACCCTTCAGGTTTAATCATTAATGCACTTAGTAGTTTGTCAGTCTCAGCCCTTACTGCATCACTGAAAGGAAAACACACATTTTCTAAGAGGTCAGTAGAGAAAGCAAGGTTAATATACACAGCATAATGCCGACAAACCGCCAGCACACCTCCCGCAAAATAGCTGGTTGTTATGACAGAAAATAACTTTTTAAAAGCTGAAAATAATTGAGTGTATCTTCCCCTCTATCCCCCACCATCTCTTGGGACTCCACAATGAGAAAATCCTTTTTCTTTCCCCAATGTACTTTTGGGGGGTTGGTACTTGAAATGTGGCAGAAACCAAAAGCTGTAGCTGTAAAGCATCCACTCAGTGTCTGATTTTCTAGGTCTCCTGCTCTTCCACTTTGTTTTACGTTTTGCATTGCTGAGAATGGCACACTCTCATCAGATATGTGAGCATGCATCTCTCTCCCTGTATACGCCTTTATACACATATATATCTCTATAAACACATCCACAACTCAGTAAACTTCAAGCGCATGTGCTGTAGAAGAGTATTGGAAGGACTCCATTTACCACAGTACTTGACACAGTCCTAACGAGGAGAGTCCCAGGCAGGGACTTCTGCTTTAGAGATGATTATAGCTTGTGTCTCTAAGTGTTGTTGCAATCTTCTGAAGTACCTGTGTAAAAGGGTGAGTCTGCAGATATTATCAGGCAGCATCGAGTAAGGAAAATGTAAAAAATAAAAATAAAAAAGACAATTATCCAGATAAAAATGACAGTGTAGATGGTATCTCATTCACAGTATTTTGGGGCTTTGCTGTTATGAATTTCATTATTTCTTGGGGTTTGTTTGAACATAAAAATACTTGTAAAAGCTTGCCAAGCTTGTCGGAACCCCTACCTCCTTCCTTTCAGGCTACAATAATTGTTAAATGATAGACTTCTCTATATTTATGAAGATACGTTCCTCAAAAATGAATTGGGTGAAATGCTGATGGTCAAACCTGTCATCCTGTTCGGTGGGGTTTGTTTTTTAAATGAAATTCACAATGCACAGAAAGTGGTTCTTACTTCTAGTGGTATCATCTGAACCCCTTAATTGAATTACAGATTTCTCATCGTACTGCCACTGTCTGTCACCCACAAACGACATGATACAACAGTACCCGATGGATTACCCCCGCAGCCACTGGGTCTTTTTCATCACATCTTTCCCTTCCACACACTTTCCTCCAGAAAGTTTTGATTAGTAGAAATGCATTCAGATTTCCCTGTGGATAGAAAGAAGGGAAGTGCTTGACATTTTCAAGACAATCTCAGCGGGCACTGTTTGGCCCATTGGTTTTCCATTTCCCCCGAGACTTTACTAAGTCCAGCGCACAACAGTTAATGTGGTTTTCACAAAACGATGATCAGTAATGTAAATACCATTTCTTCCCTCGAGACTTATAATGAATTCTGTGTTTCTTAAGCTTGTTTCTTTCACAATTTCTCATGTCAAGGATGTTAAAGATGATATTTGGAAATCACAGAACAGTTAAACCATAAACTGCGGTGTTCCTGTCCATTAGTAAGAAGAGTTTGACTGCAGGGATATTTTGTTGAAGGGTTATATTAACAGTCATTTACATACATATATATATATATATTTGTAGTGTTACGCCTGCTTCTTTCATGTACCTTAAAATTACTACCGGATAATGAATGACCTCCTATTAAACTCATTTTTGTAACACATCTTCCTGAAATATAGGACTTAGAAGACCTTGCTGCTCAGCCAAGGCAATTTTGCCTGGTGCGATATTATGTTACTAGACAAAGGCATTTGAAAAAGGCCATACATTTTATTTTCTAAATCAATACTTTCTTTTGCTGCCTACTGAAAAATCCTTTTTTAGTGCTGACAATACATTTGAGAGTTAGGATAGGATTGTAATATTCAGGAACAGACTGAGACAATAACTAGCATTCTTAAAGATTAATTTCATTTGCCCTGCCTTTTGCCTGCAAACGTTATCCACATAATGCTTTTCAGGCAGATTGTACCTTGTTAGTTTCCCTGCTTCATAGTATACATATATTAATGATTACATATGTTCATTGACAACAGTGTAAGGCAAGTTATTTCTCTCATAGTGTTATTCTACTGTTTATTCATGTGTATATTTTAAATTTGCAATGGCTTGTTGGAAAGTCTGATTGATTGTCACTGATTACTAGCCAAAGTTCTGCTTTTGTTAAGACACCATTACATAAAATTCTCATCATTACACAAAAGTTTAACTCTGGTTATTAGATCTTAAGGATATTCTTTTCTAAATCACAGCAAACTCTTTATCAGTGAATCTCCACAAAAAGCCCTGTGTTAAAAATGTTAGAAAACACAGTTTTTCCAGTTGTTTTTATAACGAGAAATGAAGAGACTTTTCTCAGTTAAACAAGAAGATATACTGACCTTTATCTTAATCTTGCCATAATTGGACTAATGGTAAAGCATTAGAATACAGAATCCACAATTAAGTAACTCTCTGTGCAGAGAGCGCGATACCTCAGCTAAGGAAAAGGACCGGATTGCTTGTCAGGAAAGTCTTACTGATGCAACACACCAAGTCATGCGCAGACCATCTACTACAGGCACCCAGCTGCAGCAACTACTGCGGCATGCAACGTCAGGCAAGCAGTGAGGGAGGCAAACCACCTGCCACCCAACGCCACCACATCTCGGCTGTCTATGCCAGCAACAGGCAGAAATCGGGAAAAATATCCTCTCCACCTGCTGTAGGTGCATACATTATATGTTGCTGCTACTTCTCCCCGTTGGCAGTACAGAGGATCCTTGGTCTGGCACCGTGTTATAACAAGCCGTGTGAATGATTCATGAGTGTCCTCAGCTTAGAAACCATTACAGACACGCGCAGCGCCGTAGTAGGTGGTTTGTGCGCAGCCCGTGAATCCGAGCGTTAGAGACAGGTGACCAGTCCTTTCCGGGGAGGTAACTACTCCCAAGGTGTACGGATAAGGACTCCCCAGTGTAACTTCTTTCAACCCAGAGTTTAGAGGTGTTAGAGCAATCTGGACAATGTAATTTACGCTGCGTGAGGACTATGCAATGGAGGATCAGAAACGCCTTCCCCAGCCTCTCCCGTCCTCCTTCCGCTGAAGCTAGTGAGAGTTTGCCATCGGCTCCAGTACCAGGGGAAGCATATCTAACAAGTTTGATACTAACCAGTTAAATCTGCGCTTATATCCTCGGTGTCTCTCTCAAACAGCACTGATGACACTTACTTTATTAGTTCATAATTACAACAGTAATAAAGTGTGGGGCGGTCTTTTACACTGTTGCTTAATATTCAGCACTGTATGTATATATATATACTTGACACCTCAGTGAAGACTTTAACATGCCTTATTCATTCTAGTTATTTTTATGGTACTGGTTTTGTTAGATTGCTTTACCATATAAAGAATAAAACTATAACTGCTCTGACTTAAAACTGTCCAATTCATTTTTATCCAAGAAGTGTTGAACAAATCTAAATCACGCTCATCAGTTCTTCTCATTCCCGTCACCCTTCGCTCACACCATGAAGGCAATGTATATTGGTGGTTTGAAAACAGGGATTTGATATTCTCTGGTGGACTACAATAAATATCTGAAGTAAGTACCTGCCTTGTGTCTTGTGGTTTCTTGGCTGCAAAATGAAAAGTGCTCTCTGCGGGCCAGCAATGTTAATCCCATGATTGTCAGCTACTGGAGAATCATAAGGTAAAATGAATCTCTAAAATAATTTATGAGGAGTTCATTCTACAGCATTCTTTTTGCAGCTATATTTATGTGCCAACCATGTTCCCCTAAAATCTGTCAGAGAAGTGAAGAACATTGTGGAAGTGTCAAAACTCATGACACCTAAGGATGAAATTTCAGGCAGGAGTTATTTATTTATTCTCTCACCAAAGGTGAGAACTTTCTGTGACTATACGTAACATAGTTTTAAAAATTATACTCAATCATTATTTTGACTTACTCATTAGTTCTAAGTCCATCAGACTGCAAGCTTTTTTTTAAATAAGACTGCCCATGATACAGAAGACTTAAAATGTAAATCAGTTTTGTTCTTTAAGAAATGTGGGATCTGGAAAATCAGAGGGGTATATTTCTCCATTTTAATTGGACTTATTCTCATTCTTTCAGTGAAGCCTAAGATTTCATACTAGGTTTTTAAACTGTCAATATAGCCTCCTTAAAATTCTTCCCTTGATTCAACTCTAAGTTTAATCATTTTGTTCAGCTGCCTACATGTTGCCACCCGGTGTCACTTGAACCAGCTTAGGCTAGCCGAAACATCTGACCAGAGCCAGCAGACATGACACAGGACCTGCAGAGGCCCTGTACCCTTCCAGATTGGCAGTGGGATGTCCAGGTGGAATGGTCCCCAGAACCTTAAATGAAATGAAAGACCTAACTTTAGGCAAGAGAATCTATTTCCTAAATTTGGGTGAGCTGAATCCCACGCTATCCTGGTACAAACCTAGATCTGGGTGCACTGAATCTCACCCTCAGGAGGGGTTTTGTTGTCTAAATAGAGGCAGGGTTGGGAATGTACTCACTTCTTCAGTGAGCGGACAGCTGTGTTCCCCATTCTAGACCACAACACTGAGTTTTCAAACAAAAAAAGTAATACTTTGCAGCTTTCAGCCTCTGAAGAATGATTTCCAGATTCTAATAATTTTGCAGTATTCTTTACTTACTTAAGACAAAGCCTGCTGTTCATGTTTCATACCATACAAGGAGGAAAAAACAAGTACTTGTCATAGAAGAGCTTAGTGGAGACATCAGTTTAAAGTTCTGCTACCTGCCTGAAAAGACATTGCCTGCAGTGGTGCACAGAGTCTTCTGTGAATCACGGAAAATATTACAATTAATAACTCCTTTTAATTACTATTCTTTTCTCAGGTGCTTACCACAAGGTTCTATTAATTAATGGTGCCTTGCTTTAAATCCTGCTGGAACAGAATGAAAACGTGACTTGCTAGAGCCTTGATTCGGTTAAGTGTCCAGATCTAGCTGCCTGTTCAAACACCACTGAAACCCTTCAGTCTAGAAATACTATGATGACCCTTCTCTTTGCCAGATTTGTGATATTTGTGTCGTGACTGTATGAAACATTGCAAGTCTATTATGATTTTTTGTCTTGTCAGAATGCAAATAAAAGGCAAGGGGAATGACATGTGAGAATGTATTTTTAAAAGTGAAAATATACCTAGCCAAGTGTTTGAAAGCAACAGATGTTTTTATTCAAATGGTAGGTACAGGTTCTAGTCTGTTCTTTTACCTTTTAGAGCTGTTATTTGAAAACCAGCCTTAGCACTGCAATGATATTGATACACTAAATTCTGGGGCTTTGCTAAATTTATTAGTACACTCTTGTTTTAATACACTATTGAACACAATATCATATTTGCATCTGTGAAATGCATATCCATTCACTCGAATGTTTGGGTAGTATAGATGGCAAACATTAATAAATCAAATTGACTGTTGTCACTAATCCAGGAAAAACTGTGACCTAAGAAAATGTTTTCTGATGCATTGTTAAGCTCAGACATACCGGAAAGTTATCAAATATAGATGCCAAGCTAATATAAAAAATGTGCAAGTGTCAAGTATTTGCAATATGATGCAAATGCAAGATTAAACTCCCCTGGAACTGGGATCTGCATGAAGAATGATATTGTCGTATAAGCAGAGACGGTAGCCTGTTGTTGTCTAGCTGCACGTGATGGATGGCACTTAACTTCTGAGATCAGCTTCACCTGACCAAGCCCGACCCACGGGAGGGAGTGCAGGGCTGGGCAGCCCACGCAGCTCCGTCCCCTGGGGACGGGGTGATGCGAGCACATTAAGAAGATGAGGGGCTTGGAGAAGGGACTAGCTTACCACAATAATTCAGCTTTAATGTTTGTAATTACCACAAATAAGTTATTTGATGAGATTGGGAGTAGGGGAGAGAGTGGCGAGAAAAACAGGAGATATGCATGAGCCACAGAATAATAGAATTAGGCAGAGAAATTTGAGCTGAGTATCAACAAAAACATCCTTAAAGTGAAACAGATAAAGATGCCAAGTATGGACTCTGGTTTCGCTTCTTGGGGTGAAGTTTCCCTTTCTTGGCTTTTTTTTTTTTTTCTTCTGTTTACTGGTTTTCTTCCATAATTTATTTGTTCAGTTTTGGCACAGACAATAAGTGATGCAAATCAATCAATCAAGTTATCTAAATACAGAAATTCCTTACAAACTCTTAATTAGATGTTAAAAACTTCCACCTCTTAACTGTAACCCTGACTATACTTAGCCGAGAGTCCATACAACACAAATGGTTAATACATGGGAGAACTATTTGTGCTACACATTTTATAATGCTTTTCAAAAATACAGCTAGGTTTAAGCCTCATTCTACCTTCTTCCACTGTTCTGAATATTAATAGATAACTTAGAGGAGGGTGAAATAGATATATTTGTAAAGCAAGGCAGAAAGGACCGAAAGGAAAAGGCAAGATGTGGAAGATAGGAGGGAGACTGGAGAAGTCTCCAGAGGAACCGGCAGAGATGAAATCTCTGGGCACCTCACAGCAGAAAATATACAGCCAGGACAATCCTGCACTGCAACGGAAACACACTAGAAATTCAGATAGGCACTTTTTTTTCCCCCAACTGTTGTGAAGCTTGGAAAACTTTGTTTCCCAATTCAGTAATTTTTGCTGCATGTGGAGGTATAGTACCATGAAATCTTGAAATATTTGGGGGACTTCTCCCTAAAACAACTTCAAAACTTCTTAACCATGCCACAGTCACAGCTGAACACTAAGGGATTTCTGTTCTAGAGCAAGCTGCTCCACTACACGCTTCATGAAACGTGGAAGGAAAAAAGTCCAGCATTCCCTGGCTGCAAAATTCATTTACTGGAACTTGTCAGGCAAAGACAATGTTCCAAGTAGTCACTTTTTTGTTCAAGAAATTCCCATTCACTTTGGTCTGGAAAACCTGCCTTTGTCTTCTTTCCAAACAAAATAAATCATGGAATATTAGAGAAAAGCAGAGGGTGCTGTTCCGCACAGTGCTGCTGGAGATGTGCTTTCCAGATAGCAGCTGTACTGATGTTGGATGACTGAGGGCAACTAAGGCAAAAAGGAGCATGAGACAGGCTGTTGTGATGAGCTGACAGGAATTCATCTATCTGAATAACGCAATTAAGTATACATCAGAAAAACATGACTAGGCAATCCCCAGACCAAGCTAAAAAATTTAGATAGAGACAAGACTGAAATGAAAAGTACTATTTTTTTTCCTCCCTTTTCAGTTTTAAGTAGAAATATGCCTCTTATCTATCTGTTCTTCTGTCCTACCACAGCCACCAGGGTGTACTTCTTTTTTACCAGCAGACAAACACAGTGTAAATAAACACTGAGCTCTGTCATCTCTCTCCATGTGTCATGTTCTTGATCAGATATTTTTAGCTGGGAGGTTACATTTAAAAACAACAAATTCCACATTAAAAACAAATGCCTTCATTGTTTTTGCAAAACCGTGAGACTTATCCTAAGATTACACATGGAAAGTGTTGGAGGGAAAACAAAAGGAGGTAGGAAAGAGTGTACTTGGCCTGAATAAAAGAAGGATTTTTTCCTTCTGTTAAAAATACAGTTTTTTCTTTTCTCAGGAAGGATTGTGCTTTGCCTTCACAAGTAGTATTTTACAAAGCTCTGAGCCGAATTCTAAATCCATAGGGTTTGGCACGCTGAGTAGGTGTGCACATCTGCAGAAGAAGCAGACTTTCTGCACCTCATCAAAGCCCCTGTCTCCAGGCATGGGGAGGAGATGCAGCCACCTTGGGATGTGACACAAATCTGAACAGTCTTAGAGCTGCTCTAAATGAAGTCATTTGCTCACATCTCTGCCGGACAGCTATGCCAAGGGAACCAGCGAGAGCACAGCGTGCCAAGCGAGAGTGCACCTGCTAACCACGAAGCCAGTTGTTGCTGTAGGTCCTAAAGATTGTAAGCAAATTTGATGTGCACTTGCCAGGGTGAGCACACCAGCTCTCCTCGCGATGCTCTCACCGTGCACGGCCGAGCGGAGCGACACAGAAAGAAGCAGCTCTTTGGCAAGGTCTCCCCACCCTGAGCAGCTGCTGACCGTGGGATGGTAGGACACAGCGGCATGAAAGGAACTGGAAGAATTTGTTGATAAAAGGCAGGCTGGAGTTTGAAAGTCCCCGGTTAAAATGAAAAAGCAACCCTGCGAAGAATGTTTAATAAGCACCTCAGGCTCTAGCTGAAATTGGTGGCAACCAGCCCGAAAGAAGCCTGTCATCAGCCTTATTCCTGACAATAACAACTTCTACTAAACACATTTAATGTGTTTAGTAGCTTTTTGGTTAACTCAAGCAGAGGCAGCAACTGTGAAACTGTTACAGATATGTGAGCAATAATGCTTCCACATGAAAATGAAGCTGCTGAAAGATGTTTTCAAGCAAAAGGCACAAAAAAAAAAAAAAAAAAAAACAGTGAAACTTCAGGAGACCTTCTTCTAAGGCAGAAATGAAAAAAATGGCTAAGAGACTGGATGGACCCAACCCTCAGAGATGGATGGCAGGGAAACAGGCCTGGAAGCAGCCTGGGACGCATGAAATCACCAAGTGAAGGAAGCCGCAAGAGGGGACTTTGTGGCCACACAAAGTGGCCACACCACTGCACATTTAAGCACCTGTCTCCCAGGCGTCAACTCACAGAATATAATTCACCATATACAAGACAGCTGAGCTCTCTGCTACATGACCAAAGAAAATCAGGAACCACAGAAGAAGACCCACCACAGGCATAACCACAGTGCTGAAAATGGAGTTTTTAATCTAGTCAGTAAGAAAGCCTGAGGGCAGAGATAAGGGTTGAAAAGACTTCCTCTGAGTTGGACATCAAGTGACTGCCTCCTTTATTCAGGCACTTGGAAGTGCTGCCAAAGGCAATGGTTAGAGGCATTCGTCCTGCTTGTTGAAGTTGAGTTTCCAGGGTTTGCCGATTTGTCAACAGGCCAAAGACAACCATGCAGAGAAGGGAGGAGAGACGAACATCTGCTGTGAAAGAGACCTGACTGCTTATTCCCTCTCTACTGCTTAGCTTGATATATTCAGGCTTCTTACTCTCATTGCCCTGTGCAACCTGCTCCAGGTGAACCTGCTCTAGCAGGGAGGTTGGACTAAATGATCTCCAGAGGTCCCTTCCAACACCTATCAATCTGTAATTCTGGGATTTACTAGTTTAGTTGCTATCTGCAAACCCCATCTGTCCTGGCACATGGGTGGCCTCGGGACTCTTTGAAGGGGGAACACAAGGAGATGATAACATCACCGTGAGTGCAGACATGATTGGTGAAGGTCAGGACAGGAAAAGTGAACCAGATCTGCGGTCACTGGTTAGGTACAAACCTGTAGCCTTATTAACTGATAGGTTGAGGGTCATATTTGCTTCTCAAGTTTCTTCCTTGGAGGGTGCACCTGCTGATATTGGAGCGTGATTTTGGATCTATACAACGCAACAGCTTATACATACCCTAAACAATGCAGAGAGAACTTTTGATGTCCATGGTCTTTCAGCCTTTAGGAGGTGAGGTGGATGCCCCCTCACAAGAAGAGGGAGCTGGTATATAAACACGTTCCTTTTCTTCTGGCCACCCAGGTCTTCCAAAGCCTAGTTTTAGCAAAGAGCTCTGGTTAATGAGTATCTCCCCATAGCTGTGTCTCAGCTGCAGGAGCACCGAAGTAGAGCAGGATGATAGATGCAGCTCTGTTCGTAACCTGACTTTCCCTTGGCAGCGGTGTGCAGGGCGCTTGGCTGGCTGCAAACACTACACAAAGGGCCAAAGCAGGTTCTTCGGGAGACTAAGTTTCCTTCCTGGCTGCCATCAGCTTACGTGTCTGGTTCTGTAGTTCTTCAATACTAAGGTTAGCTGATAGTCTTTGAATCTGCTTCTCTTCCTTCTCTTTTCTTCTCACCATGAGCACAGACACTCAATGACTCTCCCAATAGCAGTGTAGATAAAGCAGTTAATAGAAGCAGAAGGTCAGCAATGGCATTGCATCTCCAATTTTACAATAATAGCCATGGGATGTGGTTGCTTTACACTGCTTCTCTCCTAAATCTGGGGCAGAATAAGAACAGAATCCTTTTCAAACATTCAGTTAAACAGCCAGCAATGAGATTTAATTTAGCTCAATTCAGAAAAGAGGTCCTCACTAATTCCTTCAGAGAATTTTCATGATAATCATTTGCACAAAGGCATAGGCTATGACTGACAGAGATGATGTGGCTGCCACCAGCTTACTACAGAGTCGAAAAATTAGGCACCTGATCCACTGGATGACTCAGAAAGAGGCATTAGCTGCCCACAGATCCAGTACAGCCAAATGAGAGAGCAATTAACTAGTGACTAGAGAGAATTAAACTCCTCAGAAAGATAATCCACACAAAAGCCCTACACACAGAGCTGGAAGCTGCATAGGTCTAGCTAATAAGAAGGCTGAGAAAGTGATGTTTTTGTAGACTTGTCCTTCGTGGGAGCTCAAACATCACATTTGCAGCTGCATGTTACATGCTCCCGTGTGATTCAGAGCCTTTTGTCGGAAAAAAGCAGCAATTCAGGAGGAATTCTTTTAAAGGGGGAGGATGGTGATGATTACATCCATCTCAGCTTGAAGTCATTCAGGAGGGCACCTCCCATCTGCCAGCAAAGTGTCTTGAGTAAAAAGCAACCAGCAAGATGGATGTGCTGGTCCCCCATCCTTTCTCCCTGGGCTGGGTGACTGCTCCGTTAGGAATGCAAGAGGGAAAAGTGATGGGCAGAGGAGGTCCATCCACACCAGCTGAGATCATGCTCTGCACTGATTTGTAGGACCAAAACCCCAGGGTGTCCTGGGCTCTGTGGAGATTGGGGATGGTGTGTTTTCAGCACTGTTTCCCTCAGCTTAGGAGTCTAAGGAAGCCTTTGCCTCCGGTCATGGGACAGAAGGGTCCCTCCCACTCGGCAGTAACAGTGCAGTACAATTTATGCAACAAGAGAAGGCAGGTATTTACCAACACCTGCATATATCAACAACAAAAAAATGTCTTTTCCATAGCACAGGGTGAATTACACTGAGATGTAACACCAACCTTTACAACCAACTTGCTACAGGATTTCCCCCATCTGTTCTGCAATGTGCCTATGCTCAAATTCCTTTCTTTTTAAGCCTTTCATACGAAGTTTACCTGCACTTCTTCCTTTCACCACAGACACAATTTTCCTCGTTTGCTAGAGCAAGACTGCACTTTAAAAAAAAAGGGAGAAAACAGCTTTCTGGTGTTGCCAGGTAATTTTCCAGTAAGCCACGAGAGGGCAGGTTGGGTTCTCTCTACAGCCAGATTTTTACAAGGAACTGCTAAGACCAGGCAGTTTTAAAGCCCTAATTATCAAACTAAGGGCCAGAGAGTGGAATGAGTAACACACGGATCTTTGGCCCTAGCACTTTTTATGTGCATAGTATCAATCTAATACCGTGATTGTTTTTCTTCTGGAAAGGAAAATACCTTTCCACTCAATTTACAAGCCAGAACTGAGCAACTTTTCCTTGTTTTACCCACCTGCTTTCAGGCAAAATCAGTTCTAACACATTTTTTGTATTTCTCCCCTGGCTCTCTCCTTCCTCTCCCACTGCCACTGTCACTTGCCCAGGGCAAGTTGCAAAGCAAACTCTTGGGACAGCAGTATCCAAATCTCCAAGGCAGTGAAGCTAGTTGGGCACACGCTATGCCCTATGACCCCAAGGAAAAATCTCATTCACCCTTGGAAACAGCAGCGCAGACTGGCTCCTAAACTTTGGCATTCACATCACATGAAGGACAAAAAGGCGTCAGTCCCCATCCAACAGCATCTCTCTAAATCAGTATTTAGCACGAACCGGTGCATGCTCTGGGTTGTTCAGCCTGGAGAACAGAAGCCTCTGGGGAGACCTTACTGCCGCCTTTCAATATTTAAAGGGGGCTTATAAGAAAGATGGGGACAGACTTTTTAGTAGGGCCTGCTGCAATAGAACAAGGGGTAATTGTTCTAAATTAGAAGAGGGTAGATTTAGACTAGATACACAGAAGAAATTTTTTACAATGAGGGTCGTGAAACACTGGGACAGGTCGACCAGAGATGTGGTAGATGCCCTATCCCTGGCAACATTCAAGGTCAGGTTGGACATGGCTCTAAGCAACCTGATCTAGTTGAAGATGTCCTTGCTCACTGCAGGGCAGGGTTGGACTAGGTCTCTTTCAAAGGTCCCTTCCAACCCAAAGTGTTCTATGGTTCTGTGTGAAGACTCCATAGTGCTGGAAAGTGGCTGACATCTCCTCTGTGGGAAGGACACGTGGAGACCTCAGACCTAGCTATAAACTGACACATGCCCAAGCCAGCTCTCTGGAGACCTCATCTGGTGTCCTTAGCACCAAGTGTCACTGGTCCCTACACAGTAAAAGCTCCCAAAAGGCAAACTGAATTGGGAGCTAGGGTACTGGGCTGAGAGGCTGTATAAGGTGCTCCAACCATTGACGTCTTGGGCATGAGCCAGGAACAAGTGCACTGAGACCCCCCAAAGACACCACAGAACAGCAGAAATAGCAGCAGATTGTTGTCCACCTGACACAGCAAGTGCTATCTGAGAGTGTGGTGAGCGAATCATTACTTGCCCTCAGAAAGTCCACATTTTAGAGGTAAGTTTTGTGAGTGACACATATTCAAAGCTAACTATATATGAAGAGCTACTGAGAACTTCTTTCTCGTCCACACAGCTAGTATTGAGCAGGCCTAGAAGGAATACCAAAAATTGTTACTAACTGGAATTTTTTATTCA
Source organism: Psophia crepitans (assembly GCA_013399095.1). Taxonomy (NCBI): domain Eukaryota; kingdom Metazoa; phylum Chordata; class Aves; order Gruiformes; family Psophiidae; genus Psophia; species Psophia crepitans. The sequence goes on along the minus strand of VWZZ01005301.1, from coordinate 101,221 downwards.
AGGCTCAAAAGCAGAGTTTTTCTACAACTGAGGACCTTACAGAATACAAAATCTAAGCACTTCGTTAATGTAATATATTAACCACCAAAGCTGACACAATCTGTTCAGGACTTCATTGCTGTGTTAAAAAACCTGTCTCGAGATAACGTAGGAAAGCCACCCAAAAATGGTCCAAACCTATGTCTAAATAAAGAATTATATAGGGAATGTATAAAGGAATGTTTAAGATGGGGTCTAGGGAATACCACATCCAAACCTGATCCTCCCCCTGCAGACCTGGGTACTGTGAGCTAGCTTAGTCTTGTTACTTTGAGTCCTGGGACCCAGGCTTTGGAAATTTCAGTCTAGATTCTTGAAATAGTGCATCAGAGCCACAACAGAGAAGGATGAGCACCAGTTTCAACTTCTGTCACAGATCCCTAACACAGAGGAAAAACAAGTGTATACCCAGCTGTCAGGGAACTCCTGCTCTTACATTAGGAGAATTTTAGTTTGGAGGTTTGCCTACTGCTAACATCAGCTTGATTGGAAATAACATATGGAATTGATCATGCTTCTGCAATAAACTGTAACCAGGGGGTTCCTACTGTATTTTGTCAAAGAGTATGAAACATTTTGAACCTTAAAAAAAGACTATATTATTGAGAATATTTATTGATAATTGTAAAATAATATGTTGTTCAAATATCTATGTAGAGTTAACAAATTTCAGCACATCTTAGAGCTGCTAAATGAAATCAAAAACACACTTGGAGGTGAAAAATTATCTTGGTTATTCAAGTTGGTTTTCTTCTGTTTGGAGTCTTAGTTGCCTTGATCTAAATCTATAGAGGATGACTTACAAGTGTCACACACTCCAGATAACGTTTGGTAATGAGAAAAGTCTGGCCTGTCTTGGGCCTTGCACATATGTACCCAGAGACTTCATGTATTACAATTCACAAGATAACGGGAAAACCTGGATGAGAACAATGCAGTCAGCTGCCGAAGCAGTGTGTGATAAACTCTCAGCTAAGATCTCCATAAAGCAGTCAAGGTCACTTCCTACAAGAATCAGCAAAGAAACAAAGTGAGGGCACTAGGCCTCCCCCATGTACTTTTTGGGGCTGAAGCTCACGTTCATCAGTGGTTCAAAACCTCTTCTCTGTCTTCGGTGTTGGAAAAGTACAAGCAGCAGAACCAACGTGGCCAGAGCTATAAGTGCTCCTCCAATTGTGGATCCAACCATGACAGCCCATGCTTGGGTTTCTTCAAGTGAACCTGGAAATATGAAATGTCTGAAGTGAGGACAGCATATAATTCCATTTCTCAAAGCACGTGGAAGAAAGAAAATATGCCACAGCCTGGTAAACATGATTACTTCTGTGGCTTAGAGACACACTGGCCACAGGCGAAGCTGGTAATGCACCATGTAACCAACACACATACCAGGGCCAGAGATGCTTCCTGTCAGGGAAGTCTACAGCTGAGTTTAAACTTCAGCCTTTCATCCAAATTAAAGTATTGAGAATGGGAAAGATTAAGAGTAACAAGACAAAAAGACCATTTTCTTATCTAATTTGGCCAAGATTATGAATGATTTAAGCAATTCTTTCTACAATGACATTTCAGCATAGCTGTTTCCGAGCTATTTTGGTCAGCAGAAAAACCTCAAATTTTCCTATGGACCACAAAGCAACCTATTATCAAATTTTTAACTGAAAACACTACTTAGTGTGGTTCTGCCAACCGGCTCCTGATCGTATCCTCTGATTTTGAACCACTTCTGGGGAACCAATTCTGTCTTCTAAGATAATATTGTCCATTCTTAGAATAACCCTGCACCACTTGGCTGAATAACTTTGTGTTTTCATTTATGCTTTCAGAAGCAAAAATTGCCTGCTATCCCGTTCTGAAAAATGCTACATCTACTGAGATGGCAGTAATTACATTTAACTAAATATTCACAAAAAATTCTCAAAAGACTTAAGGTATTTAGAAGTTAGTTAGACATATGGGCTTAAGGAAGGAGATGACACATTGACTATAAAAGCAACTAAAAGTTGTGTGCCCCGATCTGCAGTCTCTGTTAACAAAAGAGTTGAGGGCAATCACGCACGAGTTCAGTAAAATCCCAATATTAATTGTTTACCACTTTACTGTCTCTCAAGTAAGAGCCAACAATGTATTACATATGTTGATTTATTTCTAATGTGGCTATATGAAGTCAAATTAGCAAGTTATATATTCAGATAGAAGGATTTGGATGTAAAAACGTTATCGTCTGAACACAGCCCATGCAGACGGGGTTAGATACGCTGCTTCACAGTGAGCTGACCATTTATTTAGGTGGGAACTGAAAAGGAGCAGAACCACAAGCTGCCTTTTTTCCTCTCTGGCTACCTCATACCCAAGGGGAAGCAGCAGGAAGAGGGACAGTAATCCAAAGGGAGGAAAACTTAAACTCCATAAAAGGGGAAGTTTAAACTGTCAGGGGAAATTCTGGGGGCTCCCTTGCATGAATGCTGCCTGAGAACAAGCGTTTCAATCTTTTGCAGTCTATAGACATGCAAGCAGTCTCCACAGATTAAAACCACAAATACATGGTAAGCATTCAGAAGACATTTCTGGCCACATAGGTTAGATAAGCACCTACTGCCTCTCACAGGAATACTGAGGGGGAGAAAGAAACTGCTCAGATTTAATCTTTGGTAAAGCATCTGAAGCATGGTTTTCATGCATTCCTTACACTTGTGCCATTTACAAACATTTGTAATTCGTGTTGCAAATTTGGATTTTGTGCATAAATACTTTGCTTTTTTGTTATTTGTTTCTATTTGATTTGTGTCAAAAGAAATTTCGAACAAATAGGCAAACCCTAAGGCATATCACACTTATGGGCATGGAAAATCTTTAAAATTGGGGGTTTATAACACAAAACACCCAGGTACATCTCTCCAGGGTATCCAAAGATTAATGGAGTTCATCTCTAATGAGATTCACGATGCAGTATTATTCATGGCCCTGTGCAAAACAAGTATTTTCTAGTGACCAGCACTAGCCAGATGAGCTTCCTGGCAGAGTGCCTGCCCTCTGATCCTGTAACAGGCATAAACATCACTGAGAGCAGGAGCCAAAATCAAAGATCCCTCAACCCTAAAGGAGCGCGTCGTCAATGCCAGAGTAGTTCAAGTTGATGCATTTTGCAGCAGAGCACACTAAGGATGTGCACACTTCTAGTTACCATGGCTTACATGGTGAGTTGCAACGACCTGTGCTACAATATGTGATTGTTGGAGCGAGTCCAGAGGAGGGCCACAAAGCTGATCAGAGGTCTGGAGCACCTCTGCTATGAGGCTCAGGGAGTTGGGGATGTTCAGCCTGGAGAAGAGAAGGTTCCAGGATGACCTCATTGTGGCCTTTCAGTGCTTAAAGGGGTCTTATAAAAAGGGTAGAGAGAGACTTTTTACTGGGGTAGATAATGATAGGACAAGGGGCAGTGGTTTTAAACTAAAAGAAGGGAGATTTAGAACAGACATTAGTAAGAAATTCTGTACAGTGAGGGTGGTGAGGCACTGGAACAGGTTGCCCAGAGAAGCTGTGGCTGCCCCATCCCTGGAAGTGTTCAAGGGCAGGTTGGATGGGGCTTTGGGCAACCTGGTCTAGTGTAGGGTGTCCCTGCCCATGGCAGGGGGGTTGGAACTAGATGGTCTTCGAGGTCCCTTCCAACACTAACCATTCTGTGATTCTATGATTGCTAGGGAGCAGGTGAATAGACTCAAGTGTTTTGTGAAAAGTGCCTTATTTTCCATACGCCTGTGTCGCTGAAAGCATGAGCATTCATCTCTTGGCCTGGAACAGCCTCCACACCTCTGAGACCTACCTGGCAGGTCAATGGCATAGGTGTAGCCGAGCTGCTCTGCCGTTTGGAAGAGCTCGTTGTTGGTCACAGGAGGGAAAAAAGGGACCATGTTGTACAGTCTGTTGTGACCGATGGGGGCCAGTTCCTCTGGCCAGGCGTTGTCAGGGGGGTTAAACCGCTTCATCCACTCATCAAAGATGGCATCGGTAAAAGAGTGAAGAACCTGCAAATCCAGGCATGGACATGCGCACTTATTAAGCTCTTTGTGAATTCAACAGCACTTAAAACACTCTCGCCTAAGGTGGCAGCATCTTTTGAGAGAGAAGAAGGTAATCTAATTCAGGTGGGATTTGCAGAATGGGAAACCAGGAAAGCTCATGAGAACAGAGTAAACTGACCTCCTGCATGGGATATTTTGCTGTGTATATCCTTGTTGCTGTTTGCTCATAAGAAACTCTTTCTCCTCTCGGGTAAGGGCCCGCTGAGCTCATTCAGGTGAATGTACCTCTCAAATGTATTTTACTCTCTCTCATGGTTGAAGAGGTACAGAAAATTGTGGGAAATTTGATTCTTCGTGCTCATTTGATAACGTGCCACCAGTTCCACAGCTCCAGCTACCCACAAATTTGATCAGGTCTTGCCCAGTGGCTCTATAGGTCTCTGAAGCACTAATACAGGAAAGTTGTTTCTGAGTTGAGTTCAGACAACTATCACAAATGTCTGGAGGAGTTCAAATTAATTTCTGGTGCACTTATGTTTTTTAATTATCACCCTGGAAAAAACTTAGAAAAAATCTCATGGAAAACAATCTTGCATATAAAATTACAGCACAGTGAAACGAATATTTCATTGTGTAAGAAAGCAATTCATGTAGGAATTCAAGAATTATTAAGGAAATAAACCAGAGAACCGCTACCTAAGTATTTGGGCTAATTTTTCGAACAAAAGATTGCAAACTTAAGAAAGAAATTAATTGTACTTGAATTTCTGTATACAAACACTGTGGTTTAGTCTAACAAAGAGGAAAAGAAATTGGCATAAAATTATTAGGAGAGAAAGATGTGTAAGCAGAGTTAACTGTTGGCTTTTTATTTGCACGTTGCTGTTTGTGCTGCTCATTGCAGTGCAGCACTGCACCTATTCCCCAAGAGACCCTGAAATTAGATGTGCTTCCTTTCAGACTGTGAAGTTTTAAACAAAGAAATAAACTAGTTGGTCTACTGCTCTGAAAATAACTAACCCTATTTTCAGTTTATCTCATTGCTGTAAAATTTTCTGTTATAAACTATTAAATTTAGATATCACCTAATGAAAGGATTCGGGGCAACATGACTTGGAATAGCAGCTCTTCTCCCTAGAAATTTACTTTATATTTCACAAATCACCCTGAGATTTCTTCCCTCTTTATTTGACCATTATGCAGGTGTGGCAATGTTCAAGAAAAGAGAAAAAATTCCCCTTTTCTATTTAAAGGACTTATTTTTAGGGAATTCCCTCCTGTTTTGCAAACCTCCGGTGAGATAGCTGCCTTTGAGCTGCAGCCACTGCCACTCACGCTGAGGGGAAAAGTCATACCACAAAGATGGGATCATTGGCAGCTGCATGAGGGAGAACGCTGGTCCCATTCAGGAAAGAGTGAGCCAAATTATGAAGGCTCAGCATCGGCGAATTAAGGGCTCCACCTGGTTTGTCGAAGCCCTCCAGCGCATTCCTGTGGGGTAAAAACAGCATCAAGTAACCACATTTTGCTGACAAACACAGACGTAAAGAAAACCCATGACCCAGCCGGCTCCAGAGGAGCCAAAGGACAAACCGGAAACTGAAACTGGAATTGCGGAAAAAGGGGGGGCCGTCAAACTCCTGCAGGGATAGGCACCTCCTGACGTCCTCCGTGGTGGGCAGCTGCTCGTTGGAGCCCCCAGGCGGTCTCCGCCGCAGCGGCCCTTCATCACTGCCGTTGCACAGTGTGACCAGGCGGTTGTAGTCATCCAAGCTGAGCATGAAACAAAAAGAGGCACAAGTTAGAAGAAAGTGATGATGCATGGCTTGTTGGCATTTTCACAGTTCATCCCCCGTGGCCTGGGAGCTGAAGTCATCACAGGAATGCCACTGTGCCATGGCTTTTCATGACTCTGCAGCCTCCGGACCATCAGCCATGTGGACCACAACGTGCCAGGCTCACCCTGCGCAGAGACAGGATGCTTTAGAAAAGGCAAGCACAACTCCCTTCACATCTACTCCCCTCCTGAGGGCTTTGGAAGAACAGTTTTTGCCAGACAATCGCAAAGAGCTTTTTGAATTTTCAAGTGAAAAACTTTCAGTCCTGGGTAAGGACTAGTTTCTTAACTCTTAACAAAGGGGGAAATAAACAGGAAAGTCCCACTGTGGAATGGGCTAAGAAAATGCAAGGAATGACAGAAAACAGGATTTCACTTTCCATCCCTGACCTCCTTTAGAAGAAAAGCACTGCAATGCATTACATGCTCTTTTTCAGGGTGTGGAGGACATCCTGCTGATGCAGGGTTTGCCTACTAGCTAATGGAGAGCAAGTCCTTTATATCATGGAGAGAAAGAGAGAAGGAGAAGGAGAGAAACAGTGTAACACTTATGAAAAAAAGTTCCATGCTATTCAGTATAAAATGAGACAGCTTTCTCAGAAACTCCTGAAGTAAACAAATGCCCTTCTTTGTTTAGCCTTGGCAAGGCAAAAGTTTAGCCACTTCAGTTTTCAAGAAAAAACAAAACCTTATTTATCTTAGAGAAAAAGCAGGGGCAAGATTTAAAGCCAACTGGTGCCTAAAGCTAGAATTTCAACTAGTTCTTTAGGTACGCAGAGATTCTTTTGAAAAGCTCTGCACTCTTGGTACCTCCGTCTGACTGACTGCACGCTGCCCTGGAGCTGACAAGAACATTTTACGAGTATTGTAACCAGCGGCATCTTATGTCGTAGCACCCAAATCTTGCACGTCAAAGCCCTGCTCTCACCCGAATCAGTATATGCCTACAGAGAGCTGGCAGCAAGCTCTTGGCTGTCTCTGTGTTGCTTTCCATGTGAAATCTCAGCCACTTCGAAGTCAATCCCCAAACTGCACTAAACATATCAGGGTTAAGATCCCACCCAACACAAGGGAACAGATTTTTCAGCCTATCCGTAGTTTCCTCTATGCCAAAACAGCTTTCTGTTTCTGCTGCCAAAATCAGTCAGGTGTTTGTTACAGAGAACAGACAGGGAGGCATTTCTTCCTTAAAAAGACACTTGCCAATGTGCAATCTCTTTAGACTTTCAGCAGCTTCAGGTTGGCTGAATCAACTAGAACCCTGTACCAACAGAATCATCTTAAAAAAATATACTTCCATAATACCGGGGGGAAAGCTTACACAGCACCATCTACACACGAACCTTGATGGTGATTCACAGTTTGAAAAAAGATATCTTGGCTCTTTTCCTGCCGCTCACTCACACTGAGAGAGCAGCCCACACTCTCAGTACTGAATGAAAGCAAGGTTTGGTTGGTATGCAAGCTTGCCCTAGACCTTCTCATACCTGCTACAAACTATCTGCCACCGGGAGAACCTGGAGCTCAGGCTGATCAGCCCCGTGTCATCTGGCCGTGATGCTCCAAAGAGCTGGTCCGTGCAGATATCGCACTCATTTCTACCCGTGGCGAAGTTCCAGTAGGGCAGTGCGAAGGAGTCGTTGCCCATCAGTCGCTGCAAAGGACAGAAACACCTTAGCAGGGAATCATCTTTAAAGGAAAGAAAGGAACTCCTGCACAAGGAACACCCTTGTTTCACTGGGTATTTCACTGGATATTCTGCTTTCCATTCTGCATTTCAACTCCAGAGCTTCTCCAACTCCTTCCAAAAGTTTGGGGCATTAAGTCAGTCCTAGCAAAGACATTGTCACTAGTTACCCCACTCTTGGCCTGCACTGCTTTTGGCCAGGTTAGACTTTCTACCAACTCAGAGACTGAGCAGGAGCAGAGATTAATGGAGCCTCAAGCAACTAAGAGACTGTCGGAGCGATGTAAGTAGGTAATGGGTAAAATTGTGCATGTGCTTTGCTTTTGCTCCAGAAAGGCTAGCCCTGGGGAAGATCTGAACTTCTATTAATAGAGGAATACAGTGCATTTGCTTGTGTTTGATCGTTAGATACAATTTCAAGCACGCAAGATCATCTGCAAGGTTGAAATACAGTAACAATGTCAATGCAGAAGTAATGAAAATGGAAATGAGCCAATGCTTCAGCAACTGACTGTTGGGCACGTTAACATATATTTCTTTAAAAGATGTATTGCTAAACATATGCATGCATTAAAGATATAACATGGCACATTTAAAGGGGCTAACTTTTAGAGCTGCTTTCGTTAGGAGGGTATGTTCAATATCAGCAGACAATGTCTGTTACCAAGTTGTACGTGTAGCTGTTGCTTTGATTTTATGAATAAATAGTTAATTCACATCTTCTGTCCTCTTTGTGGAGATGAAGAAAAAAATCTCAGTAATAACCTTCACATCATTTCTCACAGTGAGAAACTGTTCAGTCCTCGGTATCTTGAAAGTATTACTTTCACTTTAAACAAAAAAAAAAAAAAAAGGATCAGTCAACAAACACTCCTGGGAGTTTGGGTAAGAATCTATCCTAGGAAACAGCTTACTCTTCCCTGGCTCAACAAAGTCACGTAGCAAAAGCGAGAAACTGCGTGAGGAAAGGGAAAGGTAGTTCAGCTCACCTGCAACTCTCTCTCCAGCAGCAGCAAATGGTACCTGTGCCAAGTAACAAAGGCTGGTCCTTGATGGGAGAAATCGATACCTGTGAAGGGGCGGCCAGGTCCTACAAAGGGAAGATAAAATAAGCACTTAGGCAACAAATGACAGTCAGAGAAACAGAGCACCTTCTATTGCCAGGGGTGGAGCTAAATGAATACCTGCAGCTCTGCACCTCTCAAAAGAGCACGCATACCAGAAGCTGCAACACTTACACGGGTCAAGTGAAATAAACTGTTCTGTGGGTATTGACTTCAATGCTTCTCAAATTGTCACATTCCCCCAAAAGTTGGATATTGTGAACATTTCTTATCACCTTAGTGGATTCTGGTCTTAAGAAACACTGTTATTGTCCAAAATCTTGTCTCCTTGTTAATATGTACCACATTATCTCATTCTCTTGCCCAGCAGCAGGACTTACACCGTGTATCTATCATGAGAACTTCAGCATTTTCCATAACCTGCCAACAGTAATTCAACATATCCTCTGCCAATTATCTTCAAACTCTGCTTGTTATTTCTTGCATTCTGCTCTTGTCATTACACACGAGAACTAACACACTCAAAGGCTAGGGGCTTCAGACTACGTATGGATTTGTTTATCACTGAAGCAAGCTTCAATCTAGATATGAATTCATCACTGCAGCAGCATGAGAAGTTGCTTCTTTCCCTTTCCACATGACCATCCTGTTCCCTGAAGAAACTTTGCTCTTGCTAGACTAAAGATTGCTTCCTTCAGCACTGCAAAATGGAACTCTGTCAGAAGGGGAGACTGAAGAAAACTCACTGCAGGGTAGCAGGCACATCTAGCAAGGAGGTAGAGATAGGCTATTCAGCTTGCATGCACAACTGCTGGGTAGAAAGGCCATACTGCTACCTCCTCTTGCAAGAGCTGGGCTTTATGAAATGGGTACTTCCACCTAGAAGAGCAATGAGGACTAGGAATCATGATTTGAGAGAAAGCATGGAGTTAGACACCCAAAACTCTAACCTGGTTTGGTTTTAAAAGCTGACTGTGGTCAGTCAGGCAAATCCCATCCCTAGTGACTTGCTGGAAGCCTCAGAAAGCAGTAACACCCTGGTCCCCAATGTCTCTGCATGGTCTCTGCCCTCACCACTGCAAAGTCCCTTTCCCACTGCTGCTGCATGTACCTGTACTGTGGACTAGGAAGTCAGTCACTGCCTGACCACACGCCAATTCACTCAACAGTGGGGCCCGTGAACTGCCTCCTGTCAGACAGAAGATGCACCAGAACTGCGGCTGGTGTCCTCCAGCCACCGCAGGATGATTGGTTGTGGGCACCAGACCACAGGAGGTCTGAAGCAGACCTCCCTCAGCTGCGGGTGGCCACTGGCTCCTTAGCACCAACTGTTTCACTCCACAGATCTGCTCCTAGTGGGACTCGCTGCTCGATGAAGTAACACCGCTGTGTTAGGCATACTTGCCTGTGTTCAGCAATGATACTTTTCACCCTTTCCTGTACCTGCAGAGCCCCTTGGATAAGAAAAGCACTAACCTAACAGTGTGTCTCTGACTGAGTAGTAATGGAGCCAAACAAAGTAGTTATAAATACTACAGTTGGCAATTTGTGGTTCCTCTCCACTGGGGCCAAGCAGACTTCTCCAGTGCTGAGTTGTTATTACATAGTCTGGGTGAATGGTTGTCTTCGCACGGTCTAGAGCATCGAAGAACTGCTCTCTCTCCTCTGCCGTCAGGGAGTGGACATCCTTCCTGACAACTGGTGGCTTCCTCACGTTGCAGTCGGGGCCAGTCCAGCCAAATTTGCAGTCACCACAGTTATAGCCAGCAAAGTTTCCTGAATCAAGAGGGAGACAACAGTCATGACATTACGAATCAGGGAGAACTAACAGTGAAATGCAAAAGAATTAAGAATAATGCTCTTTTCCCCCAGAGACACCAGTTCCTGGAAAGGATAGCAGCTGAGAGGACTGGCAGCTTTGCCAATTGCCTAACCAGAAGGATGGCTCGCTTCCCAGAGCCACAGCAGGGCCAAGAATCGCACTCAGCTGGTTGGGGCGGTGAAGTGCTGGATAACGAGCTTGGCGTCCCAGGGCGCAAAGAGCTCCGCGAAGCCCCTGAGCATGTGAGAAGTCTCACCAAACAGAGGGCTGAGCTCTTCAGGTTAAGCACCTGAGGAAGTGCTTTGCTCAATTGGCTCTCAAGTACTTCAAGACTTCCAGGATCAAACCCAAAAAAGGGTTGGATCATGTGGATCCTTAAGCACAGAAAAAAAAATAATCCCCAAACAAAACAATTCTCTTAAGGGCCAAACTCAGGAAAAACTAATGACTGTTAACAGTGTATCTGGGACCCAACACAACCCAGCATAAGCACCTGGGGTGTGTCAGGTCACGGTTTAAGCGTTACTAAATGGTGCTGCAATAAAAGCGTAAGAAACACTGCAGTGCCGTCGTTGCCCGCTGGCAGTATTCCTAAGACAAGGAATCGGGTCTGCTCAGACCCTCTAGCATGGTGGAAGAGCCCAGGAAAGCAGAGCTTGCTTTAAGCATGGTCTATCACCCACCGCGGCAGACCGCCAGTAGCACAGGAAGGCCCCGCTGCAGCTTGCTTTGCCTTTGCCAGGGAGACAGGGAACCCCCAACCATTTCTGCAGCACACAGGCAGGCTGCTGGAGCAGCAGCGGTGTAGGACAGTGGGCACTGCTGCCAGGGTGCAGAGGGACAACCAGGCCTCCCCTGGGATCTCCACTCAGTTCTCCAAAATCTGCACTGAGACTCCCTAACCCCACCTTCCCTCCAACCCCACATACACACTCACTCCAAATGAGTCTTCCAAAATGCCACAAATTCTCCCTGCACCCCACACATATCCATGCTGCTAGACCCAGGGCAGACTTCGGGCTAATACAGAGATGGGGAAGTGGCTATGAAGTGTTCCTGAGTGGGCAGATGACCATGGGCTATAGGGCTGAGTCTATGAGCAAAACAACAGTTAACGCTAGAGACTTCGGATTGTCAAGGGCTACGGGGCTTATTACCAGTTTCAAAGATCCCCAAGGTTACGAGGGCTGTTACCAAGAAAGCTGCGTAGCTTATGGCTAGCTCTAGGGTAAGGGCTGCTGAGCTCTAAACATTTGAGACAGACTCCTTTGAGACCTACCAAGAGGACATGAGGACTTAACTGTAGATTTGGAGAGCTTCTGGTTACCCAGGAGACTCTGAGATCTATAGGTTTACATGCTATCATGTAGGACCAGTGCTGAGGTTAGAGACCACAAGGGTGACGATTTCCACTAGGTTTTGGATCGTGCACAGCCCAATGGCATACCATGAGGACAGTTTCCAAGTGTATGGCTTATGTTTCATCCTGATGCACACAGGAGCAGCTGGGCTCAGCTGCCATGTTCCAGCTAGGACAGATGGCACCAGCAGCTAGCTGTCTACATCGGTTTAGAGGGATGGTGACTTAAGCCAGAAAAAGCAAGTAGTTTATAGTTTTATAACAGAAAGAACATTGCATGGATATGTTATTATGATGAGGGTAGAGATTAAGATGGGGCAGGGCGGCGGGGGGGCAACACAGAAGGTTGATTTTATCACAATATCCTGAGAGTCCCATCGGAAGAGCATGACTGTGGTTGTGATTTCGGTGTACTCCACTATCTGTACACTTGCTCATTCTTGACATCTCAGCCTAGCTATTAGGGCTTGTCCCATACTCCAGCCTGTACTTGCCAGATGACAAATCTTCAGGAATATCTTGCAACATTGCCTAATTAGGCCATGTATATTGCACAGATTTCAGTACATGGATCGTGAACTTCAGGAAAGCAGCTGTTGTCCCCTCACATCCAAAGGTACAATTCAATCTTTTTTAAGGGAAGGGGGAAAAAGCAGGAATCAACCACAAAACCAGGACAAGATCTGTAAAGAACCTTTTCTGAGATTGGTGGTCATGCTTCCAGTAATTCAAACAACCGATCTATCGATCCTGAAAAAGCATCATATTGAAATATAGCACTAACAGAACCAAAGTTAGTACAGGACCAGGTTTGTCCTGTCTGGTCTTGGTACTGAACAAGACTCCACCAGTCACTTGTTAAGGCTCTGACGATGCCTATTCCTCTCTCAGTGAAGGCCCTTTGACTCTATGCAGCTCTTGATGCCCAAGATCATTTTATCGGACAATATCCATATTTTAGGTAGACTCTATGTGCCTCCTCAGGCTATGAAAATAAATTTGCAAAAGCCTGAAATGATGAGTTGTCCTCATGGGGAAAAAAAAAGCTTTTCTCCACCTGTATGGTATCTGGAGCCAGGTGGACCAATGACTCTTCACCTGCTTCACTTGGGCAGGTGCAAATCATATCCAATTGATGCTCTGCAGGATTGTTGCTTAACCACCTAATCTATGAATAATCCAACGGGTCTGTTCTTTCCACCACTTCACCAGACACTTTTCAATGGGACATGAGCTTTTACTGAGTGAGACGGAAGACTGCAGTGGAGACTGGCAAACAGGAGGAGCTGATTTCCAGGCAAAGTGGTATTTCACATTGTAGTATTTCTGCTGATCATGTTGAACATTTTTGTAACACCCTCAGGTCTATTCGGCAAAGTTCTCTTGTCAGAAATGCACACAACAACACTTCACAAAACTGAAAGTTTCTTTCTGTCATTTTCTTTCAACAGACTCCGTGTATCACAGGATTGTCATTATGCAGCAGCTGAAATGGTGAGAAGCTGATGGAAGTCTGTGGGATTTCCCACATTGCAAACAGGAATGACTGTGGTACTCAAACCTAGGTTTTTTATGTCCCACCCAATCCACTTTTTCAGCATTTGTTTCTAAAGCACTCTACCAGGTCACTCTGTGTGGTCACTAGCTCTTTGTTTGGGCATACTCTTAGGCTGTAGGATATGGAAGATCTGTACCTACCACAGACTAACGGGGTCACAAAGATATGGTTATAATTTAGTATTATCCTATAGCCACATTTTCCTACAATAAGTAAATGAAGTGTATTTTATAACTACTTCAAAAACTCACTTTTGCCTAATGAGGGGGCCATCATAGCAGCTACATGGCTTAACTGGAAACTTGCTTACAGCCAAAGAAGAGAATTTAACCCTTCTGTCCCCACCTTGATTATATATTGCACAGGAATGTAAAAAGATTTATTCTTTTTCGTTAAAAAACTTCCATAGAAAAAGAAATAGAGTAATAGTTCAGCATATGTCCACATGTCAACCTGAGAAAGTGGCAGAAAAAAATAAAATAATTATAATTATGTTTAACCCCTCAGTGAACTCAAACTACGTCATTGTTTAATCGCTGTCACAATCTGTGCTAGCAAACACATGACTGACTGTAGTGGTTTTTTCCACAATAATCTTCTGTACTGAGTTTTTTTAATGCTATACCAGATCTGTATCCCATTAGTACAATTTTACCCTTTAGAACTCAAAATAGCATTTAGTTCGTAAATCTTCTAAAACAGTATTCTTCAAACCAAATTTAACTATTCCATTGAAATACTCCTTTGTTGTGTAATTAGCTACAAGTGCCAATTTTCAGGGTCTACTAGACTGGTACACCCAATATTTTGTCTAATTCAATACACACAATTTATTGAAATACAAATGACAAATGACCATATTCTCCTTCACATAATACAGCACACTGTCAAGAATTCTCACAAAGTCATTTCAGTTTAAGAATTTATATAAATGGAATTCAAATTAAGTGCACCCAAACAAATTGTAGAACACATAAAATGGATTCAAAACTGAAAGTAAACAGGAATTAAAAACTCTTTGCTACCTCCCAGCTACATTCATGCCATAACCTCATCTTTCTTCTAGAGATGATATTTTTGCTGCCACCAACACACTGAGTGAAATACGCAGCAAGCAACATCCCGACAACAGACTTATAATTGTCTTTTTGACCATGTCTCTTTATCCAAAAAGTAGGAAGTAAAGCCAGATCTTTCTGGGTTGTTGGTGTTTTGGGGTTGTTGTTCAGCAATGTTCAGCACCCAGACCTGGACAGATATGATTTTAAGACATTTTTATCCCAGTGAACAGCTGTAACAGACAGCCAAACGTTCGGAGTTCCTTTTATCCTTAGGTATTAACTTTTTAGCAGAAAGCTCAAATGGATTAAATTTATTGTGAGAACTCCAGAATGCCCCTTTGAAAAATCCTGCTCCCTGTTCCTCACAGCTTCTCCAGGTTTCCAGTGTACAGCCATCAGCTATGTCATACGTTTAAATTGCACTGTCTAACCACATATAAACAGCTACGTGGCAGTTAGGCATTAATGCCATGCCATGCCTAAACTATAAATTAAACAGTGCCAAGACAGCACTGGAACAGGATCATTTATATTGTTAAAATGCAAGAATGAACCTTGGCACAGGTTGGAGTTTGCACAAGACAGGAACCATTTCAAATAAGTTTGCTTGTAACATTCCTTCAGAAAATAAGATACCATAGTAGTAGAAGAGATGTGCACTCTTCCACATCCCTTTGAATGAGCACATTTAATTTACTACCATAGGTACTGTAGCCCTAGATGCCTAATAAAGACCACACGTCACACCACTCTGTTGTGCAGACAGCCAACCAGTGTATAAAACAGGGTAAAAAAATTAAATAAAATTCTAATAGACACAGACACACGATCATCAGCATTGTAAAAATATCAAATCTAATTCAAATCCCATGCAGCTCTGGCCTTCTTAGCGTTTTCCCAGAAATGCCTTTGCATGCAGCGTCAAGCTGGCCACAGCAGAGTAGAGCTCAGGAAGCCTTTCTGAAAATCATCCTTAAGGATGCCTGCCAGGTTAGTGTTTTATCATGGATGTATTCAGATGACAAAAACTGCAAGGAGATAGAGGGATGCAAGACGTGAAAAAAACCCAACAGAATACAAACGCAGAGAAACCAGATTTAAAGGGGAGGCGAGCAGATAGCTCAGCAGAAACACCACTACATTCTGGTCACATAACTTGGGACCCAGCCCTGCAAATACCCAGTACTAGTGTTTACCTCTACTTGGACAAGCAAACTAATGTCTACCTATGCAGATCACGTCTGTCTGTCAACACTGCTCTTCTATTTACTCCCAGGTTTTGATGCCCTAATTACTCGAGCTGCATAAATATTGGCGTATGCCCATGTGCTTCGGTGCTCTCTGACCTAGGGTATGTGTCTCTAGGAGATTCTTGACTTTAGTTTTGGAGGACCTTTAAAATCAAAAAAAGCAACCAACAAAAAAAAACCCTACATCCACCTTTTTATTTGTGAAGTGTCTGGAAAAGTACTTCCACACAAGTATTTGAAATCTAGTCAATGGAAGAGATAAAAAAATATTTACACTCCAAAGCCTGTTGTTATTATTTTGAGGAGCTTCAGCAACACCATCTGTCCATGTAAGTCATCTGCCACTACCTCTCTGCTTTCAGTTGATAACAGCATTGCCAAACTTAACCTCATGGGCTGAAATTTTTTGCCATGCTTCTCTCTCAGATTAATCTGGGCTTTTTTGATAGTGAAAGCTGAGGTATATTTTCGACAAAAAAGTTCAGCTCATTCTAAGAATCAAGTTGAAGGAAAGCAGGCTGCTCTTCCCATGTTAGAAAACTCTGAAAAACTGCTGAGAAAGGGTCCTGTCGCTTTATCCTGGCCTGACCTCACCTTCCCATTCCCTCCCTCCTGTCCGTACTCGTGAATTGGTCTTATTAAAACCTGATCCTTTTGGCCAGGTTAGCCTTCAAGCACATCAGCTCCCTGATCCATTTCACCTCTAGCACGTGAACATGGAAGTCCATGTTAAAGTCGAGGGTGGGAAGGAGCGGCTGGAGATGGGGAGGGAAAGGACAGGATGGCCTCTTTGGTGGTTGGACAGGTCCATTTTGGATCAAAGTGAGTTGTAGACATAGTTAAGGACCTTGGGAAAGACTGCAGCCAGACATCCACCCATTTTCGGTGCACAGGAGTATATCATGCTGCAAAGTATTGTTCCAAGAGAAATAAATCTGATCAATGCACGCTGATCCAGGTTCACTGAGCCACGATTAGCTGTGACACAGGTTTGAATGCAGCACTGAAACATCCAAAACTCTGCAGATGGGTGGCCACAGGGACACCTCCAGGAGAGAGGAAAGCCCAAAAGCTTGCATGAGAGGAAACACTTTTTCAGCTCTGTTGCTCTGAAAAAGTGCTGACAGTACCATTAACATGACAGTATTCTTAGGAAACTGATATGATTTGAAGCCTTCTTGATGTCTTACATCACCAGGAATGTTTCTGGCCTTCAGAACAAGGTTAGCAGACCCATCCATCCCCTTCCCCTCACCCGAGCACCCCTCTCACCTGTGCACCAACAGCTCTGGTTGAAGAACTTGAGGGGCCACCGTTCCCGGTCATCCACATTTCGAAGGGTGTAGGGGCCACTCCAGGGCTGAGTGTCTGCCTGCAGCCCTTGACACCGTCCCCTGCCCTGCAGGGACCCACAGACATTGCCTGACTCTGTCCCCAAGGCTGGGCAGCAGCGCTTCAAGCGAAGGGCATCCACTGTCATGCAGGCACGGGGGAACTGCGCCTGCACCCGGGGGGGACAGCAGCTCAGGTAGCCCAGCCCAGCCCAGAAAAGCCACCTCAGGGCTCCCATTATGGCTGGGTGCAAGCTCTGCCTCTCCGCTGGTCCTGAGCGAGCGGAGCAGGGAGATCTCCATCGTGGGACAACCTGGCCTCGTCGTGGCTCCATGCCCCTGCCGACCGAGATAATCCCTCTCAGTGCCAAGGATGCTGGTGTCGCGTGTTTGTTTAATCCCAGTCTCTAATTGCCTTGAATGCGGTTCAAAAGACAGGCACTTTGGCTCTGCGGTGCCTGCCCAGCAGCCACGGCTTTGAGCAGAGTTTATATAGAGGTTGGGAGAAGCCCTCATTAGAGGGATTAGCATGGCACAAATCCTCGTGTTTTGCACATGACATCAAGGGCAGAAAATACGCTAGCGTGAGAGCAAGTTCTGCGGGCTCTGGCAGCTTGTCAGGAGGGTGAATGTCTCGGATTTGTTTCTCCAAGTGTTTTATGAGCTCTGAGAAACTGATGGCCTTGTTTTAGCTGAGGTGCCTGGAGAAACAGGTTTATTCTTTTAATCAAAATTCTGTAAATAGATGGTAAATAGAAGAGGAAATCCCTTCTCTTTTCAGTTCATTCACTGCAAGTTAATACTTTCCACTAAAGCAGTAGCAGTAGAAAATGAACTGGAAGCGCAGAGGATATACGTGCAGCATTAACAAAAGTTGATAAGCCAGGTAGTAACAGTTTGGGACAGAGACTCCACCTGCTGACTGCAGAGCTCCAGCTCTTCTACTGTAAACATCTGAGTGGCAAGTGGAGAAGGGTTCCCTTCTTAATAGCTTTTTCATATGCAAAATAAATTATTTAGTTGTTTTTAAAGGGTAAGTGGTGCTTGTTTGCTCTCTAATCCTTTCCCCATCATTACATCAGAGGTTGTTTTGGGGCTGGTCTGGCTGCTAGACTTTCAGAACTGTCACAGCTGAACATTTATTACCCACCTGGCAGTAGACAGTCATAAGATCAATACACACACCAGACATGCAGACAAGTGATTTTGTTTAGGACATGGACAAAAATTACTTTCAAAAGCTGCTAGCATGCAGCGGTACTTGCCCACAATGCAACTCCTGTGTTCTAGAGGAATAACAAGAATAAATCAAAATAAAGTAGTGATAAGTCATGAGAGGAGTCTGAAGCAATAGCTCTTAATTCAGCTCCACCATACTGAATAAAAACTGGCAACTCCTTCTGCTTCACTGAAAGCTTTCTCCACCTCCCCCCTCCACATTGTTTAGCCATATTTGCACGTACATATAATGAAAACAGCCATGGTTGTGTCTGTACTATTCAAGGTTTCCATGGATGTTCAACCACACCATTCTGGCACAAGAAGTCTATTATCTATGCAGCAAACTTAATGCCATCATGCAGCTAAGGAGTTCATCCGCACTGCAGACGCTGCCATCAGCACTTTCAGGTCCTCCAATCTTTACATAAAAAAATTATTACTTGCCAAAATAAAATATGATTCTACTTAATTTTTGCAAGTACAAAGCCCATTAGCAATACCACGTAGTCTAAAATGTGTTTCAAGCCAATTCCCTTAGGATTCAATTTACCTGGAACTGCTTTTGCCTGCTGCTCACAACACAACACGTGTTGTAAACACAACAGAAAGTAAGACTAGTTGCTGGAAAAATATGTTGAAGAAGCTCAGCAGTTACAAATGGATGCACTAACTCAAAACCACTCTGAACAATGCATCTCTCTGTACTACTCAGCATCTGAACACACCTCTCTGGTGCGGGAAAGATCAGTCTTTGAATCTAGCTTAGACAGTGCCTTGAACCACAGCTGCCAACATACCATCTGCATCACCAAAAAAATAAAAAAATATAGATAGGATTCAGCCAGCTGATTAAACTCCTGAAGTTCCTTCATGTAAAAGCAACGTTCATGTAAAAGGAACCTCAATGTAAAATTGAGGTTCAATGTGGCAAAGTGCCGGGTCCTGCACTTTGGCCACAACAACCCCAGGCAGCGCTACAGGCTGGGGGCGGGGTGGCTGGAAAGCTGTGCAGAGGAAAAGAACCTGGGGGTGTTGGTTGATGCTCGCCTGGACATGAGCCGGCAGTGTGCTCAGGTGACCAAGAAGGCCAACGGCATCCTGGCCTGTATCAGGAATAGTGTGGCCAGCAGGAGCAGGGAGGTGATCGTCCCCCTGTACTCAGCCCTGGTGAGGCCACACCTCGAGTGCTGTGTCCAGTTTTGGGCCCCTCACCACAAGAAAGACATCGAGGCCCTGGAGCGTGTCCAGAGAAGGGCAACAAAGCTGGTGAAGGGTCTGGAGCACAAGTCTGATGAGGAGCGGCTGAAGGAACTGGGGTTGTCTAGTCTGGAGAAGAGGAGGCTCAGGGNGATGAGGAGAAATTTCTTCTCGGAAAGGGTGGCCGGGCATTGGAACGGGTTGCCCAGGGAGGTGGTGGAGTCACCGTCCCTGCGGGTGTTTAAGGAAAGGTTGGATGTGGTACTTAGGGACATGGTTTAGGGGGTAATAGGTGGTGGGGGGACGGTTGGACTGGATGATCCTTGAGGTCACTTCCAACCTTAATGATTCTATGATTCTAAAATACGTGTTCCAGCAGCCATTATAGTCAAAGCTGGCTCATTTCAGACTTCCATAAGAAGATGCCTACTGCCATTTGAGATCCTACGT
The DNA here is from genome assembly GCA_013399095.1 of Psophia crepitans. Classification (NCBI taxonomy): domain Eukaryota; kingdom Metazoa; phylum Chordata; class Aves; order Gruiformes; family Psophiidae; genus Psophia; species Psophia crepitans. The sequence continues at coordinate 81,322 of VWZZ01005301.1, read as the reverse complement.
GAGACAGAAAGAGTAAGCACAGAAAAAGGCGAGGTACTGAGGCAGTCAAGGCAAGGTAAGGCAAAGTGCTTCTAATGTAGTACACGAGGAAGGAGAAATCTGAGTGTGGAGGAAAGGAATAGCAGATAGGTGATAACATGGAGATTACTTAGTGAGCCAGGGAAAGAAAACTGTGAGTAGAAGAGTGGCACATACGCAGCTTGTCTTATGATTACTCCCCTCATCACAACTACACAATTTTACAAAACTGAGAGCATAATACAGCATGCAGTACTGTATTATGTACATGTAGCTGTAGCTCTAGCCTCTGATCCTCAGTAATACATCAACATTTTGGGAGTGCCCTCCCTGGACAGAAAAAGGACCAACAGATCCCACATCCTGGCGTCACATGTCGGTGCCGTGTCAGGCTTGCCGGCATCAGCAGCCACCCACTGCTGCATGACATGCCGAGCGGAAGACACCGAGCAAAATTACAAAAAGACAATTGTCTTTCAATTAGTCATTGGGAAAACAGCAGGCACTGTCTGTTTCTTAGTACCTCGCTGTCAAGGAGTTCCTACAGCTTCACCAGGGCCATTGCGCTTAAATAAAGGAGCCATTGTTGGGGCCGCACAATATCAGCACTATACTGGTTTACAAAATAGCATGCTGAATGACTTATTTACTACGAGGTTTTACTATCTCTTGAAAAATGAGTAGTGCTGTGTGTTGGCACTACTGCCCAGAACTGCTTGCCTGCAGCTATCAAAGGACTTTTCAGGCAGCGAACCTGAGCACATGAGCAGTGCTCCAAGCCCCCTTGATCCAAACTGTAACCGCGATGAATGTCCACACTTCTGAGCTATCAGATCAGGCTACCACACCTGAATATGTGTTAAATTGCTAAGTTAAAAGATGTAGGCTTTATGCTGAAAGTACAGGAAAACAGTGTGTCAGCTACCTTGTAGTCTGGATTTGTGCCCGGGTTCACCCCCAATGGCAAATTTCTCAGCCTACTGTCAGATGGCAGCAAACAAATCAAACCATGTGGATGCCAACGTGTTTTGGGGATTAATGCATTCATATATATGTTTTTGGCAAGAGAGGGAATAAAGAAAAATAATACTCAAAGGTACAGGCAAAGAAGCCACTAAACACAGCTCACCCGAGCAATACAGAATTCCTGAGCAGTAAGTAGGCAGTGGGTTCACATTTTTTTCTCAATGACAGTATTGTTTCTCAGGCTCCTTTTACTGTACTCAAGCACAGATTAGCATCAAGCCAGAAAAGTATTTAACCTTTGGAATTTTGGAAAGAGTTTTGGCCAAAAGACAACATTCTACATATACATTTGTGTGGAAATCAATGTATCAGTAGAAAGAACAAATCCCATGATAATTCATAATGACAGGTGATAACTCTGGAGGTAACAAGAAATATAATTCTATACAGAAAACTGCAGACAAGTAAAAGATCAAAGTCAAGGTGCAAAGAAAAAAGACATGAGAAGCAACACCCAAGTAAGTGCTCCACAGACAAAAGAATTTTTAAATGCGGGAAAAAAAATAGAAAAGACAGGCATCACATGATAAGAAGCAAACTCACCGAGTCAAGTGAATCCATGGTATCTCAAGCTGAGCACCCAAAAGAGATACGTATTTCTGGAAATTTTGGTCATTGAGAGTATTTTTCTTTTTCTTTTCTTTGAAGAAAATATTACACCTCTGATTATTTGTTCTGCTAAATCACCTTTACATTAGTTTAAGGGTATTTACCTTGTCATAAACCTCACCTGAGAAAGCAGATCTGTGGAGCAAAATTTCAAGTCTAGACAAAAAGGACTTAGCAAGAAACTCAACTTACAATACCTTAGCACATTTTTCATTGCTCCAAAGATCATGTAACATGCTTAGAAACTGGCCATAATCAGAATGTTTTGAATGGAAATGAAACCATGCTAATCTTTACCCACAGCTTACATCAAATCTACCTTTTTGTTTGCATTTGAATTGACAGATAAATATTTTGGCTGCTGATTTTAACTGTTGTGAATTTATGCGTTCCAGAGTTCATGGAGTAAGAAGCATGATCTAAGGCATGTTTTGCCACCAGGAATGTATTACTTGAATACTTATGAAGGTTTCTCACTGGAAAATGTGTGAAACAAAGCTATCATATAAGATGAAAGACAATTCAAGACTAAAATACTTTCATAATGCGTCTATCATGTATGCATTTATCTAGGACCTACATGTCTTTAAGTTCCCATTATAGCCAATAGACACCTTAATCATTATAGTCAATGGACCTAAACAGTAATTCACCCAGGAGAGAGAGATCTCAAAGACATAAATTTCCTAGGAGATTCAGGGAACCTAGAACACGCTAGATGGAAAGTAGAAGGGAGAGCTGTTAAGTGCCCCAGCAGAGGTAAAGATTTCAGTGTGATGTTATGCATCACCAGACACCAGAGACTCCACGAGTAAGTGAGCTATGTTACGTGACCCGACAAAAGAAAAAGCTTGCACCTGAAAAAAAAAAAGCTCCTCCTAAATACTAAAAACAGTCACCAAACAGAAATCCGTGGGAAGAAAGGCTTCCCTACCTGATCTTGGTTTTATTTGACTCTTTCAATCACCCAAGTACAACCAGATCTACACAAAATCTTATAAGCCATTAGACCTGGGGGGAAAAAAAAAAACCCTCAACACTTGCAGAAACAACCTTTGTTCCCTTAGGCTTACACCTCAGAGCAGTACATCTCAGAAAAATAGCTTCTCTAAGATTTTAAAATCTTCAAATCCTTCAAAAATGCAATAAAGCATGACCTAGGAAGAAAAGAGTAACTACCGCTCCCTCCGATGTTCAACCACTACCCATGTAGGTTTCTTTATGCTTGCAAGATTATCTTTTGTTTCCAGTAAGTCTGATGATAATTCTTCAACCTTTTATATCCTTGTAGTTAGGCCTTTTGATTTCTATCTCTGTACTGTAAATGTTTTTCCTTTTTATTTTGCTACTTAACTGGTCATCTCTGCTCGCTCCCATCCTCCTGAAGAGTAGCTGCCCTTGAATTTTTTCTCCCTAATTTTCTTTCTCCTCCGATCCCATTCTGGTTTTTTCCTTCTCATGCATGCGTGCATTTCCTTCTTATTCATGTGTGTCTTCTCTCTTCCTTCCTCCAACACAGGCCGCTGCCCTTTCATCACCTTATTTTTTGTCTTCGTCTCCTGTGAGGTCAAAGTTCGGGCACGCAGAGCAACGCTGGAGATCTCATGATCCTGCCCTTGCACAAAATCCCTTTTCATATGAACAGCATCATCAGCTCGTGCCTTCTCATATTTAAGTTATTTATGCAGTCCTCTTCTAATTTGTGGACTTCTTTTCCTGACAAACACAATTTACATGCTACAACATACTCACATATTGTTAGAACAGAAGAGCAACTCAGAGACGAGTAATCTGGTNCAGACCCTGCCGCTGCCCAAGGCCGAGCCCATCAGCCACAGTGGTAGCGCCTCTGGGGTAACAGAGTTAAGAAGGAAAAAAAACCAACCACGAGAGCTTTTGCAGCCAGAGAGAGGAGTGAGAAGATGTAAGAAACTCCACAGACACCAAGGGCAGTAAGAAGAAGGGGAAGGAGATGCTCAGGTGCTGGAGCAGAGATTCCCTGCAGCCCACGCAGAAGACCATGGTGAGGCAGGGTGTCCCCCTGCAGCCCATGGAGGAGGGGTGATGGAGTGTAGAGATTCCACCTGCAGCCCATGGAGGACCCCACACTGGAACAGGTGGACACCTGAAGGAGGCTGTGACCCCATGGGAAGCCTGTGCTGGAGCAGGCTCCTGGCAGGACCTGTGGATTCATGGAGAGAGGAGCCCAGTCTGGAGCAGGTTTGCTGGCAGGACTTGTGACCCTGTGAGGGACCCATGCTGGAGCAGTCTGCTCCTGAACGTCTGCACCCCGTGGGAGAGACTCACACTGGAGCAGTTCATGAAGGACTGTAGCCCGTGGGAAGCACCCATATTGGGGAAGCTGGTGGAGGACTGTCTCCCGTGAGAGGGACTCCACGCTGGAACAGGGAAAGCATCCTCCACTGGGGAAGAAGAAATGGACAAAACAACGTGTGATCGGCTGACCATAACTCACATCCCTGTCCCCCCGTGCCACTGGGAGGGAGCAGGGAGAGATCGGGAGTGAAGTGAAGAAGGGAGGGGTGAGGGGAGATGTTTTAGGATTTGGGTTTATTTCTCACTGCTCTGCTCTGTGTTTGCTTGGTAATAAATTAGATTAATTCCTCTCTATTTCTGATCTGTTTTGCCTGGGACAGTAATTAGTGAACCTCCTTCCCCTGTCCTTATCTCAACCCACGAGCCGTTCGTTACACCTGTTCTCCCCTGTCTAGTTGAGGAGGGGAGTGACAGAGTGGCTTTGGTGGGCACCTGGACTTCAGCCAGGGTCAACCCACCACACCTATCAATCTGGACACTGGATTAGTTGAGCTTTCCTTACGTCACCAATTCCACTTGTCAATCTTTCCATGTCTTTACCTGCAGGCTTCCTTGTGACAGAGGATGAAATTTATGTTATCTGATGTTAGAAAACTGTTGACTACAGATATCTACACTTAACTGGTCACTCAGGGTTTCCTCTATAGGATCTTCTCTTAACGGAGAGAAATAGATGGTTTTAGGGTGCAGTTCACTTGGCTTGTTTTCTGTGCCCACATTAGGAGGGGATGAACTGTATTGCCCAAAGGCCTAACCTTCTCCATTTATTTATTGTAATGAGACCCTTGGTTTCAATGGTAGGTTCTCAGTATGCATAAGAGGTCTACATTTAGGCAGATAAATCCCACCTGGCTTCCTCACCAATTCCTCACTGGGCCTTGTGGTCCAGATGAACTTATCTCCCACAAGTCTGGAGCTGCCTGCAATGGGAAATCCTCATTGCTTAGACATCCACTTCCAAAGCTCCAAATTTGATGGCACTTGGCTTCTCACCTCTCCAAGGCCACATGCTAGCTGAAACATACAACTTGTTTAGAAAGGTCCTGAAATCATACACTGCTTTAGTACAGCAGGTGCCCATGTCAACTCTGCTAGATCTTTCCACAGCCTTAAATAAACATAATTTAGAAATTGCAGGCATATTTTTACACTTTTTTTTATTCACTTCTGTCAGAGACAATGAATGAGCACTTCAATTTCCTTTGCAAGATCTTTCTTCCATCCTATTCCCTCATTTAACATCTCTGACAAGCCTCTTCAGAGATCATGAAGCAATACCACCATTTGGCTAATAAGACCTGGTACCACATCACTTTCTACCTAAACCAGCACACTTTTTCCAGTGTCCATAGATGTAGGAACATGGATGAAAGTTTAAGCTACTTCAAGTTTAGATAAACACAATGCCAACTGGCAAATGAAACCATTTTGAGGAAGCAACATTACTTATCTCAGCATCTTCAGCTGGAAAAGGATGTGTAAATAATGTCAAAGAGATCTACCACTCAAGACCCTCTCCACATCTGCCTCTGCACCACTGTTGTGGTGACCACCAGTCCAAAGACGACTGCACCTCCAGAGTTATTTCATCAGCTTCTAGCCTGGGCTAACTATAAAGGCAGTCATGGAATTTAAAGTATGGTTCATATGATGAGTCCAGGTATCTGGAAGGTAAGAGAGCTAAATCTCAGTTATCCTGTGGTTCCCCAAAAGTCTATGAAGGGAAAGAAGCCCCTCCACAAGATGACTCATCCCATTCTCAGACAGGCATCTTGACAAGGTCAGATGGCCTCTCTCTCTGTCCTAATTTCTCTGCCTTGACCTTAAGTGGAGGTAAGGTTGACTACTTCAAACTTAGACAAGCACTGAACTTTTAAATGTCTAAAGTGAAGTGAGATCAGTCCCACTCCAAATTGCTGTGGCAGGAGAGGACCTGATTTACATAGAGAAGGCTTATGCTGGTTGACAAAAAAGTGAAGTGAGATGTAAGCTGGTTTAATGTCCTACTTTTGGCACATGTGGAGCTTTACAGGTGTTGTGCAAAGCCTGTAAGGAGTCTGCAGCCTGGCTAGCATGCAGGCTGCCTTCATGGCTCATCATTCACCACCCAGTCAGGAAGGCGTGAGCCAAAGATCTCGTATGCAGCATGGAAGGGGTAGGACAGAGGCTCTCACCTCGACAATTCAGCAATGCAACAAATTGTCCCAATCACAGGGGAGTAAACATCAAGAAGAAAATCCAGACCTGGATCTGTACCACATTTTAAAAAAAAAAATCTGAAAAATAGTACAAACACAGTAGTTTAAATAATACCAGAAATCTCTAAAGCCTTGACTTTACATTGACCTTTCTAGACCCAGTTCCAGAAGATACTCTTCTCTGACAATTTTTATTCAAATACTAACGCTATTACTTAAACCAGTGGAAAATATAAAATGAAGCAAAAGATATTCATCCCTCATATCACATGGGCTAAATCCCAAGAACATTGTTGGGCAAAGTAATGAATGCTCCCTTGCTTTAAGCAAGTAGATGTATGTACATCCAAACAAGAATACAATGTTTCCCCAAAGGTTCACTGAGGAATAAAGACGGCATTGATAACCATAGCAGTACTGAAGGTTAAGATTTCACTTAACTGCCCTGAATCTGTCTTGTTAACTATACCATAAATTCTATATTTCTACATTACAATGGAATACGAATACTATATTCTTACAAAAGCACAAAGCAGGAACCCTGGGATATACTGCTGGGGAAAAAAACCACCACCCCCCAAAACTCCCAGGGAACTGGCTCAGAAAAAGCCTCCTGACCCAGGGTTCCCGTCCTGAACACAAACAGGATAAAGCTCTCCTGAGTCTCTCCCAGTCACATGGAAATAAAAAAAAAAAAAGACTTGAATGTAGAGTGCTAGATTCTATAAATGCATAATCAGTTGAAAATTTTGGGCTTCTTTACAAATGCTTTTCTTTCCCAGAAAGTTGAAAAACACAATTCTAGTTCTCCGACAGGACCAGAAACCAGATACACAATAACCAAGATTTGTTATTAAAAATATACATAAATCATAAAAACTAGTTATGACTATGTTTTCTAAATCCCTTGCATCGATCATACTGCACATCTAAATGAGATTTACCAGATGTGCAGGAGACAAAGCCAGAAATCTTTAGTCAAGAGACAGAAACAAATCTTTCCTATCAGCAAACCAAATTTTCAATCCAAAGAGAAGGAAATTTTACTACGCATAAGATTGAGTAATGTACATTCACTGCTGAGAGGCAGGAGAGACAGTAACAAACATCGGGATGCCCACAGGGACAAGGAGGGGACTTGTGGCAACATGAAGGAATCATTGAATCAGAGAATGGTTTGGGTTGGAAGGGACCTCATACACCATTTAGTTCCAACTCCCCTGCCATGGGCAGGGACACCCTCCAGTAGACCAGGTTGACCAAAGCCCCATCCAACCTGGCCTTGAATGCTTCCTGGGAGGGGGCAGCCACAGCTTCTCTGTGCTACCTGTTCCAGTGCCTCACCACCCTCACTGTACAGAATTTCTTCCTAACATCTAATCTAAATCCCCCCTCTTTTAGCTTAAACCTATTACCCCTTGTCCTGTCACTACACTCCCTAATAAACAGCCCCTCGTCAGCTTTTCTGTAGGCCCCTTCAGGTTCTGGAAGGCTGCTAGAAGGTCTGCCTGCAGCCTTCTCTTCTCCAGGATGAACAACACCAACTCCCTCAGCCTGTCCTCACAGGAGAGATGCTCCAGCCCTTTGATCAGCTTTGTGGCCCTCCTCTGGACTCACTCCAACAGCTCCATGTCTTTCTTGTGCTGGAGACCCCTAAGCTGGATGCAATAATCCAGGTGGGGTCTCACAAGAGCAGAGGGGCAGAATCACCTCCCTCGACCTGCTGACCATGCAAAACAGTGACTCGGTAGCCAAGGATGCTCATGGAAAAAGCCCATGAACCAAATTCACCAGATTTTTAATATCTGAGTAAGGCTGAAACAACATTGTAAAATGTGATTTTTCCTCTGAATCCCTGTGAGGTATCAACTTCGGTATGTGATAGCCATTTAAAAAAGAACATATGTCACCACATCTGTAGTGGCAGAGAACTTTCCCAGTCGCAGAGAAGGAGCCTTGTGACTCAAACATAATGGCTTAGTTAGACAGACATGGAAGTAGCCTGGATCTTCTTCCTAGCAGGGGGTTCATCCTGAGGGAACAAACTAATAGAAAAATAAATGGAAATTGAGATGCTCACTGGCAAGAAGAAACCTAGAAAGCAGCAATGCTAACAAAAAGATGGTGTAAAGAAGATAAAGCTGAATGAAAAAATGCCTGAATATTGTGTGACATAAAAGCAATAAAACAACAACACTCGGGGTTATTTTCCCAGAACCTGCCAAATCATATTAGAAACCTGCATCAAGCCTGCAAAATCAATCAGACAGAAGTTAAAAAATAGTAGAATTAAGGTTATCTGTTAATTTTATCCTCTTCTTCCACATAAGACCCAAGGCTTTATTCAGTGCACACTATCCAAATCCCACACCAAACAAAAACAAGATTTTCTTCTCAATGTCCCCATGGCTACCACCCTTAGTATTTCAGTGCTCCACAAAATTTCCATTTAAAGTCACAAAACCTCTGAGAAGGGAATTGGTATTACAGGTAATATAATCCTTAGCTTAAAAATAGGAATTTCAGACACTACCACAGCATGTAACTGCCATACATCCGTATGCCTGAGTGCTCCTACTGAAAATCAGACACTTTGAGAAGGCAAGAGTGACCCGCACCTTTCCCTGCCCTCAGGGAACTCAGTGGCAGAGGAGGCCCAACCTCCAGTGCAGCATGGAGAGGGTATGGCCAGATCACTGCCTGAAAGCAGTCCTGGGGCCACATCCTCCCCCCCAGCTGGGAGGTCTGGGCTGGTGGGTGCCTGCACCCCACGGGGCTGGTCCCTCCACAGCAAATCTTGGAAAGAGTTGGCTGCGGGAGAGTCAGAGGTTCAACATCCAAGCTTGCTCCATGACTCTCTTTTATCCAGCAGTAAGGAAATATCCAAAAAAATAAATGGTCTTTCTTTCTTTTGCTTCTTTGATTACACACCCGCAGGAAATGAATGCCTTCCTAATTCATTCCCAAAGCACCACTAAAGTCTTTGATGGATAATTAAAAGAGTTTTGGGGAAAAAAAAAAAAGGGGTATTTCTGGAATCAGACGCACAAAAGTACAGAAGAGAAGCCACAGGTAATCTTCATTTTCATGTTTCCTTCTATCCCTGAGTGCTCAAGTGTGCAGACTTCATACTCTTTCAAATGCTTAAAAAATATTTAGGAGAAATAACAATATAAGCAATTATCCTATCTCTTACCTGTCTTATTAGTAGTGGTCTACGTAACACTTTTCCTGTTTGTACTAATAGGATATTCATCAGCAGTGAGTGCTGATGTATATCCTATTAGGCTCCTTCTATCGAACAAGCAATTCAGCAGCAATGCTTGATGTGATGCTGTGATTAAAAAAGGACCAGCAATACCTTTCATGAGTAGATGAAAGATGCTGATGAGAGGGAAGGAGCTGATTTACTGCTGTGTTTTGCACCGACGACACCAATACCAAAAGACGTTTTTCTGTGTATTGTTCTGGTGTCAGTATATAAAAAAAAGTTACAAAAAAACCCCTACCTGAAAGCAGGAGAAAGTCTCTTAAAACGAGAGACTCAAAGAGTTTGATTTCTTTGGTTTATCAAAACAAAACTGGGTGCTGACTCGCCTGCTTCACGATGACCAAATGCCTGATACTGAGAAGATCTTTGATCTAACACAGAAAAGGCTTAACAGAAATAATAGCTAGAATTCAACAGAGGACAGATCCACATTAAAGGAATATATTTGGAATAGTTACAAAAAATTACCAAGAGAACTGACTTTTCGTTTCTTCAAACCAAGAATAGATGCCTTCCTTAAAAATATCCAAATTATTTCTCCCAGCTTTAAAATAAAGACAGGATCAGGGGAAAATACATGAAAATACCAGAGTTTGTGGCCTTGAAGGTATTCCTTAGCCTAGCTGTGACATAGTTTCAGCTATCTGTTGTCAGCAGAGGAATAGTGAGGTCCAGGAACTTTGAACTCTGCTGCAGATTTTGACAAGAAGCAATCTCTAATCGTTCTGTCTTTGACTCTGTACCTCTGCACTCATTCTCCTGAGAGCCTCTCTCCCTCCCTGCCCCTGCTCTCCAACGCCATCCTCCTCCTCTCCACAAAGTTTCGCTTTCTCTCCTGGCATCCCTCCCTCCCTCTATAGCAGGAGGTGGTGGAGGGCAGAGAAGGGACTGGAAATGAAGGACCAGCTTTTTGCTTTCCGTTCTTCCATCACAAATAAAAAGCTTAAACTTTGAAGAGCTGAAAAGTGAAACTGGAAGACAAACCATCCCAGACGTGCATTTCCAGTTGCCAGGGAGGACGCAGGCACAAGTAGTGCTGGGTAGGCATGAGTTGCACTGCACTTCTCTGACTGCGTGGCTTGCATTGCAGCCTGCCACAGAATCAGGCTGACAGAGGTTGGAAGGGGCCTCTGGAGATCATCTAGTCCAACCCCCCTGCTAGAGCAGGATCACTCAGAGGAGAGTACACAAGATCACATCCAGACAGGTCTTGAATGTCTCCAGAGCAGGAGACTCCACAACCTCTCTGGGCAGCCTGTGCCAGTGCTCCATCACCCTCACAGTGAAGAAGATTTTCCTTATGTTCAGATGGAACTTCCTGTGTTCCAGTTTGTGCCCATTGCCCCTTGTCCTGTCACTGGGCACCACTGGGAAGAGTCTGGCCCCTGCCTCTAGACACCCGCCCTTTAGGTATTTATAAGATCCCCTCTCAGCCTTCTCCAGGCTCCTCAGTTCTGCAGTGCGAAGCACTGGAAGGGAGGATGGGGAGGCTCGACGGCTCACTGCCCCCCACCTCCTTCGCAAATCGCCCCTGCGCATATTTCACGCACACACCGTACGTACGAAGCATGGGCTCACCAACCGACGCCATTTTGCCAGGCAATACAGATGGCGTAGGAGGCTCTGCAGAGCTGTACCCGTGCGCCCATACCACTGCCTGGCAGGCATCAACACGCACACTTAACGGAGGTAAAATGGCATAGTTTCCCTGAATCTCATCATTGGGAACACCGCCTTTCGGGGGG
>VWZZ01005301.1:49772-69521 GCA_013399095.1 Psophia crepitans | reverse complement strand
GGGGCGGGAACTTCAGTCCGTGGCAAGAGCAATGCCGGTGGAGTCCCTTACAGCGCGTGCTGCTACCAGCGCCACAGGAATGGTTGTGAATGAAGTGGACGCTCACAAACGGTATGTCATGAGCGACACGTTCGCTATCAGGTCTGCAAAGCGGCTCCCCGGCAACGGAAGCGATCAGACCGGCAGCCGGGCGCCACGCTGAAGGCCCGGGCGCGCCGAGCCGCCTGGGCGCCCGCAGCAGTTGGGCCCCGGCCCCGGCCCCTCCCCCAGCAGGGCGGAAAAAGGAAGAAAACTATCTCTGCCGAAACCCGGGATCGAACCAGGGACCTTTAGATCTTCAGTCTAACGCTCTCCCAACTGAGCTATTTCGGCTCCGGTAGCGAGCGGTTTCCCGTCATAGTACTCACCCGCTCCTCCGCAGCCAGCATGCGGCCCGCGCTCGCGGGTCGGGGCTTGGGTAAAACTGACACACGTCCAACACTGCAGCATGCTCCGAGTGCCGCAAACGAATTGATGACCGGTCTTGGCAAACAAAATTATGCCTTAAGGCAAAGAGAAAGCCCCATCCAACCTGGCCGTGAACACTTCCAGGGAGGGGGCAGCCACAGCTTCTCTGGGCAACCTGTTCCAGTGCCTCACCACCCTCACAGTACAGAATTTCTTTCCAATATCTAATCTAAACCTCCCCTCTTTTAGTTTAAACCCATTCCCCCTTGTCCTGTCACTGCACTCCCTAAGAAACAGCCCCTCGCCAGCTTTCCTGTAGGCCCCTTCAGGCACTGTTAGGCCACAAGTAGGTGCATACCTACCTGTCAGGATAAAGATGTTTTGGCTGTGGCTCCCTAAATTATTTGGGAGTAACAGGAACTAGAATATTCTGTGAGATTCAGGAACATTAAACATCCAGTAGTTTTGCTTCAGTTTCCAGAGACTTTGTTGTGACGTCTGGCAAATTCTGTACAGAGCTGACGCGCCACAGACAGACACAAGTGGAAAGGGCACCTCCATCCTCATTTTTCCATGGTCTTGCTCAGAGGTGCCTCTTCCACAGGAGAAGCTCTACCTGTCTGCACAAATCACACACCCCGACTAATCACAGTTATAAGAAAAAACAGCTTATTCTCTCTTTGAAGAGAGTAGCCAATTCAACAGATGGCTGTTACCGCACCCGTGTGACTACAGGTCAAAGGCAGAGCACGCACCCGAGCGCACGCGTTGGCGCACGTGGCCCTGATGCTGGACACACATCTCAACTTTGGGTTTATTTGCACATCCCCTGGCTCTAGCAAAAAACAAAGAGTTACCTGCGAGAGCATCCCTGCTCCTGCTCCCTGCATGGGAAGAAATGCTGCTTTGCAAGGTTATCCACTGTTTTTCCCCTCCTGTTAAAAAAAAGAAAGCCCACAAACAAAAACATAGCCAAAAAAAGCCAAACCAACTTCTCTTCTCCACAGTAATAGAGAAGTCCAACAAATCCTTCCTTTTTCAAGTGTGAAAGGAGCAGACTTTTCCTAGAACAACCCTGTGAATATTTGGGGACGTACACTCCGCTATTTCCCTTTACTTTCAAAGCGTATTTTTCCCCCTCGCGTTGTCCCACTTTTGGGAGCTCTTGTGAGCACCCATTGTTCCTCAGGCGCTGACATTTTCACAAGTCAAAATGCTGAGGACCGGACCAGCAGTTTAGTGACTGAAAACAAAAACTCTTTAACAAAACAATCAGTCAGGGAAAAGTTTTTTAAAAAAAAAAAAAACCACACCGTTGTACTAAAGAGGTGTGTTAACAATATACTGATACAAAATCTCATATTCTCATGATTTTCCATTGCCACTGGCAATGATTGCTTTGTTGAGAAGCAATGAATGTAATCAGTTAATGAGCGTGTCTCCTACTGAGGCAGCTAACATAATCTTGTGATCCTTGGTACAGATAAACTCCAAATGTGTGATGACATGTGTAGATGTCAAAACACTATTAACTTTACTGTTTTCATACATTACCACAAAAATCAGAGCTACTATGGACAAATAGGTTATTCTGACTTTTATTATTTTTTAAAAAACCTTTCTTTTGTCAGGTGAAATGGAAATGGCAATGGAAATAAAAACTAAAGGTAACGTGAAACAAAATGAAGCAAAAGCAAAAAGACAATTCAGTCTCAAATATAGTATATTTAATAAGACAGCTGCTTTATCAAAAAGATATTTTTTTCTACTTTCCAGTAAGAGGAACTTTCATACAGAAGTTGTGGGGTTTTTTATGGAAGTTCCTCTTACTGGAAAGTAGAAACATATTAGCATTTCACAGCTCTTCAAAGAGCACAAGAACACAGTTTTAACAAAACAGTGTTCTGAGCCTAGCCAAAGCTACTCACAACTTTCTCCTAGTGGGAAACCCAATTTGTGCTATTTTGTACACCTCCAGAACAGGGATTGGCATTTAAAAAAAAAAAAAAAAACCACACAACAAAAAACCACAACCACTCAAAACTACAGAACTGACAGCTATCGCCAAATCATTTCCCAAGTTTGAGCCTCTCATCCGTGATGGGAGCTGGAGAGGAGCCCTGTGCTGAAGGCCAGCCCTTCTCCTTCAGAAAGCTTTAGCAATCCCAGTGGCACTCACGTTTATCCATTTTCTTATTAGTGTAACCTCGCTTCACTCTGTGGCACAAACCCTGAGAAAAGTAGACTGAAAGATCGCAGTATTTTACATCACTACATCTGCCTTCTGCAGAAACACATCTCCACATCTTCCAAGTAAAACCAGTGAGATATAAAACTTAAAAGCATCACGCTTCTCCACGTTAACAACTCGCTAGTTGATTCTCTGTCCTCTTCTTCCTACAGAAGCCAGAGGGTTAATGGCAAAGTAAGGTGTTTTCTTTTAACAGTAAAAAGATTTTTCCCTGTGAAAGGAATGCTCCTACCAGAGCACTCACCTGTTAAGGCAACCTGATCTACAGCAAAGTAGCTCTAAACAAAGGCCTCCTAGATCAGTTTCTTAAAATGTATTTTTATGTATTTTTAAAATGTGCATCTATATATTTTACATATATAAAAACAAAAGCAGGAACACCAAGCCAAAAGAATCTCAAATGGAAGGATTAAATATTCAAAAACATTTGAACTTGAACAGTTCCCACTAAAAATTAATAGGTCCTTTTGAAAAATCCACTCCCAGTAATATCATGTTTGGACAGCCACGTAAAATTTCAAAGCTTGCATCTTCAGCATCTAAACACTCCAAACGACATTCAAAAGATCTATTCAAAGAAACCAATCACATGCTACTGCTTTCTTCTGAGTATTTCTGATCTAGTAACACTGTCACAAGTTAATTGATTCTTAATGTTTCAAAGACACTACTTATTTTTAAGGTTAAAAATAATAATAATCTATATTCTCTATTCCCAAAATTAGACACATCACACAATCAATATTCCAGCACAAGAAGATGTGCACGTATACAGACTTTCACACAGCTTGCCTAGAGCAGCTGTCACAGTCAGCGTAAATGCAGCTAAAGCAGATCTTTGTAGTACTTCAGCCATTTCTGGTATTGGATTTTGTAAAACACAAAACAGTAAGATGGGCAAGTAACACATATTGTAAAGGAGCTGTATCTCACTATAAATATATTTGAATGTTACCAGCAATGTGTGTTTTAACAACAAAATTTAAGGAATTTATCAGTAGCAGCTTAACCCTAGACATCTGGCAAGCCCAATATTCTAACTGACTAGCACAACTTCTGTCCTTCCCAAACAGAGGTTTTGGCTACTAAACCAAGCATCAGAAACCCAAAATGTAGAAGTGCAATGTGATTCTAGTACAGTATTATTATCCCACTTTGTCACAGAAAACTCACCTTCGATAACACATTCCCAGACTTTCAAATGCACCCTTGGTGCTAAGGCAAGCCTAGAAGCTCACTGTTTAGCCTCCTTTTAAGATGATTCTTACCAAAAGTAGCATTTTCATCAAGAGCACCACAGAACCCAGAAGAGGCATGAGGAAGCTGAGAGGACTGTGGGTCCACAAGGCTATCTGGGTTCATACTATTATGTTTCAGTGTTCAGTTACTACCCAACCTCTAGCAGGGGCAAAGCTCAGGCAAACACCCCAAGCTCCATTCTTCCTGCACCTAGGGTGACAATGAAAGGATTTCTGCACATACTTGTGTTTTGAGAGTTAACCCCTAATTTCTGAGAGTTGCAGCAGTTTGAGTACACCACAGCATCCCAGCCCGGGCTTCTGCACCTCCACCCAGCAGCAACAGGAGGGTTTGGGACTGTGCCAAGCATGAAGCCACAAACAAAGAGAGTTTTCCCTTCTACCTCTGCCACCTCAAAGCCAAAAAAGTGAAGATAGTTCTTCCTGCATCCTGAAAAAAATAAAAACCCCACCACTTAAGTAAACACGTTGAAAAAGTAAGACAAACCAGTTACACTGTAACTTTTATTACTAAATCAACTTTGAAAAGGATTCATTGACATATTTGTAGAATTGAAGCTTCCTCCCAAACTTTACATTAAAACTCAAATACTGTTTCATCTTTCAAATGTTTGTCACAAAAAAAAAGTGAAACATTGCATTGAATAAGGTGTGCCAACTCACAATTCACAGCAAAAGAAGTCTTTCGAATTTATCTCCATAAATAGCCTTCATATCACAGAAATGACATCGCTGGAACGTTAACTGTGTTACAGCGTTTCAAGGTCGTTACAATTACAGTTAAGAAAAGGAAGTTTACATGTAAGAAAGTAATACAAAACAGAGCAAAGTTTAAGAAAATGCTTCTGGAAATCTCAGCGAAAACATTCGCCACTTCTTGGCACCCTCCCCCCACCACCCCTCAAAAAAGGGCATGTAAAGTTACAGAGTAGGTAACAGTTTTATCAGTCACCTACAGAAGGTAATACTGCACCAACAGAGAAAAGGACTGAACCATATGGGTGCTGCATACAGCTTTTATCAACTGATTCATACCCTCCAGAAAATACAGCATTTTGCCCCTTGATTAAAAATAAAACACAACTTTTTAAAGTGACAAAAATAATATACACTGTAAAAGCAGACTGATACAGACAAATGATTCGAGAACTAAAGCAAATTTCATTGCAAGTTCCAAAAGCTGTAACCGTAATTAATTATTCTAAATTAATAAGGCAGGTTTGACATCAGTCACACTAATTTATAGCATCATAAATATTTTTCACCCTGTACAGTTCTTTAAAATTAATATCTACCGAGAATATAGTATTGCACCGAAAGCTGAAATTAACAGGTTCAACTTATAAAGTGCTGAAACTCATCCAAGGTTGTGCCGCACCACAGTTCTGTAGTCATCATGGTTCCTGTATCTTGAACACGGTAAGAGTTCGGTGTGGCCACTCGATTGCAGGCTTTGAAGAAAAGGCTGTATGAGGTAGAGTAAGCTCCTTTAGGTTCTCCATCACCCTACGGACTACTGAGCTGTGCAAATGGCTCTGTCACAGGAAAGGGCTCCAAAGCTTTCTCTGCGTTTTTCCAGTTGTGAAAGTTTTCTTTGTACCATTCAACTAGTAGGAAGAGAATGTTGACGAGGCAAGTTGACCAGAGGTAACAGGGAAAGGCAAATATCACAGAATCACAAGGGTTGGAAGGGACCTCGAAAAATCATCTAGTCCAACCCCCCCTGCCAAGGCAGGGCCACCTAGAGCACATCACTCAGGAACACGTCCAGTCGGGTTTTGAATGTCTCCAGAGAAGGAGACTCCACAACCTCTCTGGGCAGCCTGTGCCAGTGCTCTGTCACCCTCACCGTGAAAAAGTTTTTCCTTACGTTAACCCGGAACCTCCTATGCTCCAATTTGTACCCGTTGCCCCTTGTCCTATCGCTTAGTGAGGCCGAGAAGAGCCTGGCTCCATCTTCCCGACACTCACGCTTAACATATTTATAAACATTGATGAGGTCACCCCTCAGCCTCCTCTTCTCCAAGCTAAAGAGACCCAGCTCCATTGACCACAACCCTCTGACTTCTGCCCTCCAGCCAGCGCACAATCCACCTCACTACCTGATCATCCAGGTCCCACCTCCTCAGCTTGCCCACAAGGATGCCGTGGGAGACGGTGTCAAATGCCTTGATATTATATTGAAATATTCCACAGATATAAGACTAACGGCATGCTAGTAGTTCATTATGCAAAAACTTTAGCCTAAACTATTAAAAATCTAGTTTGATTTTATAGATTCTTTATGCAAGACTTATTTTAGCATTAAAAAGTAATTAATTCTAGTATCTGCTGCTACTTTATTGTGATTAACTTTTTTTTTAATAGGCAAATTCACTACTAAAAAAGCAGCCAATTTTATGCAAAATTAAACTGTTAAATTCATTCCATTAGCTTCTCATTAACTAACTCACATATCCATTTTCCCCCCTTCTGCCTCCTCCCATTACTTCGAAATAAATTAGTGTAAAAGGCTTCAGTCCTACTTGTTTTCTTTATTCCTTCTTTCCAAGGCACTTTAGGTCTCCATCCCAAGTTGTGCATTTTTTCTGAATTCATTGGGTATCTCAGGTCATTGGTAGGTCTGACGAAGTATAAAATGTACATGGAAAACAATTCGATTAGATTTTCTCATTAATTAGATATGCAATACACTCACTTTGTCTTCAAACAGACATTAGATATGCTTCAATTTTGAAAATTCCCATCAACAGGAACAGATCATATTGCCTTCAAAAAATATGCGGCAGCTGAGTGCAGCTACAACAATACAATTCAGTTTGTACAGTCAACTACTTGGAATTGACTAGAATAAATATGAATTAATATCTTACTGGTACAAAAATGAACACAAAACTCAAATCACTGCCAATGCAACTGTGCAAATCAGTGCACTTGCAACTGTTCAGACAGTCACAACGCAAGCCAGTGTTTTCCCAGTATCAGCATTCACATTTTTCATCTTGAAAGGCCGCAGATTTTCATTCACATACTTAGGCTCTGAAATACACAGACTTCCAAAGCATTGTGACTGCAGTGCTTCATCAGCTACACCAGCTTAGTAACACTAAGTACATAGAATACCAGGCTGCACGTTTCAACACAGGAAGAGATTCCCTATGTTTAAGCATGGCACAAGTTTTCAACCCCGCAATCTGGCAGTTAGGCAGTCTGGCCCAGCAGTCCTGCCTTACTGGCACTAGCAGACTGAATAGTAAAGCTGCACATGCAGACAGAAACCAGCTACTTATCACCGTTACCAAAACATGCTAATGTCAAGCAGAAGCAGTACTCGTTTTCCCACAGAAAGTAACCCCCATGACCTTTAAGTCGCTCGTTATAGAATTAAATAACTATTATTTAGGTATCCTAAGAATCTTTTATAAGGCCTCAACATTCTTTGAAATATGTATTCCTAAGTGGTTAGTTTTCACAAGCCCATTTACGTTTAAACATTAGTGGAGAAGGCCCAATACACACGAAGAAACATCTCAATCTGAATTGCACCAAGACCTACTGAACACTCACATCATGTGAGCCAAAGGCAATTTGTTCAAAGTCCTGCGATACACTCAGATAGGATTCTGAAGAACATTTCCTTTTAAAAACAAGAATTAGTACATTTAAAGACACTTCTGTTGTCATGATAACAATCCAAATGTGAGCAGAAAGCAAGAATTCTAAAGGCCGTAATACTTAACTGCTATCAGCAGATACGTCATTTCTAATCACTCTGGAGAAAGAGTGATATCTAAAAGTAAGCAGAGACTCATTGTTGCTGCAGAAAAGAAATGGAGATAAAAGAACAGAGCCAAACCAAGCCTGAAGTTAAGGACGGAAACACACAGCAAAAGCATATTTATAAAAGCTATCCATTTTTGCCACTGCCCTAACTCAAGTTTTACATCGACTTTTCAGATAGCAGTTTCAGCTTAAGATAGGAATCTAAAATTAACAACTGCAAGTGTGTATTTCTGCCTGTGAGAGTGGGTCATACCCATAAAGCACATCCAAGACTGAACTAGTCACATTAACATCAAAGTACTAAAGCTAAATGAGAGACAATGGGATTCACCTCACTCAAGTGACACTGAATACAAAGTACCGAATAAACTATCCACACTACCTTTTAGAAAAGTTTCAGCCACCATGTAAAATGTCTTTTGCCCACAGCAGACTTCAGCAGTGGGAAGTCTGAAGAAAGTACGGAAGCAAATTAGCACTACACGTTCCCCTTCAAGACATATAGTCTGACCTAATGATCTGAATAATAAATGAAAATCCTGGATTTCTATTAGTGTTCTGTAGAGATCATAGATGTCAAATCCACTAGCAAGAAAAAAAATTTCATAAAAAAATTTCAACCAGCTCTTACTCCCTCAAGAGTTTTCCCTCCTGCAGAGCAGAAACGCTTTCACAAAAAGCTATTTGACAAGAGACCCAGAAGCCTTCAGGATAAAGCTATCCAGCGTGTCCTTCACTTTTCTTACCTGTCTTTGACATAATCCATCCAGTGCTCCATTTCAGATTCCGAACTAGTCTTCTTTATCTGTCAAGAAAAGAAACAAAAATCATGCCCACAAGTCTTGCACTGTCTTAACATACATTTAAAAATAGATGTTTTTAACAAGATTTAAGCCTGTTTAAAAAACAAAACAAACAGCAATAGTCTTTTGTCTGAGTTTTCAAACTACTGAAATTCTCAAAACTACCTAGAACAATTCCAATACTTCTCCTTCATCCGAGCACTGCCTAATTCATAATCAAACTCTTAGATTATTTTTTTTTAAGAGTGCAACATTCTCAGACTAAAACTGAAGCAGACAGCATGAAAAAACCCTACCAAATGGCATTTAATCATTATGCCAGTTACATCCCAGTCAGGATAACTGATGCAGCAGTGCAACGCACAATAGCCTGTACTGCAAACTTAGACAGTACAGCTGCCACAGAAAGGGTAGCACATCGTTCTGCTACAGCTATCCAAGACCCACCCACAAGCCTAAGCTCTCTCACAGCTACAAAACGTTTATAGTAGTTGTACATACGAGCAATGGCTGGTAAAGAAAAGCATTGTAACTGTGTACTCACTAAATGGATTAACTCCTTGGCAAGCTGGGTAATGGACATCTCAAAGTTAGTCCCAATGTTATAAATTTCACCTGGCTTCCCCTCCTTCAGGACAGTAAGGAATGCTTCTACCACATCAGTTGCATAAAGGAAATTCCTTCTTTGAAGTCCAGAACCATGAATACAGCTTAAGGAAAGCAAGAAATTTTTGTTAATCCTCGAACAGAAGCATTCCATTTATTAAACTGTGGTTTAAGCAGTTTTGCTGTTAGCCATTACCTGAAGGTACTTTAAGTAGCTGACATGCAAACAATTCTTTAGTTTAAGGAAAACCTGTTATTAAAATAGCAATTCATAACTTTTATATGAAATTATCATTTTACTGATTATACCATATTTATAACTGTAACTACAGTTTCAGAGCACAAATTCCACAAACAAAAAAGTAAATTACATACCATTTTCTGTTCTGTTGCAACAAAGATATAAACTTCGGAATAACCTAAGGAATTCAACAACAAAAAAAAATTACTCTGCTATTTTAGAAGTTGTTCTTCTGCAAAGAACATGGGGCTTCACCAGTAAGTATCATTAAGTATTTTAATAAGACTCTTTAAATACCTTTAAGTTTTCTTAAGTCTAATCTAAGAATGCATCAAGCCTAGAAACTACAAGGATTTTGGTTTTGGTTGGTTTTTTTTGTTTTGTTTTAAGAGTAGACGCCTCTATGGTGTTGTAAAGCTTATCTTTCCGGTCAACCGTTACAATTCAGTAGACACAAATGGAACATTTTTACAAAGGAAAGTTGTTCCATTACTTTTCACACACAGAAGTACACTACAGTCTATACAGGAATGACAACTGCAAACAGTTTAGAAAGTCGTTTAACATCCAGCAAGCTGCACTAAATCTACAGTCAAAAAGGTACAATTCATTAAAATCACAGATTGGTAGGGGTTGGAAGGGACCTCTAGAGATCAAGTCCAACCCCCCGCCAAAGCAGGTACCCTACACTAGGCTGCACAGGTAGACAATAAATAAAAGTTACATTTGGAAGAGAACCAATAGAGAATTTCAAGATAAGTAAACACAGACCAAGTGATGGCCACTAGCTTGCAGCATAAAGACTTTCAGTATTATGTTCAGCTACAAGCTTAGATCCATTTATAACATCCCAGAAACTCCAGAACAATTGGTTCCGCTCTTAAAGGTTTGAAACTGAAGCCAGTAGAAAGCTATTCCAACTATTTTTATTTTGTCAAGTTAATAAACATTAAGAGAAGACATACTAGGTAAAACTAAAAGATCCATCTAGTCCAGTAGTGTATTCTTAGCAGTAACTAAAAGGGGATACTTGAGGAAGAATGTATGTAAGCTAAAAGCAAGTAAATAGTGATGCACCCCCTGAATATACTCCCAACATCATACAAACTGTCGCCAGACATTTCCCAAGCCACAGATCAGTGAAAAACATACTTTAGAAAACACTGCTTATCCACATGCAATAATGTAGGAAAAAACAAATTAGAGAAAAAACCCAACCCCAACACATAAAAAGCATTCAAATTACAAAATATGTCACTACACTTCACACAAGCTCCGCACTCCAAAGAGCACACATGATGATCGCTATCACTCCATCAGTGTGTTCCCGTTCACTAGCATACCAGATCTTGGTGCTGCCTACTAAGGCAACTCCCTCTCACTAATAACCATTTTAAATAGTTACTCTGCAAGGTACATACAGGCACACACAAAGAACAAGTTGCTTTGCGCTACTTCCCACCATATATCTGATTACTGCAGCTTCATCTTATCTATTTTCCATACAGGTTGGAACACCTCTTTCTATACCAGACATTTTGCTCTCTCACGATTTACTTTGAAATGTTTACCTTAGCTATTAAACATTCCTAATTACAGCACATGACACACGAGTTAACATAATTTGTAGGGGAACCCTGCCGGACATAGGGCAGTTAAATACTCTTTGAAAAACAGAAAAATTACAAACACAAAGTCATGGTAGTAAGACTCACGTAAATTCCTAGAAATCTCATTAATGCTTTACAGACAACCCACACACATGTTCATTGTGTTGATGGCAAGACATGTTAGCATGAAGTCAAAATATATAATCACAGGGAAGCATGGACAAATATACTGGCAAGACAGTGCTTTTTTCAGAAGTTAGACCATTCTTACAAGAACAAAAGCAACACCACTGCAACCCTGAATTATGGTATACCAAAGCTCAGCGTAAAGCAGAGGTTTAACTTACTTTTTCTGGATACTGGTGTGGTCCATAAACATTACTGCTCCGTGTGATAACAACTGGGAACTTAAGAGCATTAAACATGCATGTGATTACATATGAAAATATATACCAGTAAAAATCTGTAGGCTTCTTGCTGATCAATAAACTGACACACCCACAGTGCTTATTCAAAAACCTGCAAGCCCTTACAAACATTAATGAATTAAGATATCCATACTTCCGTCAAACAGGTCAGAGCCTCCCGCCCCCTCAGTCTGTTAGAAGCACCACAAGTGACAAGTGTTTGTCATCTCTCAGGCCTGCTATGGAGCCACCACAGGACACTACATACGTATATCTGGTTGACTGAAGACTGGCTTACTACTTCTTATGCCAAGAAAATGTTTCATGGTCACTAACATCTTACTCAAGTCAACTTTATGTCAAACACAACAAAAGGCTAAAGTATTCAAAAGTTCAACAGATCTGAGTAATGGGGTGGTTCGTTCTTTCCTTTCACCTTCACTATAAGCCTAGTCTTAATACGGTTGGAGTTTTGCATATTCTACTTCTGTATAAACAGATTTATCTTCAAGCTTAACACTGTTGGGTTTTTTAAGTTGTTAACGTTCTCTTTGACCTTTTCAAAGAACACTTTTAGATACTACTGTGCAGATCCAAAAAAAAAACCACAAGTTTATGTTTGTCCTCTCCCCACTGTCTTGCAGTGTGTCTCCACCAATAAGTGGTGGACATCCTCCAACACACACAAACTACAAGACTAGCAATCAGAAAAGAGGTGGCACTGTGTGGACTAGTACTGATTTTTCTCTTATATACGTAACACAGACACTTAGGTACAGGCTTCAGTGTTTTTGAAGCCTGCACATCAACTTACTTGGTACCTTTCCCAGTAAGACTGAACAAAACACTCTGCAGCTGCTTTAGAGGAGGCATAGGGGTTTGTTGGACGTTTTGGAGAAGATTCATCAAATTCCTAAAATGAAAAAAAAAAAATTGCATTACTTAATTTCTTTTGCCCAGATTAAGACTTAAAGTTACAACACCTGCAGTTGCAATCAAAATAAAAATCCCTAAATATCCAAGCACACCAGCCTGAAAAAGTCACCCTTCCACTTACAGCAGAAGGCCAGTAACAAAAAAGTTTATTTATCAAACACAGAAGGCAGCCAGAAAACCAGCAGTAATATTTTTATCCTTCTAGCAGAGTACCTCACAGTAGTAGGTCTGTAGATTTTTATCTTGTAAAATAACGACTGTTGCCACAACGAGGTTCAATCCGACTCAGGCTCTATCGCCTCAGAGTGCCATTGCACCACAGCTAGCAAATTGACCATTCAGTCCTAAATAGAAGAAATCTCTTCTCCCTTTTCTATAAACTTTATTTCTATAAGAACAGTAGAATTTCAACACAAAGCCCTCCAAAGCAAGGCTTCAACAATTCTGACCTGTTCCAGAACAACTAGCTTCATGGCTACCCTGCCACTTCTATCTACTTCTCACTTGGAAAAAAAGATACAAAAATGAACAGGAGGGATTCTACACTGCCTGAAGTATGATTCATAATAACCACCTTCACATGTGATTAAAAGACTTACTGTTCTTGCCTGACCTTTGCCTCTGAAATTAACTGACCCTCATTTACTTTCTCCACCTTCCCGCCCTCCCCCCCCAAGAAAAACCCACTCCTCTCCAAGAACTTCTACTATGATTCACAAAGAATTTAAAAAAAAAAAAAGCTTAAAGTGCTTTTTTTGAGACCCAGAGGCTGAAAACATTCACTTCGTATTGTCTCAGCCAAACCGCTGGACCACATGCAGGAAAACACCACGCTTGGCTACCATAAAAGCCTACAGAATGAAGTTGTGTTGAAGAAACTGATAAAGACATTGCAACAATAAGAAAGTGCAGATCACTTTTCTGAAACACATTAATGTTTTCACAGATTATGGCACAAGACTCCTTAGCCATTATTTACACCTTTAGAAAGATGAGTATGCATAACTTGGTTTTTTACTGAGGTAAACTACATTTCCTGAACTAAGGTTGGGTATAAATCAGCAAGAAATAAAAAGATCTCCACAGTCAAGACAGACAGAGGGGGCCACACGACAGAGAGAGAGAGAGAGAGAGAACACAATTCAGGACAATTTTGATTCTTGGCTTTCTAGAAACTATCACTGCTTGCTTACAAGTTTCAGTATTGTCAAAAATAGCTCAAAATCCATACATTTACAGAGGCTGAGGAAAGTTAGACTCATTTTGTTCTCAATATTAAAAGCAAGTAAAGGTAGCAAAACCCTCGTGCACTTTCAAACTCACCTCATCAGTGCTACCTCCATAAACTTCATCCGTACTGACATAGACAAACTTCTCCACGTTGGCTTCATGTGCAGCAGCAACCAGTACATTAGTGCCATAAACATTCACATAAGTGAATTCCAGGGCATGCCAAAATGAGAGATCTAGATTTAAAAAAAAAAATCCAGATAATTCTGATTAAATTTGGGCAAGACATGGCTTCCTATTGAACCATATAGATATTGCAATATAAACTGGGACTTCATCACTAGTTCTTTGATTGTCAGATAGCAAAGTCATTATTAAATAAAGACCCTTTCTACACTTACTTGAAGACAAAATCCTTGCTCTCAACAAGAGGCTGTAGTCAGGATGAAACCTTGTTGGCTGTGGATGGTTCCATTTGAAATAGCATTATTTATTATTATCTATTTAAGTGGCAGCATAACCCCCCTCTCCACTAGGAAGGGCCAAGCTCAGTAAGAAAACTGTCACTCAGAGTCATAAGATGCAGTAATATATATCTATTACTGTTAATTAACTAGCACCTGTTTTAATTCTTAGAACTGTCCCACTGACCTAATGACTTCGGGCGTATCAAATCTGACAATTTTGAGAAATATTTTCCTGGAGAATTCTTTGGGGATTTCTTCTCATGAAGAAAGGAATATGGCAGGGATAGCTCTCATCAACAGTGTTACTGAAGAGTAGTAATCCAAAATAGGCACTTTTAAGTGTAATTCATTCTCTTTCTTTAGAATCCAGGTAGGACTCTGAAGGGAGCTATGCCTAATCCTTTAGTTTCCATACTATATTTTTTCCTGCAAGGGTGGAGCCTATCAAGAAGTAAAAACTTAAGACTATGTACAAACTCTTTTTCCTTTGTCTTCATGATTCCACCAGTACACTGGCAGTCGTGTCTGTCTAAATGGAATTTTAAAATGTAAAAAAATATTAAAAAGGGCATCACCATTCATGCACAATCAAAACAGACAACAGTCAGATGACACACTTTTTAAATTCAGGCTGTGAACCCCTTTAACTTGAAGTTAAAAAGGCCACCAGTCCATGAATTGTGTAGTTTGAAGAGACAAACTGCATCCTTGTTTTATATAAGAGGGAAAAGAAAAAATACCAGTATATTTTTCAAACACATATATTCATAGAAGATAATACAAAAATGTGCAAGAGCGCTCACCTACATGTGTTTGGGCTGCAAAATGAAGGACTATATCTATTTTCTCAGTTTCAAAGAGCTGTTTTATAAAATCAGGTTCACAAATATCTCCCTAAACAGGAAAAAAAAATCATTAATAAATTATTTTTTATAGAAAATAGTAAGTTTTCATTTGTACCAAGCATCACATAAGAAACCATTACAAAGGAAGCACAGGATACAAATAGCACTACCGAGTTTTGGGCAGTTTGTCAATGTCCTACCTAAAATAAGACGAGATAGAAATGTCACACATTTTGAGCTACAGCCTCAATAAAACTTATTTCAGGATTTACCATTAGAAACAGCATCGCCCCCAAAACATACACAACAGAAGTATGGAGTGTAGCCTGAGTGCTGAAGTTGAAGTGACACGTTCCCACAGCAAGTGGGAGAGTTGCCGGAGTCTGGCGAGCGGACAGTGACACCTAGTGGCACTATAAAAGGTGAAGTGGATTTCCACTTCTGTCAAAATAGATGGTTGGATGCCTTGCAAGGATTTTGGGGTTTTGTTTGTTCTGGTAAATTTTTTTAACTGATATATTTAGAGAAGAGTCAGGCACTGACACACAAGCCATTCAGTAGTTTGACAGAGAAGCAACAGCAGCTTTAAAAGGTAAATACAAGCTGAGAAAAAGCTTTTGATATTTATCTGTTGGTTCAACTTAAACAAGATAGTACCCAAAAAGAAGAGGGATCCTGGGGAGGAAGGTTTCTCTATTTTCAATAACAAGGCAATTAACTAAAAATAGTTCAAATGCACCTGTGTTTCAAGAAGTTCTCATACAACAATTCTGAACCACAGACTCAAAGTAGTACTGTATGTGAGAAATAAGAGGAAGATGAACTGATTTTCCTAGTCCTCAACCCTGAACAGAACTGGAACTTTCCAGTAAATATTTCAAGCTTATACATACTTTGTTCTAAATGGTTACAATTACTGAATATTTTTTAAAACTAAAATTCAAACTCGATACATCTATGCTGAGCAACAACAGAAATTGTGATACAACTCTATCCTTCATACAGCCTCTTCTGCAAAGTTTCTAAACTTTTACTTCTCTGCCTTCCAAAACAGGTTTCTTTTCAACAGCACCACCAAAGTATTTATCCTTCCTGCTCTCTCCTAAGGCCAATAACAGTGTTACAGTTCCAATCATAGGGCTTGTCCATCAGAGAGTATTTTTTTCAGTGCAGTTTCTCCTATCAGTGTTAACTGCCTGGCTGCATACCTGCTCCAATCAACCTTCCTTCCCCACAAAAAAAAGCCCCACAAACAAAACAAAAGAAACAACACCCAAACAAACCGTCAAACTGAAAAGTTGAAATGAATTACTGTGTTGTAAATTTTGTCAGAATATATTCCTACTCTAGTTCAGAAGCAGTACAGCTGCATTATTCTTTCTTACTATTCCCCTGCTTCTGCTTCACATCAGGATCCGATCTGGCTGTTAACAAGATGCCCTCTAGAAGTCCATGCTATCCCCAGCAATTAAATGTTAAAATATATCCCAGTAACAAGGCTATTCTACAGCATTCATACATTTCATATGATATTTCATGCTAGAAACTGTCAAAAACACCCAGTTTGAGCATGACATCCCCTTTCCCCTCATGTAACTTATCCCAACAGGTTGGAGATAATCACTTACTGAAGAAAAGAGGCAGGTTCACAAAAACAGCCATGAGTGTCACCAAACAAGCAAGGACAAGTTAGATTCAGGCAAGGTTAGGAATTGAAGAGATACATTTAACATATCTACTACCTCTGATAAAGTTGCCCCAAAGTTGCTATTTCAGAAAATTAAACCACACACATTCTCTCACATCCTGCAACCTCAGGCAGCCCAGCTAGACAGAGCTAACAAGATCAGTCCTACCTTCAATAGAGGGGAGAACCTCACCATACAAATCTAGCAGTCAGAACGTTTATCTGAACAACAAATCAAAACCCATTCCTTGCCTGAAGGGAAATTAGTGGAAATTACTGTGGAAACAGTAAACTAATTAAACTGGCAAAATTTTAAAAAGAAAAGGTGTATCGTGAACCTTTCCACAAGACCCTGTTCCAAAACAACCAAGAACTACACAGCATCAACAGCAGCAAAAGCAAGAACACAGCCTGATGTTCAGTGATGACAGAATAAGAGCAAGTGTGTTGCACACCACGGAATACAACAAGTGGCAGGGTTTGAAGGCCGAAATCTAAGGTAGCGTCAGAGAAGCACGGAAGAGCCGAATCCGAGTCCATTTTGTCCAAGATGAAACAATCATCCCTAAAGCCACTCATCTCCATGATCAGGCTCTTACCAGTTCTGTACCTTTATTATACAATAAAGCAGATCAACTTTCAAAAGACTACTTCATGTAAGAGACAGAACATACCACATATTGTCACAGACTTCTGCAGGTGAAATATGAAGTACATTAATAAGGTAAACAGATTAAGTAAATGCTGTAACGTCCATGTGACTGGCACATATATTGGCATATTACATACACTGACTCATCCTTGACAATAAATTAGTAGACGTAATTTCAACTTTACCATAAATGAAAGCAGTGATTTCTAGTTTAGGGAGCTCTGGAGACCACACTAGCTTGACATGAAGGCATAAAAATCAGTAAAAACTCAAGATTTCTAGAAGAGAAGACTTTATCACCTGGATAAACTTGTAGTTTTCTTTTTCAGAGATGGTTTCAAGATTCTTCAAGCTTGCACAGTAGTCGAGCTAAAGAGAAATGGCCACACAGTATCATTAAGTGAGGTTTGTGAAAGTAAAGAAGCTAATTCAGATCCAACCTAATTACTAAGAAGTTTGAGAACAAAGTAAAAATTTCTTTCAAAAGAAAATCTGTTTTTCAAGCAGACATGATGAAGCTTTAAAAACACAAAACTCTGAGAAGTATCCTAACTGCAAAAATTCTTAAACAAAAGTTTAGAATTCAAAAGCTGCTTTTTCTTTTTTTGCAAATAATTATTTGTGGTGAGCACAGGATTGTAAGCACAAACAGCAGCTGATTTATTTTTTTTTTTGCATAGGAACAAATGGATAGTCAAACAAAAATTTAACAGATAACAATAATGCATATAAATTTCAACATGCTATAGATTGCATTAAAAATGATTTAAAACAGTTTTCCATATCATGAAAGAGAACAAGGTACTTACCTTATCTAGATTTATAATCAGATAGTTTGGATAGTTTTTCACAAGAGAGACAACTACATGTGAAGCACTGTAGGATAGAGGAAAAACATATTTTACAATTACATAGTTAGCTTTAAGGTAACAAAGAGATGGCAAATTACAATTAAGTTTAGCAATATCAAAAGGCCTGTACTCAAGACAGGATAAGGAGAAATTCATAGTTATATTTTAACATGTGTCAACATTATTCTATTGATAACGCCCATAACTGCACACTGCTAAGAAACTAAAAAATCAGATTAAAAGAAAGCTCATACTTTTTTTACAGTATGTAAACTGTGATATGCTGCATTCAGTTGCCATTGTAAAGCACTTTTATACTGGTTTAAGTTTATGCACTAGCTATTAGGGAGAACTAAGCAGCCAACTGTCCTAACTCCCAGCAGCGACTCCCAACACCCAACTCCCCGACACTGCCGCGAGAAGAGGTGACAGCCCGACTGCAGGTGGCACTTCCCTGCGGCACAGGCTGGCCTACAAGAAGCTCGCCCTGAGGGTCCAGGTTTAGCGGGGCTTATTCGCACCTCCGCCCCCCAGGCTGGGGGTGCACACAGAAGCCTGACCTTCCCACCGCTGCGGACCCCCAGTGCGCTGACAGGCTCAGGCTTAGGATGGACCCGAACTTTCTCCGCCTGGAGCCGACCCCACAGCCCTGGGGCGCGGAGGTGAGAAGCGGCTGCTGGCTCAAAGCGCAGCCCCCCCCGCTACCCCGCCTGCACCGAGGCTGAGCACCGGGCCCCACCGCCACCGCCGGGAGGTGCCTTCACCGAGCGCCTTCCCCGCGGGCGCAGGAGAGCGGGGCAGCGGCCCGGCTCGCTCCGCAGCACTTAAAACACCTCAAACTGCACGCCGCGGGAGAGCCACAGGCACCCTTCAAGGCGAACCCGGTGCTGCAGAAACGCCGGTGCCTGAGCGAAGGCGGCCTGCCGCCACAGCCACTCAGCCGGCCCAGGACAGGCCCGAGAGAGGCGGCACCGCGGGAACCCTCCCGCCCGGCCTACCGTCAGCCTCCCCGCACCAGTCCCCGCGGCCCACCCGCGCCCCCACAAAGGAGGCCGTCAACCCCCAGCCGGCCCAGCGGAGAGATCAGGCCGCGCCCGGGACACGGCGGCCGCCACTCACATGAACCCCGCGCCGCCCGTCACCAGCAGCCGCTTCTCAAAGACCGACGGTTCCGACATCGTCGGCGCTTTACGGCGGCGGGGCCCAGCCCCCGCTGTCTTACGTCGCGACCTGAGGAGTGCGCATGCGCATGCCGGCACGGAAACCGTAGTTCTCCGGGGGTTTCACAGGCAGGGCCCGCACGAAGAAACGCCTCTCCCCCGCCCCGCGCGCCCGAGGAACGGCGCTCGCCGCCTCTGAAGCGAACGGAACCCGCACACCGCGCGAAGAAGCCGAGGCTTTGCCTCCGCCTTCAACCGCGACCGCCGCCTTTTACGACGCTGCGTCTCAACTAACGGCCGAACCCAGCAACGGACACGTGGTAGCTAGGGAGGTGCCGACCGGCGGGGCACGGTGGCAGAGGCGGGGCCGGCTG
Organism: Psophia crepitans; assembly: GCA_013399095.1. Classification (NCBI taxonomy): domain Eukaryota; kingdom Metazoa; phylum Chordata; class Aves; order Gruiformes; family Psophiidae; genus Psophia; species Psophia crepitans. Next base: position 49,912 of record VWZZ01005301.1, on the reverse strand, counting down.
CTTCGGCTCCGCCCCCCTGGGTGGGCGCGCTCCCTCGCGCTCGCCTCCCATTGGTTCTCCCTCCGCTCCTGCCCTCCCGCTCGCCTGTCCCGCGCCCGCTGGTAACCCGGGAGGGTGGGAAGGGTCACGTGAGGCGGCGG
>VWZZ01005301.1:17865-49308 GCA_013399095.1 Psophia crepitans | reverse complement strand
GCCATTTTAACTCCCGCCGGCATTTCCTTCCCTCCCGCAGCTCCGCCACATGAGAGCGGTGCTTAACGCTGCGTGTGGCTGTTTCACCTCACAGGGGTTTCTCAGTGTCGGCATGCCTCGGAATGTAAATCCCCACCTGATTGTTCCCAGCGTTCGGGCGTTCGCCTGTGTTATTAACGCCCTGTTAGTAGTAATCCCTGGCTGTTAGTTAGGAGGCCTGGCGATGGCTAGAATCCTGTTAGAAAGGCCACTGCAGACATACAGGTTGGAAATGACTCCTGGCTACACAAGTTTTACTTTGGGAAAAGAGGCGCAGGCAGGCGCGATGAGTGAGTGCCCTGTACAGTGAGGCTGTGCTGGTCAGCGTGCTTGTCCTGTGTGCTCAGCATTCTGGTAGCTTGGACTATTTTCTTTCTCAATTAGCTTCGTGGCAGGAGAGTCCTGCAGAATGCTTCGGGAGACAACCATGCAGATAATACTTAGGCAGGCTTCCTCCCAGGCTGAAGGAGTAGTGTGAGAGGAAAACAAAAATGTTTGCAAGAAAAGAAGTTTAGTGGGATGAAGGAAGATGTGACATAAGCCAAGAAGAGTTGGAATGTGAGCTTCCAGCACTGAATGAGAGATGATAGATAGGGTGGGGATAGCTTTTGGAGTGACTTGAAAACAGTTAATTATCACTGTCCTGGAAGATAATTGTAGAAGTGCTCTAAATAGCTCTTAAAAAAGAATTACACTGCTTTAATCTGAGAAAAGAAGATTAAGATTCAAGATGAGTGGTTTAGGTGTTCAGATATAACTTATTCTACAAGTTGGTGTTGGATATTTCCTTAGAAATATTCCTCCTTCTGCATGAATATCCACAACTATCTGTATTTTGGGTCTCAGTGAAGCCATATGGGCTTTTTTTATAACCTTTTGTTAATTTTTCAAAATGCTTAATAGCAACTTAGGTAAACTCTAGTCTATATAATATTTTACAGATCCCAGGTAATTCCCTTTTTTGAGGTTTTATTGCAGGACTGCGCTCTTGCAGCTGGCTCTGAGCAGGCAAACCTCCCTGGCAAAGCCTTGTTGGAAGCTGGTAGTAGTCTGTTGACTCGCATCCAGCTGGTGCCTGCGTTAGGTGGCAAAGAGGATTGATCTGACAGTTTAAAAAACATACAAAGCTTGCTTAAATTTGAATGAATTTGTGCTCTTGCAGTACTAATTGATTTTTCATCTGCATTAAATCCTGTCTTTTAGTTTACTATTACATTAAAGAAGTCTATGGCAATATATACTGAAAGAATTTATCAAAATAAGTTTGAGAATTGTAGAATTACCCGGACAAGATAAATTATGTCGAATGAGCTAGTTCTAAAATGGCTAAAATATTTCTCTATGTCAAGATGCAGCCTATAGATAGACTGACGCATTAGAGAATGCTTTTGAAGTTTGATTTTCGTTGTACCAATTTGCTGCCTGTCATTTACAATTAAATATTTTGGCTCAAATCAGTCCATAACATAAAGGTCCGTTTACATAAGTTCTTCTGGTATTAGACTCAAGAGCTACCCTGTGATGCTCGTAACCAGGCTTCAAAGGTCACAAAATACTAGACTTTGAACCAGCTATAGAGACTGATTGAGGCACTGTCTTTACTTGAACTTGAAAAAATAAAATTTGGGGTGGGAGAAAGGAAAAAAAGACTATCTGGAAGTCTGTTTAAAAAAAAAAAAAAGAGAGGGGGAGGGAAGGCCCTCCTGTAGTAGAGAATGCTAATGACATTGGGGTTATGGTGAAAGTTTGTTGAAGTACCATCACAGAGAATTGTGCATGTATTATTGTGTTAATGAGTTGTACAGAAAATGTTTATGAATGAGTGTAAAGGCTTTTATTGGAAAGTAGTGGTCAAAGTTTTAAGAAATCAAGCGAAGCTTTAGTGCTGCTACTTATCAAAAATGTATGCCATGCAAGCTTTTTGTTTGTAACTGACATCAAGGCAGAGTAGTTGATTTTATTTTTTAAATATCAAGGTGACCATGCTGTTCTGTGTGTCAGAATCAAGAACGTAGCAGTAGCTGTGACAAAGGAAGCTAGACTTCACCTGTTTCAAGCACAGGAATGGCAGAAGCTGCAGAGCAGTATCCAAGATCACAGCTGTACAGAGAAGTTCTCTAAGGCTCAGCTGACAAGTGAGTTTTTTTCCCTTATGAATTAAGTTATCTGTGTATTTAGAAACCTGTTAAGTTATCTGTATATTTAGAATATTTATTTCAGTGAATTTGGACTTTGCATCAGCTTAAGTAAAAGGAGGACTTTGGCCTTCTATAATTAAAAATGTTTACAAGGAAATGTAATTGCTTTGTTTGCATCACTGCAGAAGACTTTGCAAGTTATGATTTTAGTATACTGCTGGAAAATCATAGAATGAACAGACCTTGACAAATAATGACTTTAATGCAAACAGCCAGACTTTATGACAAGTTCTAGTCTCATGCTCTCAATTGTGTACAGCTCAGAAAGGACACACTTTTGGCTGAAGTTTTCGTTTACTCATTCAATACAGAGATTTTCTTTAACTCAGATTGGAGTAAAAGTCTTTTTTTCTAACCTTGAAATTTTCCATTAAAAAGGCTATGTTGAGTATGTGAAAAAATTTACAAAGAATACCATCGTCAGATGAAACTGAGGAACTTGGAGCATGTAAATGTTTGGGACAGTCAAATGTACAGTTTGAACTGTGACTTTTATTGCAGTGGAATGAAAAAAATTAGAGGCAAACTAATGGAGCCTGCTGCAGTTACCTCTAAACTTCTGAAGTGAATGCTTTGTAAGGTGGGAGTGTGTTCCCCAAATACAGAGTAAAAGGGTGACTTTGTACCTGAAAAGCTTTTTTGTCTGGTTTTTTTTTTTTCTTTCACAACCTCATAATCATTAGCTTCTCGGGTTTTTTTTGTCTGTAAGGTCATCTGCAAAAATTAATCTGAGTCATCCTGCCTTACTTTATAACTTGCCTGTATTATCATTTAATGTTCTTTCACCCTTTAATTTTGTAATTTGGTATTCATCACTGAATCTCACATTCAAATGTTTTAAATATTTGAGCTGAGAATTATACCAGTACAGAATATGTAGGTTATCTTGTGGTCTTTTGTTTATGGAGGAACATTTCTCATTTGTGTGGAAGCTCCTGTTCTCCAGTTCCATGGAGATGGCATTTTTCAAAGACAAGAAAACGAAAATAAAATTTTTTTCATGGTAGCACAAGCCTGTTTTGATTCGGTATACAAAACATGTTAGAAAAAATTTAATACAGTATCAAAGATGAGCTAATGAGGATAAAGCTTAACTTGAATATCCATCTAAATGTAAAAGAACAATAAAACACTGAAGCATTCAGGTATGTAACTGATAGGCATGCTGAAATAATTTTTGCACCATTTATTGTTCATAGTATCACGAAACCTACTTAAAGCATAAATTTTCCTTTAAGAAATTAAATTAATGTTAGAAACTTCATTCAAATTATTATCTTAAGTAAATACAGCTGCTTTTTTAAATGCATTTCCTCTGTATGGCCAGAATCCCTAGAGTAACAAAATGATCTACTGGAACATTGTCATAACAAAATCTTACACAGATGTCATTTCTAAGGGTGTAATTCCCTTACACTTGATCTGAGCTGAACATGAATGGCTGCTGAAATGATTAGCAGTTGGTCTGTCACTCCTGTCAGTCCCAGCAATGTACTTGCTGTTTTCTACCATGTTTAGGAATCATATGACCACAGGGTGAGTTGGATCTGTTTGCTGATCTTGGGCAAAATCAATTACATTTTTATGTTATCTTACTTCATTACCTGTGTGTTAGCTTGCAGACTTGATGGAAAACTGAGTAAATGCACTCTGTGTGATCCTCAGTTTTGGTGCAAATAACACTGTGTCAGAACTCAGCTGAGAGTCCAGATGGAGAGTAAAGCCATGCTGGCAGTTGCAGTTTGCCTTTCGTTTAGATTAAGCACCATACGAAATCCTAAAACTGTGTTTTAAAAAAAAGGGAGCTGTTCCACTTTGTGTATTTGATCGATGAGAGATGTAGCTGCAGAGTGAAATATGTATTTACCATTAGGTACACAAGACAGATTGCCTGTATTAGAACACTTTTTTTTTCTGGTTCATGTATTGCCAGAATTTGTACTTCATGGCAATTGCTGCAAAGAGATGTATCATACGTTTCTTCCTGGATCCTGATGTTGATTGGTTCATGACTTCAGATAATGGAAAATAACTTCTTGAAGTGGAAACAAGTTTATTTAAAATATGTAAATGTTTTTCACAAATAGGCTTCAAGTTAGGAATTAGTTCTGCACTTTGTCTACAAAATATTTAGGGATAATGAATTTGCTCACGGTTGTTTTGTATGTACCTTTGCACCTTTTTCATATACAAAGGTTTTTGCACCTTGAAAGCATGGACACTGTTGTTTATCAATCTCACATGTGGCTGTTCCTGTTCAGTACTCTAAATCTCTTTGCAAACAGAGTAGAATGAATTTCACAAAGGTATTTTTCATATTGCAGGAAATCTGTTGGCTAATACAAAACAGCTAGTCCCGTCAATACGGTACTAGAGGACGGAATTGTGCAGAGCATAGGAGAGACAGTTTGCAGTTACTGGCTCCTGGCAGAAGGGAGCCCTCCAAGCCAACCCAGAAGCTGAGAGGAGGAATGCACTGCATATCCTCACCAACCCTTGCCTGCACTTATTTAAAACAAAACATGAAGTTGGAATTCTGGCCTCTGGTGTTATGGCTAGCTTTGCAAACAAAGACTGTTTCATACTGTATGTAGTTTGTAACCTATATATGATGTTGTGGATTTTAATTTTATCTTCAGTCAGAGATGAGTTTTCTAAAAACAAACTAATATAGTATTTACTCGTTTGTTTGTTTGTTTGTTTGTTTGTTTGTTTGTTTGTTTGTTTGTTTGTTTGTTTTCTTCCAAAGTGACTGTGAACCACACAGAGCAAAATCTGACAGTGTCCCAGATTCCTTATCCGGAAACATGGTATGTGTTCTATGTAGACAAGTTTACCTGCGAGGAGAATTATTCTGAATCCGAGGATATTCAGTTTGAAATGGTCTTACTAAACCCAGATGCAGAAGGGAATCCATTAGATCACTTTAGCGCAGGGGAATCTGGTAAGATTTTTTTTCTTAAAATTAGATTTTTAAGTTAAGGATCTGATCAACCAAACAAATCAGTAGTTACTATGCTTGGAAAAGTGTGGCACTGAGGAATGGATAACAATCTTTCTTATATTTCAGATTCTGCTTTCTCACAGAGCGTAACTTTAACTCATTTTCTGGCATTACAAAAAATCCTTCCCTTTCTTTAAACTGGCTTTCCAAAACTTGCCTAACAGGAATCATAGATGCGCAAGGAAAGATAGTATTGACATCTTTGCTAATAGGTATTTTTTCCCTCTTGAAATTGTAAGCTTCCACTTGAATGTGAATTCAATTGCAGATTTCAATTAATTTGCTTATTTAATTTATGAAATTATGTAGAGGCTTAAAATTTCATTCTATGCAATATGAGTAGGTGCATGTTATAACATTTCGCCAATACAATTTCAGTTCAATGTTTAGGTGTTCCTAAGTATTTTAGTCACAGGCCATAGATTGGGTGAGATACTTGTCAGCCCTGATTTTATTTTGTTTAAGAAATGCCATTTTGAATCTTTAAACTGGCAAAGAAAAACTTGTAGAAGTGACTCAAGACAGCAACTGAAGAAATGCCTGCATGAAATCGTATGCTTTGGACAATCCAAACCAACTTCGTGTGCTTCATTGCAGTGCTTAGCTTCTCTGCTCAGGGAGGCCTCGTCTGTCACTAACCTAAATCTGTTGCAAGGGAAGAGCCCAACAGGCGTAGTCTGCCTTCACATACAGATTTAACCTACATTCGCAGAATGAGCCTAATTGCTATGCTCAGAATCGCGTGCCCCACTGTCGTTCTTCGTCTCAAGGGGACATAGGGGGAACAAAGGTAGCTCCCTTTTTGGAGGGAAGAGAATATTCGCCAAAACATTTAGTGGAATCTGTAAAGAAAGTAGCGCTGTTAGTCATCTGTTTTTCAGGGCTTACACGTTGACCTATCTGTCTCTTCTTAACTTAGTTGGCAGTTTCTATTTGGTGAATTTCGTATCCAGAAGTGAATTCTAGCTTAATTTGCTTATTCTCAGAAAGCAGTGGTAGCATTCTCTTGCTAAATCAAGGAGCAAAGCAGCTATCAGATATACTATGTGGCCCTTAAAAAGATGTGTACAGACCTCCTAGAGAGGCATCTCAGCTCTATATGCATTTTGTAGGAAGACGTTGAGCCCTTGGAAGCAGAACTCTGAGCAGCCTGCATGCCAAGGAAGGAGGTGTATGAACGTGTTGGATGCACGTATTTAGATATAACAAGTAGGAAACAGGATGAGCTTTACATCTCACGTCTTCCACAGTAGCAGAGGAACACTTCTGTTTATTCAGAATTAAAACCTGCAACACTGCCATGAATCCTAAAGTTACAGGCCTATGTCGGCTTTCAAAGAACTGATGAGGATTTCTTCTCTCTTCTTTTTTTTACTGCATCTTTGGGGAATAATTTTTGTCTTTTTTTCCATAGAAATGTGCAGCAGAGAACATTAGGGCATCAAAGAAAAGATATATTTTCATTTCTTGGTTCTTTCACTTGGGCAACTAAAAACTACATAATGCCAGATAGTTCAAGTTAGGTCATCCTTCACTTTAGTTACTAAAGTTGTAACTTGACACAGGAGATCTCAAAATTAAATGGATTGTGAGGAGAGTATAGAGCTTGAGACTGTAACCTTGTGATTGTTTGCCATAATAGAGGAGGAGGCCTGGCTTCTGATGCCTAGCAAGTAATCTTTTATCATTTTATGTGGTCGGGTTATTTACGGAAGACGTGGCACCAGTGGCATATAGGATTTCTAAGGGCAGCTGACCAGCTAGACAGCATTTTGAACATCTTTGAAGTTAGGGATTTCAAATTAAGGTACATATGTTTTATTTCCTCTGTCAGCTCTAGGTTTCTTGAAAATCAAGAAACTACCCTTCTGTGTTTTTTTAGTAGTTGTATTTCAGTGAAACTTTCTCTTAAATCCTTTTGGTCTCAAGCCAATCATCCACAATCTGTCTTTGGTTGGAAGGAGGTTTCTATCCTAAGTGGTTTGTGTCTGTTAAAAGCTAGTTGATTTTCTTAAAGAGGTTTCCATGTGTGCTAACTCATCATGGTGAGATTACCATACAAAATCCTTGCCAACTTCAGTGGGTATCTTTTGAAACAGATAGAGTGAAAGGACGAATAAGAGATTTGATCTAAAATGCATATTTTTGTTAGTCATAAATCTTGCATTTGTACAGATATATAAGAGAAGCAGAGTGGCCCTGAAATTTGTTTTATGAGTCTTCATTACCATATGCTCTTTCTGTCCCTTTTCACTGTATGTATGTCCAAGCTGATTAATTTTAGCCATAGAAGTTATAGTACCAGCAACTATTCAGAACTTACCCAGTTCTAATATTTTTTCAGCTTAGCTATTGAAATGCGTATAATTGCCCTGTTCCTAATGTCTGGGTGGAGCTGGCTGAAGTTTCTAGCAAATTTTTTTTTGTTGCTGAAGGAAAAACATTGATCAGAATCTGATTCTGTGGGCAGCACTTGGTTTCAAGGAAGGTTGGAGAAGAAATACACAAGTGATTTGTAAGAAATTTCTGTTTACCTGGTTTTGCTTATAGCTCACCGTCTTTGACCCTTTGGGAGCTCATATGATGGGTTCCAAAGCTTCTGGACAATAGAAAAAATTTCCAGCATCCAGGTTTTCAGGGAAGCATTTTACCATACTACTGCCAGACTGAGATTCGAGGACTTCTGTTTTATAAATAATATTTTTAAACATTTGGGTAATTTTTAAGTTGGGTGCAAAGAAAAAAACATCCGCTTTATGAACTTAACTATTGTTCTCTGTGCGATTTTATCTAAAAGTTTTTGGTCTTGGTCAGCTGTGCTTCTTGGACTAAATACTTTATATGGAGAAACAGTGACACCCAGTGGTTAAGTAGATTCAACAGAGGCTGTTCGGGGTTTCTCTCGTCTAAGATTGTGCCTTTAAAAATGGAAGCAAAAATTAAGAGCTAAAAATGAGTCATTTTATTAAATATATTTCTGACTGATGAAATGGGTTACAATTATTTTCAGTTTATCAAGAAACTGTGTGCCACTCTGTGCTATTTCAGTAATTGCTACAAAGCCATTTGTATTTGAACAGAATCTCTCCTGCACTCAGAAGAGGTATTGTTGAATAAAAAATACTTTGTCAGATCAAATAATAATCAGCATTCTGAAAAAATTCACTGACTTTCTTGGACAAAACAAGGACTAGGATTTATGTATTTTATCTGAACTACCACTTTGGGGTGACAGTTACTAAGTATTTCCCAGTGCTTATATGAACAAACATTTTTTTTTTTTAGTTATTTACTGCTAGTATCAAAGTTTCTTTATAAAAACTAATCTGTATTTCTTTTTCCACAGGATTACATGAATTCTTTTTCCTGCTTGTCCTAGCATACTTCGTAACTGCTTGCATATATGCACAGTCCCTATGGCAAACAATTAAGAAGCGTGGACCTATGCATACTGTATTAAAGGTGTTGACAATTGTGTTACTGTTGCAGGCTGGTTCAGCTTTTGCCAACTACCTGCATTTCTCAAGGTATCTTTGCTTATTTTTGCTTTCAGTCTTAAGACTTGAAGAACGTTGTGTTGTAAAGATCAATACATGAGCTTTCCTGTGGTGATTGTTACAAAACATAGGACTGACTTTTTAGAACTACATCTTGGCATAAATGTACTTTCAAGAGAACACATGTTTAAGCCTCATTGACTTAAAAATATCATCTTTTATTAATTTATCAGTTATTCCAAAGATGGAATTGGAGCACCTTTTATGGGAAGTCTGGCAGAATGTGAGTATACTTGTCTACTGTTTCTTACATATTCCTACACATTAATCTGTATAATACAGTAGTATTACATGTTGTTGGACTGTATTAAGATCTTGGACCATATCACTGGATACTAAAAGTTGCTTTTCTGAAAAACAGACTTTATTCGAGATGTTTACAGTAACTGTATCTGAAGTTATACAGTTGTGATATTGTGTGGGATTTTTTAAAATACTTTCTTGTCTGAAGATTCCATCCTAAAACCACCTAAATACATGTCTATCACATGAGTAAATGTTTCAGTACATTGAAGGGGTGTGTGTAGTTTGCTTGATCTAGAGTAGCAAAGCTTTTTAGGAAACTTAATCATATTTTATGGACCATGTCATTTCACTAGAAAATTGAATATTGTTTATAATGAAAAAGTGTTTTACAGCACAAGTGGTATGATTGGAGTGATGCAGAAAATGGTTGTGTAAAGAGTTGATGTTAACAAAGCATTTTTCTTCTGCTCTCTGTAGATATTCTGAGTTCATATTGGAATTGAATTCCGATAACATCCCTTCCCAAAATACACTAATTTACTTCTGCTGGATTCTTCAGGGTTAAATGTTGTTGATGGTCACATTTGAAGCATTGCGGGGGTTCTTTCTAAGCAAATACTTTGCCTTTTGATTGACTTAAAGCACCTCAAAAAAGGAGTACTGTAGTAGTAAGATAGTGTTGGAGAGAAAAAGCCTATATAGAGAAATATATCCCTTCCTAGAGTTCATTTAGAAGCTTGCAGTTGGAATTAACAGCCTCTTGATGGCACTTGGCACCACAGTAATTGCCTCTTTCTTGTTTTAACCATTTGAGTTAGCAGCTCCTTGCAGCCTGTCCAGCAACTTTCCCTCTTGTCTCCTGAAATGAAATTAAGTAGACAATATGAAGGTAGTCCTGACTCCTCCACAGTGAGAAACCCAGTATTAACTGCACAGCCAGAACTTCAAAGTTACATGATTTTCTCTGTGTGTACTGTAGTGAAGAGCCCACTTTTATTTGCTTAAAGCAAAGGTTACTAAGAATGAAATTTTTGAATCAATAGCTGATTTCAGCTAAGAGAGTTGTTCCTTTCCTATTCTTTTTAAGATTCATTGTTCTCAAATCAGTAAAAGACCAGAAGTAATAGAAATGTGGAAAGCTTCAGTGTCAATTACAGTTCTGAAGAATGGCTGGTAGCAAGTAGTATAGCTTGAAGATGGAAGGTGCTACCATTTTTCCTATATCAGAACAGAAATCTGAGTTAAAAATAAATCGCAAAATTTCTACTGACTTCAGTGGAGCCAGGATTTCTTTCTAGAAACCTGTTCAGACACTATCCTAAGCAAGTATTCTATTCCTGTCGTCATTTAGTTTTTACCATGTCAAAAGACCTGACCCTCAGTCTAATTTGTCACCTAAATTAATCACATCAATCACACAAATAATGCTGGCACTCAAAAGCATCACAAATAGTGATCTTTTACCTTTTGATAAGATCTAAATGTGAAAAGGCAAAGAATATTATTATGCCTGTTGAACAGCCAAAAAAGATTAATTGTGATGAAGTCAGACAAGTGTGGTATCAGCTTAGCAGCGTGTGACTTTACACTGACCCTGGATATCGTGGGATTATTGAAATATAGACATTTCTCTCAACCTTCTTACTTTCTGGCAAGTTTAATAGAATCACAGAATCATTTAGGTTGGAAAAGGCCTTTAAAATCATCACATCCAACTGTTAACCTAGCACTGCCATGTCCACCACTAAACCTGTCCTGAAGTGCCACATCTACACGTCTTTTAAATACCTCCAGGGATGGTGACTCAACCACTTGCCTGGGCGGCCTGTTCCACTGATTGATAACCCTGTTGGTGATGAATTTTTTCCCAACATCCAATCTAAACCTCCCCTGGCACAACTTGGGGCCGTTTCCTCTTGTCCTATCACTTGTTCCTTGGGAGGAGAGACCAGCATCCACCTCACAACAACCTCCTTTCAGGTAGTTGGAGAGAGCAATAAGGTCTGCCCTCAACCTGTCGAGCCAGCCTGTCCAGACCCCTCTGTAGACCCTTCCTACTCTCAAGCAGATCAACACTCCCACACATCTTGGTGTCATCTGTGAACTCACTGAGGGTGCCCTCCATCCCCTCATCCAGATCATTGATAAAGATGCTAAACAGAACTGACCCCAGTACTGAGCCCTGGGGAACACCACTTGTGACCGGCCATCAACTGGATGTAACTCCATTCACTACAACTCTTTGGGCTTGGCCATCCAGCCAGTTTTTTCCCCAGCAAAGAGTATGTCCAAGCCATGAGTGCCAGTTTCTCCAGGAGAATGCTGTGGGAAATGGTGTCAAAGGCTTTGCTGAAGTCCAGGTAGACAACATCCACAGCCTTTACCTCATCTACTACGTGGATCACCTGGTCATAGAAGCAGCTCAGGTTAGTCAAGCAGGACCTGCCTTTCTTAAACCTGTGCTGACTTGGCCTCCTTACCTGGTTGTCTTGTACATGCCATGTGATGGCACTCAAGATGATCTGCTCCATAACCTTCTCCGGCACTGAGGTCAGACAGACAGGCCTGCAGTTCCCAGCATCCTCCTTCTGGCAGATGGGGGTCACACCTGCTAACCTCCAGTCAACTGTGACCTCCCAGTTGGTGAGCTTGGTGAGCATTTGTGCCAGCTCCCTCAGTACTCTTGGGTGGATCCTATCTGGCCCCGTGGAGTTGTGTGTGTCTAAGTGGTGCAGCAGGTCACTAACCATTTCCCCTCTTATTATGGGGGCTTCATTCTGCTCCCTGTCCCTCTTTTCCGACTCAGGGGGCTGAGTACCCCGAGAACGACTGATATTACTATTGAAGATTGAGATAAAGAAGGCATTAAGTACCTCAGCCTTTTCCTCATCCGTTGTCACTATGTTTCCCACTGCATCCAACAAAGGATGGAGATTCTCCTTAGCTCTCCCTTTGTTGTTAGTCTATTTATAAACATTGTTTGTTGTCTTTCAGAGCAGTAGCCAGACTAAGTTCTAGCCAGGCTTTGGCCCTTCTAATTTGCTCTCTGCTTAGCTTAATGACATCTTTGTAGTTCCCAGGTTCCCTACCCCTTCTTCCAAAGGCCATAAACTCTTCTCTTTTGCCTGAGTTCCAGCCAAAGCTCTCTGTTCAGCAAGGCTAGCCTTCTTCCCCACCAGCTCATCTTTCAGCACACAGGGATGAGATGTCAAAGATTAAAGCTGGTACCGAATTTTTGTTTTATACCACTTTGTCTGGGAATCCACTTGAATTGTTGCCACGCTGAAGGAAAGCAATATCTAATATCCAAGATGTGATTGAGAGATGATGTCTGGCCATAACTTACAGGGCAAGTTATCTCGGAGAGTGACAGAAAATAAAATGCTCTCTGGAACATCCAGATTTGTTCAGTCATTTCTCTAGCTTGGATCTGTGACACTGCTGTGGCCTGCCTTGAGTTTACCTAACAGTTTTTTCTAGTGAGTGCTATGTCTCCATAGCTAGCATTGTGAAATAATTCCAAGTTCATTTTGCCCCAAATCAGTGCCAGTTCAGTTTATTAAAGAATAAGCAAGTTTGTATTCACTAAAAGCTCTTGACATTTCTTAAACAGTAAAGGTATCTGAATACATTAAGGAACACTTAAGCATATAAACTGTGAGAATTCCAAATATATCCCAGGAATACCATGCTGAAGTCTGTTTTATATCCATATTTTGCTAGTACCGCTGAATGTTAGGGAGATATTGTAGCTGATCTTCATTTGACACACTCTTGTGTGCATATTCATCTCTGTACAGTGACAACGTTTTCTGAGCCAAAATTATTAGTAAATGTGGAAGTACATTTATAATACAGTCCAGTTGTATAAAAATAGAAGTTTGCTGTTGTGGCATAGAAGTATTTTTCTTGTACCTCATAGCGTAAGTGAAAATTACAAATGAGGAGCAAACCTAATTGAACTAAAATATTAATCAAGTGAAAAAGAAACCATGGTTGTGTGTAGTGCCCAATCTCTAGTTTCTGAACCAAATTTGCAATTTATATAATATAAGAATCATTTTTTCTTGTACATCTCCGCTACACCAGTACAATGAGCCAGTTTACTCTCAAATCCAAGCACCAACTTAAAAATTCTTTGGTAAGTTTCAGTCAAAAACTTACCAAGTCTAAAGCTAACAATCACCCAGAAACAAATCTTTGATTCTTTCTACTGTGAGTAGTACTTCAGCAAGACTAACGAGTAAAGGCTTTAATATATTCTAGCTTGACATTTTCTTTATTTGGATACAGCTTCAAACGTAGGTTTGAGACGCTGATTAAGAATGTAACTTTATGGAGTACGTGCTAATTGTTCCCAAACAGAGCAAAAAAAAATGGACATAGCAAAATGAGGCAAAGATAGTTTGCATTTAATAAAATGAAATACAGGCAAGTTGTTGCTCCAAATGAAGTTTGTGTTAAGGTATTCATTATCTTTTCCCCTTTAAATATCTGAGAGTGGAATTTGTCCTAAATACTTGTGCTTTCTTTGCAAGCTACTGCATCCTTAAGACAAAGTGCCATTAATTTAAAGTACAATGCAACTATCTGATTTTTGAACAAAAGTTTTTCAGAGGAAAAAAGGGTTGATTTCATCATGTCTCATATTTGCAGAGTGATTAACATAGATATGATTTTAGTTCTTTCAAATTTATAGGTCTGTTTGTGCAGATGGACTTCTGAGCCCAGACTTCTTTGACACAAGAGTGGGATTTGGAAGGATGTGGCGCTGTGCCCATGTTGTTGCAGAACTGCAGCATAACTAGAGGAAAGCTGATAGTGATCTGTTTGGTCACTGGTAACTACTCAAAATATCCACATTTTGTGGCAAAGCAAGCTCAACTTGTCAAACTCTCATTAAAATTATGACTAAAGGTGATACAGAGGCATAAATGTCCATCCTTCATTTAAGGGTATGTGGAACATTCTCTTTGCTTTAGAAAACCTTCGTGTTGTGACTCTTTTATTTTTCTTTTGTTTTCAATAGTGTGTGACATAATCTCACAGATACAAATGCTGTATTTATTGTTGAGTCTGTGTATGGGTTGGACGATAGGCAGAATGAAGAAATCTCATGGCAGACCTCTTCAGTGGGATTCCACTCCAACATCTACTGGCATTGCTGTAGTAGTTGTTGTTACACAGGTTTGTATTTTATATTCATTCTTAGACTGAAATATGCAGCTGCTATTAAGCATGACAGAATCATGAACCAACTAATTTCAATATTTTATGAGGGAAGGAGTATCAAGACTGGAAAAAAAGCCCACAGCATAATGTGCACCCAGTATGTCTAATAGGTAACAACACTGTCTCTTTACTGTAACAATTTAAGGTGTAGCTCCACAGTATGTTTTTGTTCAGCAGTGAAACCACTTAAGAAGTTCCCACAGTTTTCCAAACTCCTGGTTCTGCCAATTGTTCGTAGCATTATGCTGCAAACCAGATTGAGGAAGGAAAAAAAGAAAGATATCAGCACAATCATTTTACTGGTTTGATTTATAATGTGGTCCTATAAATAATTGTAATCAGTACAGCTGAGGGATTGTGAACAATATTGTGGGGGGTGACAACAAGCAGCGTGAGAGGAAAAATGAGAAAAGCTGCTGTGAGAAATTCTTTCTGTCACCAAATAAAATTTAAATCCTCAGCGTCATCCTCTTAGAACCATTCAAATAGGATGTCCAGTGGTCTTTTCAGTCAATATAAGGGAATTCTTAAAAGGTTCATTTGCAGGATTGGTCTTGCAAATAAACAAATGGTCTGACACGTAATTTCATTCAAATATTTTCCATTAGTATAAATTAGAAAGTCAAGTAAACCAGTAACTTAAAAGTAAATTGTAATGGAGATCATCCAACCTTGGTGGTGCCTTTTGTAAACAAATTTTTTTCAATCACAGCATAAAGACAAGAGAATCTGAAAGCCATCACCAGCGAGAAGAGCAGGGAGAAACTGGAGACAGTAATGAGGAAGAGATTACACTGAAGATTTTGTGCCATTTGAGTAGTATCTGTAATTAGTGTTGCTTCCAAACTAAATAAGTGGACTGCTGTGACATTAAGAGTAGCTGGGAGCTGGCATTTCTTGCTAATTAAGAATATAGATAATTAAGAATATAAACCAAAAGCTATTAAGGTCAATGGGACTGTTGAAATTTAAAGATAGGTTTGTTCCACTTTATTTTGACACCCATCTAACACCAAAAATTTTACATACTGGTAGTAAAGATGACTTCTAAAGTATTTCATTTTGTTCATGCCTCTCCAGTCGTACATACGTATGGGTGTATTAGTACTCTGTCACTTGAGACTGGAAAGTTTGTTGTTGTTGTTTCCTTTTTACTATACTTAGAAAGGACACTTGGTATCATCAGCTTGATCTTTTTTTTGGTTGTTACTTGTGAAAATCGAGGCAGGTATCACACATATATGCTGCTTTTCCCAGTACTGGTCCATTACACATTTGTGTTGGCCCTTTGAGCTCCACCAGAGCACTGGCACAAAGCTGGCTGTCGTACTTTTCACCACGAAGGCACAGCTCTGCTGCATCTCTCCTCCTGGTACCATTGGGAATGTCAAGTATGGCAGGAGTCTTGTAGGAACAGAGTATGGATATCAGAGTATGTCATTGCCTGGGTGGTTTTGCACCCCTATCTCAGTGTCTGCTGTCTCCAGAGAAAGTTGAATATCCTTGCACCTTCTGAAGAGGATGTTTTCCATCTCATGGTTCAGTATATACAAAATACACCTTCTTCCAGATTGCTTCTCCTTAATAAACAATGTAGCTGTGAGCTGAGGGGAACAGGATCCAGACCCCATCGCCACTATCAAAGGTGTATCAAGACTTGATTCTCTGGATTAGTCTGTTCACTGGGCTGTCTAGATTGATATGGATGTTGGACTTCCTGTAAGAGGGCTATCAACGACCATATTTAATGATTAAAAACCTAGAATAAGCCCCTTTCTATCCTACTTTTCCCCAGATATTCTTATGGGAGAGCCAGCTTCCTTCTATGCCAGAGGTTGTTTGGACTTACGTGGATAATTAGACATGTTCTCAGGACTTGCTGTGGAGGGTGCTGGAAACCACGTGCATTACCCTAACACAGCAGGTGGAGATTGACCATATTAGTTTTATTGATGTTCTGCACTACCTGTTGTCATCTCATCTTCAGGGAAGTTGAGCAAGTGGACAGCCTGAGAAAACACGTTATTCTTCAGCTTAGCTGCAGTTTTGAGCAGCAAAGTGTCTGAGCCTGTTTGCCTGCTACTAGCTCAAATTACTCCACAAATTTTCAGGGTTTTTTTCTTCTCTTTGTACTGATGCTATGGATTCTTTCTTTTTGTTCTTTCAGAAACACCAGCAATTTTCCAGGCTGTGTTTACAAGTTACCATCAGTGTAGTGTGGACACAGCCTCCTAGTCAGCAAATCTCTTGTGGTCTTTGCGGCTACAAAGAGGTAGCATCTCAAAGGAGGGACAAGTCTGCCATTCAGCATCTCCCTTTGCCTTAACTTGTTATTTCAGCCTCAGAACAAAAGATTCCCAGGCCACTGTAGGCATTAAAGATTCCACTCTCTGCTGTTGAGACACAAACCTTGTTCAAAACATCACTGATGGCAGACCTTTCCCATCACATAGACCTGGGCAGTTTCAGCTTTCAGTGCTGATCAGAGTGGAGGCAATGAGTTGAGAAAGATAGCTGATCACTTTGAACCTGACTAAAATTACATAGAATCTTACTGCATTAGACATCACACTTCACAGGGCTTCTTAGGTACAGCCCAAAGGTGTGCTCAGAATGAGCTCTGCCTCTGACCTTAGATATAAACCATTTTTTACTGTACTGGCATTGCATGACATCGGATACTCAAGAACTAGATACGGTTAGAAGCAGCTAGTTTATCCGCTTTGCTTTGCTGCTACTTTTAATTTCCCTTTTGCTTCCCCCTTCCCCATGCCTCTCAGATGATCTATCCCATGAGAACCTGCCTTTACTAGAGATTGATACGTTATCTTGGCTTGCCATAAAGTCATTATTGGCATAGGGAAGGGGAGGATGGGTTCTACCATAATTGTTTCCTCATGACAAAGAAGTGTGTCTGGTTCTTCATTGTACGGATATGGAGGTTCAACTTGTCTATCTGGAACATCAGGATGATGTCCATGGTAAACATTCTTCTAGCATTTGAAGAAGACGACCAGTACTGGACGGTGGTTGGTGTCCACTGTGAACCAAGATAGGTCGGAAGTATGTGCAGGTGAAGTCAGGCATTTTGAACAGTGCTTGATTTAAACAAGGAGATGGTCCTTCTCCTTTACTTTATGAAGAAGCAGTTGTGACTAATGTTTGACGTTATGTGCGAGTCAGCTCTTCAGTTGCTGAGCTCATTCAGTTCTTTTGTCTACAGCCTAAGCAGAGTTTTTCTTTTGGATAAAAATTGGGATTCCCCCCTGGATTTCTTCTCAGAGCTCAAACATAGCTTTACTGACTGCCAACAAGAAAATGTCTGGTATCCGCTTCAGCAGGTTGGTGTCTGGGTTTTTTTTCAGCTTGTTTCTGATATTGCAGCTAAGTGAACCTTTCTGTGGTCAAGGTAAGGGACTTCAGGGCTTGTTTACATTAATTTCTCAGGCATAGCCATCCAAAGAGATTTTGACTTCAAGATCATGCTTGTCTGTGAAGGTTCTTCCTTCATGAAGAACAGATTGCCTAATCCATTGTAACTAGAAACACTCCATAACACAGGTTTCTTTTAAAGGATCCTGCTTTTTGCTAGTGAGTGGGAACAGTCCCAGGTCGTAATAAGAGCAATGACACATACCTCGTCTGAGTTTCCAGTGTGGTGCACTGATGGTTCCGTCTCTGCCTCTAATGCCTCTGCCTTATGCTTATTTTGGAATAATCTAATGAAACCGAAGGAAGCTGGACTTCTGTGATCTTACATTGCTGTCACTGCACACAGTCTTTGATCACCTGATTCCTGTGTTGTTTACAGTTTGCGCTCTTTAAAGGGCTAGTCCCTGCTGTCAGACACTTATTTTCTCATGAGGATTTGAACTTTGTTCTCATGATGCCTTTACTCCAGCTCTTTTGTCATCTTCTCATGAAAGCGGCTTCCTTCATTGCTGTTACTATTGGTGTAGGTCAAGGAAAAGTCAAACCCTCATGAGCTCTGTTCTTTAAGGCTAAGCTGTCCCTGGGATCTACCTAAAGTTTCTTCTTAAAGCAGTATCGCAGTTCTGTCTCCATCTCCGTGTATTTCTTCCCCCCCACCCAGATGCATGCTTTTGTCAGGAAGATTCTGTACATAGGTAGAGGTTTGGGTTTGGTTTTTTTTCAATTCTCTCAGACAGTGTATGTCCAGTCCAGGGAAGTTAAATACTTTGGCTATTCCCAAGTGTAAAAGTCAAAGTGGAAAATACTCTGTAGAAGACTGCAGTGATTTTGTAACTGATAGAACTCTTGTTTATTGCCTGGGCACATTCTACCTGAACAGAAACAACTTTTGTGATAGGAATTCATCCATTTCATGACAAAACTAGTGCTGTAGACACACCTTTACCAAACACTGTCTTATTTCAGTCTTACTCCTTGACAGAATTCTCAAGTAATTTGATCATTTGAAGACATTTTCTTGGAGTTACCCAGAAATGGAGTGTTAATGGTAGAAACATTTGAAGCACGTTAGTCAGATTGTTTACTAGTAATCAGTGATGTTCAAGACGTGTATGCTTCATGTCTGTCCCTCTCTTATCCTTCCATTTTCCATCCAGGTAGTTCAGGGGTGACTGAAATGACAGCAGTCATGCTTGCTGTGTCATGGCCTGGATAAGGGAGGGGAAAAGCAAGAGAGTGTTCTCTAAGGATATTCTAAGCAAAAATGATCCTGTCTCGACTGATGAGACTCAAGGACACCCACCTTTGGAAGGCACAGATGGATTACACATTTAAAAAAGGAAAAGTTGATTTCAATAACCTTTTTGTCTTTATGTAGTTAATGTAGTGAGAGAGCCTTTGAATGTGTTGAGAAAGGAATCTGACTAATTTAGATTTCTAAATTGAGACATACAATGTCTGCTTCTGAAGGCCTTCAGAGCTGCCTCACACTCATAAACCAAATTTGCCTACCTTTCTTCAGAAAGCCTGCTTCATTAGGCACCAGAGACCTAAGTGCAAGTTGGATGTGTGCAGTAGCTGGACTGGATTCCAGGGTATATTCAAGTCTTAAAGTGCCATTCAGCTGCTACATGATCCTGGGAGAGTCTGAACTTTATGGGCATTCTAATTTATAACGTTAACATTCCCAAAGTCTTAAAAAGCTATTCTGCAGCAAGACCCAATTTTTATGCAACGAGTAGGCGCTTGCCTTCTACCCAACTAAGATTCAGAAACTAGGCACTTCATAGTCTGTTTTTCCTTAGCAAATCTATCAATATTTTTTCTCACAGTGCTCCTACAAAATGGGATTCTGCAGCAAATGGATACAGTGCTGAGAGTTAAGGAGCATTACTGTCTCTCATGTAGTTATCTGTTGGCTAGAGCGTTTGTCCAGATGTTGGAAAGGTGTTTGGAACCCGTGACATTCCCTTTCCTAGACCCTAGAAGGTTTCCAAGCTGGTTGCTTGCAGAGTCAGGCTCGCTCGCAGTTTCTGACCTAGCTGATGTTGAATTCTTTTTCTCCACAATGGCACAGCTTCAATAGAAGGGGTGGAGAGTGGCCCACCCAAGAGCAGCCTATAGCCTGGCAGTTGGGGCACTCTCCAAGGAGGTGGGAGATGTGAGCTGGATATCCTTTAGGCAAAGAAGGGAATTGTGGGAGATCCAAGTTCAACCTGGGTGAATGCTTGAGCCTTTAGGCTATTGTATAAAAGGGGCAGCAGCACCACCCTCTTACTTCCCCATCTTTAAAAAGAAAAGTGAATCCTGTTAGGATTTTGAAAGAAAAGGCGTAGTCACCTGCCTTTGAAACAAGCTTTACAGGTTGCGGATCCCAAGTGGAAGGAGACACCTCCCCGTAGCTCAGTGGAATCATTTCAGTGGGCTTCCTGCTGAGTAGGCCAACTGTTTAACTAGATGATTATTTTGGATCTTATGCTAAGTTTCCCCATTCTTTCTATCCAAATTAGAGGAAACTTTAACTTGTCAAACTTTCAACAAGTTACAGAATGCAAGAAGACTCCGTTCCTGCCAGTTGCACTTGGAGTAGTAACAGGTAGAGGCTAGGGGGTTTTGTGTAACATGGTGCTCTCCAATGAGCAGAGCAGAGCACGACGAGTTGTGCAGATAATTTAATCTGTGATGGGCAGATTCATTGAGGTTAAGCGTAACCTTGTTTATTCTAAATGTACTTTGCTGTTGTTGTTCCTTTCCAGAGCTTTTTATTAATTTGGGAACAATTTGAAGATACAAATCACCACAGCTACCATTCACACCATGGCTTAGCAAGCGGACTGCTTATTGGCCTCAGAGTTTGCCTAGCTTTGTCACTGGCTGCTGGTCTTTACCAGATCATCACAGTGGAGAGAAGCACGCTGAAAAGGGAGTTCTACATCACCTTTGCCAAAGTATGGGTTACACCCGGGAAACTAGTCCCTTCTGCTAGAAGTATAATTGTGGCATGCAGTTGACTGAAGCACTAAACTCTTTTCCTCCATAAGAAAGCTAATGTTTAAAGTGTCTGATTTGATTAAATTGCACCCTGTGATCACACTCTGAGTAGTCATTTTAATTTGACAAGGAGTATAGAGCTTTTTTAAACAGAAATCCCACCTTTCATTGTGTGGTTTTCATTTTGTTGATTGAAAATTAAACAATGGGTTCATAAAATAGACAGAAATGTAAATGCAGTTCCTCTAACTGTCATCTCTCTCTTTTAAACTGGCATGTAGTCATTTTATAACTTAAACTCATCTTCTCTTTCAGGCCTGCATTCTCTGGTTTTTGTGCCACCCATGTCTTGCAACCATTTCTGTAATATTCAGAGAATATCAAAGAGAAAAGGTATGTACAGGCAAGATAAAAGAGGTGGAATTTGAATAGTAGTTGTTCTTCATGTTCGGTGTTTGTTAGCAAACTCATGCTCTTAGGCTGTTAATCTTATGACCCCAAAGCAACTTGAAAAGTCTTAGTCACATAGCTCTCATTGATGCTAATGTGAGTCATATTTTACAAAGGCGTAGAGGGTTTGAATCATCTAAGGGTAATCATTCCTAGGTTAGGGGCGGGGGGGGATTGTTAAGTCAAAGGAAAATGTGGAGGGGGTGTTTTGTTTTATTGTTTGCTTGTTTGTTTTTTAATTAAAAACACCTTGGGGATTCTTTTAACAAAGCTGGTAGAAAGATAAATCAATGGAATTTTTTTGTTTGCTTTTTAGTCTTCATCCTTTAAAAGCTTTATGTGGCTAAATAGGTCAGGGAACCTGTAGCTAAACTGTATTTTTTACGTTAAGAAATCTGTCCAAATACGTAATTTGGTTTGTAAGCTCTGAACAGTTAAAAACAAAGGTGGGCTCACTGGGTTTCTCGGTTGCTTAAACATATCGGGAACTAGAGAACTAGTGTGTGGAGCCTGCCATGTTCAGATAAAGTGCGCTACTATTCTCAGGTGATTGACTACCTCATTCCAGTGTAGAGTTTGCTTCTTTTCTTTATAGTCATAACCATCTGTGCATTTTCGGAAATCGAGCTTGTATTTGTGTAGAGGATATGTAAGGGAAAGAAAAAGGTTCCACTAAAAACATACAGTATTTTTTGTTGTTGCTTGATGAAAACATCATAGGGCAGGGGGACAATCTCTGGAGTAGGATCCATAAAGGAAATTTTCTGACTATTTTGAGATTTCTAGCTTACTGAAGGGAGATTATAAGTTGCTCTGCTCTTGCATTTGGGCGAGTTTAACCATTGTGTGCAGCTGCAGTTCCTACCTTAGGTTAATTTAGCTGTGTTTCCTTCTTTAAATGCACTTCAATACAATAAAGAAATGCACGATCAATAAATACCATATTTGTTTAAGAAAAAACATCTATTTTAAAAGACTCTCTTGTACATGGACTTTTGCTTTTTCAGAAGCACCTTTGTGTGTTTGATAAATACTGCCTTACTCATCTTTTACAGATGAAGAGACTTGCACTGAAAAGAGTTCTGCCAAAGTGAGACTGATAAATCACTATCCTCACAGCTCCATGACTGTGCTAGTGCAAAGTGTTTTCAGGGTGGTTTTTTTTTTCCTCTCACTCTGTTTGTTGTAAGAATAGAATATCTAAACATCACCTCTGCTTGTGAAACTGCATGGGTGGTGAATTGCAAGTCTGAAATTCCCCATAACAGAGACCGCCAGAAGGGTTATGTGACTTGCCCAGGGCTATCTACTGATTTAAAAACAGCCAGGTGTGAGAGTCTGAATCCTGGACTTGAGATTCATGTTCAAATCTTTGGTAACTGCAGCAGTACTAAAAGGCTTAAAGTGAAACCTCAAACACTTACGCAGTATGCTGATAGAAATTTGGTTTGAATTGTTTGGTGTTGGATTTTTTTTCACTGGCTTTTTCCTTTTCTCTCTTTTTTTGTCTCTAGATTATTACCATAGGTGTTATCCTCTGTCAATGCATCTCCATGGTTATTCTCTACAGACTTTTTCTATCTCATAGTTTATACTGGGAAGTTTCTTCACTGTCATCAGTGACATTGCCACTAACAGTATCCTCTGGACATAAAAACCGACATCACTTCTGAGATGTTTAGGAAGAATACGTTATGTAATAAATGTGCAATAATGACCTATATATACAGGTATTTTTGTCACAGGTGTGTGATATATTGGTTTCACTGGAAAACTGAGTGATAATATCGGAGCACTTCACAGACCTTTGATCTGACAAGGTCCCTCGATTACTCTGTTAAAAGTACTGCGGAGTGGAAAAATCCGTAATTTCAGTAATTTTATAAATATTGTTTATGTGTAGCATGTGGTGCTGAGCTGTATCACAGAAAAGTACAATGAATCTTTTCTCTCCCGTTCACAGCCACAAAAAATGTTCTTACTTTATATCAATACTAGGTTTGAAGGTCTTACAAAATGCAGTTCTCAGAACATCAACAAGCTCAAACAAGTCTGAAATAGGCCAGTTGTGAAATTGGTGTGATGCATAACGATGAGTACAAGGGCTTTTTTTATTTTCATGCTTTAGAGAAAATGCATTTTATGTATAAAAGAAGGGGAAAGAAAAGAGGGAGACTCCTCTAGAAAACGCCTGTGAAATGTTCACAACTGACTGCGAGAAAGTTTCCTTCATTATTAGTGTAAAAGAAAAGCCTTTTTTGCAACTAATGTTCATACGGGTTAAAATTTTAATGGGAATGAAAATAGGGTTTATATGTGCCCTTTTTTTTGAAAGAAGTGTAACTAAATTTTCATCCGGTAATGAAGGTCTAAACAGTATTTGAGGCTTAGAAGACATAGCAACATAAAGGTGATTAAAACGGCAGGCTTGCATCTTTTGAAGGAAAAAAAAAGGGCAAAGAAAATGGTATGGGTGATGTGGTACTAGAATTTTAATCCTGATATAATTCATTTCTGTTACATTGAGGATTCAATCATAATTAAGCCATATACACAGATTAAATTAACAGAAGCATTTCAAATAAATGTTGGTTTCAGTCATCAACTACCCATGAATTCCTGCCCAAGGATACTTAATCAGGATTAAATTTTCTATGAATAATTGAAAAACAAAATACTCACTGGATTTGTTATAATCCATGTTGGCACTGGGTTCTAAGTAGTTGCCATCTTCCATCCATTGTAATAAAGCCATACTACTTTGTGATGCCCTAGCATTCAGAAAGCCAGTGTAAATATATACTTTATTGAAGTGCCTATTTATTGAGTATGATTAAATCATGCTGACTTTTTCTTCTTCCTTCATAATAAAAACATACCTGTTGGCATTGTGACCGAAATCTTTTTGGATTTAGTTTCGTATTTGTCAAATTTTAGGCTTCTTTTCATAGATGTGTTTTTCTTCACGACACAGATTTTATTTTCTAGTAAACAAATGTGTGTTTCTTGTTAGCAATGCGTATTTAATTATGTCTCCCTGCAGATGTGAAGACACCGGGGTTCTAGCTTTAAAATAGCCCTAACTTTTCCGTCCACGCTTGCCTCAGTTGTGAGCATAGTTGAAACGTAAGTCTATTCCATTTTAGTTTAGAGGCAAAACTAGACATTTGCCTTTGACTAAGGCAAAATGGCAACATGACAAAGTTGCTCATTAAATCATCTCCTTTCTTATTGTTTGTAATTCAGATCAAGAATGGCAGGTTGAGGCTGGAAAAGATGAGATATTATGATTTCACACAATCTTCAGAATGATTAAAAGATTAATTCTTACATTCCTCTGATAACCACACAAAAATATTATTGGTTAAAACTTCAGTCTTTATTTCCCTGCTTATCTCTGTACTTTTCATCTTCTCAAGAAAAAAGCGTCCTGTTCTTGATAAGTCTCCAATAATGCAGGAGAAGAGTTCTATCTGTCCTCATGTATAAGACATGAAATTCATGAATAAAATGGAATTTTGTGATAGACACAAGAACTACTTTACAGTTTATGATCCGTCATGATAGAAGTTTTAATCTGTGCAGAAAAAACTCTGTGTGACTTTCAGAAGAGGCACTCTATTTGTTTTATTCGCCAGAAGTATTTTCTTACTTCCTGTAGTCCCTCTGACTTCAGTCTGTCAGTGTTAAAGTAAATGGTGTCTTAATTTCAGCTTCTAAATACACCCTGCAACAGTTCATAAAATGAATTCATAGTTAATCTGAGTGTAAATATGAAGCATAAGATGTTGTCTCTTAATCTTTTCCAGATTGCCCCGTAAGTCAACAGGTAACATTACCTTCTCTTAGTTTGGCATCGAATCCGACAATTTGAAAATAAAATTTTAATTTTGCTATTAATGTAACTGTAGCAATTAAGTATCACTTTCTCGTGGTAAGTGATACAAAGGGTGTGTGTTTTTTGCCCAGGTCTATCAGCGTTCTTTCCTAACCAACACTCACCAGGTTTACGTGATTAAGTCATCAACGCGTACTGCAGCAGTAGGTCAGCGTGACTGCAGTAATAGTCAAGTTGTTAGTCAATTCAGTGCAGGATGTCTTTGGGGGGAATCTTCAACTCTGACTAATTTACAAAGCTCCATACTTAGCTGTGCTCTAGCTTGAAGCTTCCTGCCCCAGATCACGCCCAGAGAGTGGTGCGAGTGTGTGAAAGCCTGGCTCTTCGTCCCAGCGCACATCTTCTGCGGGACCAGCTGGTGCGGCCTTGCTTTCTCCTTGCTCACACAGTTACCTACCTGTCCTAGCGATTTGGTTTCATGACCTCAGCTGGAACAAATAGCTTCCAGCCACCTTTCAGTTGGTTTTGATCAGTGCATCCTGACTGGGAAACTTTTCCAATCTCTTTTTCTAAGACGTGCTTTCCGTCACAAAAAAAAAAATAATGTTTCTGTGGCCAACTGGGGCTCTCACGTACACCAGAGGAGCTCACGATGCCCCTTACGTCTGCATTGCGTTAGGTGACAGCAGCGGACAGAAGCGCTCCTTCAGTACGCCCGTAGCCCCTGTGCGCGGGCGGCGTGGGTTTGTGCCCGCTGAAAGCCGCCGTGTGCCCGGGGAACTCTCGGGGACAGCTTCAGCAGCTGCCGCGAGGGCCTGCAGCGTGTGCCCCCCGCGGGCAGTGCTGCTCCTGCTGACCGCGGTGAACAGGATGGGTTAGTTGAGGTTGAGCAGTGACACCTCGCTTGTGAGTCTGTCTGCATTACGTGCCTCTGCTTTACATGGAGTTGTGTTTACAGAGCATCCGAGTTCTGTTGCCGACATGTTTCGGTGCCCGGAACAGATGTGTATTGACAGGACTGCAAACTGCAGTCGGTTGTGCTCTGAAGAAACCCGCTTCTGAGTGTGAGAGGGCATCTCCTTGCCAGCCGTCACCTTTTCTGCTGGCACGGATGCCATTTTGCGTCAATTATGATTTATTGGTTGGTTGGGAGGGAGGGCGGATCCCGGTCCAGGAGAAACGAGGGTGAGATCACCAACTCGGTCTGCGAGACCCCCCACAAGCTGTGAGGAGGGATCGTCTCGCATTGCTCCTGACCAGCAGTGCGGGGGCTGGAGCAGTTGTAGGGCTCGTCACAAGTCCCCTAAGCTATTCGCTCCCCTTCTGCGGAGAATGTGTTTGTTGTGCGTTTATTTAAAGTGCTTCAGGTAGGAGAATGAATATTTACAATTAAATATATGTAAATGGAAGTGGAAAGGCTTGATTGGAAAAATATCAAGTTTCTAATACATATTACTCTCCTAAGACCTCCCACACAAGACAAACATTTATAGTTGGATCTAATGAATATTCCCCTCTGGCTCCTGTGCCAATGGAGGGCCATGGAAGTATCAAAGCCTTTTTGTTTGCATCTCGATCCTCTACAGAACTGGAAGAATATTTTATTTGATTTGGCTCTGGTTTATTCTGTGCGGTGTTACCCCTCTAGTTGATACTTATTAGAGAATACAATAAGTGCTTATTGGGCCGGCCAACGCTGATGCTGTGCTGTCCCTTTTAACTCTTTGTGCGTGACTGCCATGTGCAAAGGGCAGGTGATCCTTGCAAGGGTCAGCCATTAAAAGATAAAATCTTGAGTTGTTTTTTCCAGGGATCGTTCTGTTCTAACCGCACTGATACAACTAGACCGTGATTTTTCCAGTGAACAGTAAGTTCGGATTCCAGTTTTTCTTAAACCATTATTTTCTGCAAATCTTTTTTCCCATCTTGAGAATTCCACCTCTCCCACTGCGCTGTGTCTCTCCCCTCCCCTCTCCCCCTCTCTCACCCATATGATTTTGAGTGTAATGGGTGTCATTTCTCTCTGTATCTCTCCATCTGTTCCCACGATCAACACTCACAGTCCAGCCCCTACTTTGCATCTAGTATGCGTATTCTCTTTATCCTTGGTCTGGTTTGATTTCACGCTTTTCCTGTCTCTCCTTTGCCCTCTCCACCGCGTCTTTAGTCTCCCTAGCCATCAGAGACCTGAGGGTGTGGTTTGACATCGCGGCTAATTTGGGCTAACTGTTAGCCGCCAAAAAAAGAGTGTCCCTGGCGCTTCCCTTGAGCTGACACTGGCTGTCACCTAGCAGTTTAAGTGAGATGGAGTCAAGGAGTTAAACTGGTAGAAAATTCATCCTATAGCAGCAGCAGAAGAAAAAAAACGAATGAGCTCTCGGTGGTTGTAGCTCACCGAACCAGGTCATCAGGGTTTGGTGATCACCAGTGGCGCTGCTGGGGATGGGGCAGAAAAGGCGCGTTGAAGAGGGGCAAGATCCCCTTTAGAAGGGCAGCTGCAAGGTCAGTCAGTCGTTGGCAGGTTATCAGCTTGTAACTCCTCCGTCTCTCTCCTGTTCATCCGCTGCTGCGTTTTGCGCGCCGAGAGTCGGCCTGACCCTTCCCTTCACAGCTCTCTTTCAGTGGTGTCGGAGGGGGGTCCAACACACCGAAAACTGACTGCTTTGGGGTATTTTAAAAAGAGCAGGGTGAGTCGTGCCTTTGCAGCCTTACAGAAGGGGCTGGGGGGCGTCAGGAGCAGACCCCCGTTTGAGGAAGGAGTTTTGCAGGGAGACAAGACAAGCGCCATGCAAACAGCCCTGACCTGAGTGGGTGCCAGTTTTTTCAACAGACGGCAGCACTGCGGTAGAAGGCAACCAAAAAACCACCACGCGGCTTTTCACCAGGCCTGCCCCTGGGTAAGGAGAGACTCAGTCTGAACAACTGCAACCCAAGGAGCAAAGGTTTCCAGCAGCGGGTGCTCTGCAAGGCTGCTTTTATCTGTCACTTGTTAATCTGCTGAGACCTGTGGCTTTGCACGGCTGTGGTAGGACGGTGAGGATCTGTCTCGCCACTTGGTCAAGCACTGACGAGTTTGCACAGGCTGGCAAGTGAGTTGGGCTTCCAATGCTGCTGCAACAACCACCCCCCAAAAAAAATAATAAAAAAAGGTGATTCATGGAGGCTGCAAGTGAGCAATCTCAGGAATCTCTCCGCTTTTTGATACAGTAGGTAGAGCTGAAAGACTGTACATGGGCTACGTTAGAGCGGATTTTTTTTGCCTAGTTTCTGATCCTTTGAGCCTCTTTTAAAACAATGGCATTATTTTCAAATCAAATTCTATAAGCTGAACACTGGAGTTGTTAAGAAGAGATCAAAATTTACATAAGACTTCTATTTAACCTATTACCTATGAAAATTTACTTCAGGCTGAAACTTGTTTTCCAAAGTTTACAGCATACAAAACAAATGGGTTTTAAAATTTCCTTACTTATGAGTACTTTAAATTGTGTTTTCTAAAAGGGGGGGGGGAATCTTGGAACCTTACCAGTTCAATTTGCATTTTGGCTCTGATGAAACTCAAAATAGATTAGATTAAAAAAAGGAAATTTGGCAAGTGATTACTCAATTACATGATTTTACTGCTTTGGTATTTTGAAAATAAAAATGAACAGATCTGTTTGACTTTGAAAAGTGCCTGGTGCACGTGTGCTGTAACCACTTTTCAGAAACCATATGGAAGGTTCCCTACACCGCGTCTGGCAATGCTACCCAGAGCTCGGATACGTATTCCTGCGATAGACGACACTAGCTACACAGGATCCAGTCAGGGCAGGGATTTTAATGTATACATTCAGATAACACCGTATCGAAGCAACGCAGCGTAATGAGTTTGGGGTGTAAAACATGGAAGTTCAGAGTGATGGGGCAGCATTGCTCCTTTCTATGAAAAAGGAAATAAAATTTCTTGGAGCTAGTGCCAGGCCAGGAAGCTGAGGAAGGGGTACAATTTATATGGAATCTGTATTGTGCAAGATATAAAGGTGAGCAGTACCAACAGATACCTTAAAAATATTTCATCATCTAGAGCTATGGGTATTTGATCTCTGTGCCTTCCTTGTTACCCTTGATTCCCATGCAGTCACGTCTCCAGTGCTTCCCTGGTGGCTGCTCATCCCTGGCCTTCACGCCGAGGGGGAGAAGCCTCTGCTGACTCCTGGAAGACCAAGGAAATGATGACAAACTCCCTCAAGTGAGTTAGCTTTGATCCTCCACGTGGTGAGGGATGTGATAGGACTATGTGTTAAACTGAGAATCATCAAGGTCAACTGTTGTTTCTATCACCCTGGTTTTGCTAGCGAAGTGGTGGGCGAAGAGAGCATCTGCCCCTGATGGATCCATCCCCTTGGAGTGCCTGGGGCTGGATTTGTGGCTTTTGGGTCTCTGATAAAGGTGACAGTTTTGCAGATGTGGCTTCAGTACCACGATCTGGTCACTCGCCTCTCCTTTCCTACAGAGACGCTTTGGTTCTTGAAGGTTTCTCCACACACATGTGTGCAGCTGTCCCTTCAGCGCAAAGCACCACGACCCACGCCTGTTCCTTCAGCGCACAGCCAGCTTGCGTGGTCATGAATTCGATCGAGGAAACAGCAACTTCAAATGAGAGAAACCTTAGTGCCGTCCCTGCTCTTACGAATGGTAGCTCTTCCAGTTGGTTTTAGTGGGAATTAAGACCCTCAGAACATTAATTTTGGTGGTGTAATGATGGTGCAGGCCCAAAATCCTGATGCAGGAAGAACAGAATATGCCGAGGAGTTGTTAGAAATTAATAAATGTCTTTTGAAACTGTGACCTGGAGGTGATGGATTACAGGATTTCACTTGACTGTGGAGCATGTGGAGCTCCAGCAAACTGGCCCTGCCTGAAGAGGGGTCACTGCCTAGGTGTCCCTCACACAGCACTTGTTGTGGAGGGGCGAGCATTCTGCTGTCACAGCGGGAGGACCCCACTTTTGTCCTCCTCAAACTATTTTAAGAGTTACATGGCACATGAGACTTGTTTGCGCTCTGTACATCTTGATTTCAACCTGCTGCCTCTTACAAGTAACTGGTTTTTGCTATAGCGTAGCTGGTAGTTGGCAAACCCATCTATGAGATGAACCTTTGCTGTCCGAAACAAAGTAGTTCTCAAGACTGTCTTTGTTTCCTTCGTGTCTTTGCTTTTCTCCTATTTAAATGCAAAGTGATGGATGGCCTTCAGGAATCTCTGCTGCCATGCCGTTGTCACTGATGTCATCGGCTCATGAGGGTGGTTGCTGCTTTTCCTCAAGAAGAACGGGAAAAGTTTGAGTTTTCCCTCCTTCCTCCCTTTGTGGGGACAAGGGATGAGCTCAGCCCCTGGTCTCCACCCCTCCAAGGCAGCGAGCTGTGCTAGCACCCTGTCGATGGCCCGAGTCACTCTGGGGCTGACAGACGGACAAAGCACGAAGCCTTTATCCAGCGGCAGGAGAGGAACAGCTGCCATCAGCCCCGTGTATTTCTGCAAGGGGGGAACTGCTGGGCACTTACCAGGAGAGTTGCCCACCCTCAAGGAGGGGGGAGGAGAGTTTTCTAGCACCGAGCCTGCGATGTGCAGACTGTGAGTTTCAATTTCTTATCTCCGAGGTCTGTTGGCAGAGACCAAAACGTGCAGCGGTGTGTGTATATGGATCGCGCCATCGTGACTTTGTCACGTCGTGCGACAACACGTTCCTTTGCTGGGGGAAGCAGCAAATCTGGGGCTCCGGTTCTGGAGATGGAAATGGAATGGTGGGACTGGAGCGGGGAGAAATCGCTTCCCGGGCACCGTATCCTGGTGGAATTGTTGCAATTCGTGTGTTATTCACAGTCTAGATTTTGTGGCTAAGTCTTAAATTAACCTTGAAGTTATCTGAAAAGTCTCTTCCTCCCTATCGAGAGCGTGGTTATCCCAAGCAAGTGCCCGCCCTCCCCGCACATCTCGCCCCCGGCCACGGCGCTGCCCGGGCTGCAGGAAGGAGACACACGCGGTGGCTGAGGGAGCGGTTTGTGCCTTAGCGCGGGTTAGCTCCTGGAGCCCGACGGGGACACTGCAGGGCTGCTGAGGCTCCTCGGCGGTTGGGGTGGTAGCGGCGGGTTTCTCTGCGACGAGGGGCGGCTGCCGTGCCCCCTGCGTGGTTTCCCCGCTCGGGGAGGAGGGGGNCGAGCTGCCGGCCCGGCCCGCTGTCCCCCTGCTCGCCGCGCACCCGAGTCGCCTCAGAAGTAGCGTCTCCGCCCGCTCCCCGCCGGCCGAAGCGATCGCTGCAGGAGCTGCCGGGCAGGGCAGGCGGGGAGCGAGCCCAGCCCCCGGCTCAGCCCGCGCCCCGCTGCCTGCCGGGCTTCTCACCCCCCGCAAAGGGCTGGGCGAGGCGGGGGGCCACACACTTGCCCTGGCGTTACCGATCGTGCCGAAGAGGCTCCG